>CM029021.1:40640133-41060132 GCA_016801055.1 Panax notoginseng
TTCTCAATACTTCCAACGTTAACCTCAAATATTCTTCGTGTTCCTCTTTGGTTTTGGAATATACCAGAATGTCGTCTATAAATACCACCATGAATTTGTCCAAAAATGGCTTGAACACACCATTCATTAGTCCCATAAATGCTGCAGGAGCATTCGTTAGACCAAACGACATTACTAAAAATTCATAGTGACCGTATCGCGTTCTGAACGCTGTCTTCGGTACATCCTCTGGCCTCACCTTCAGTTGGTGATAACCACTCCTAAAGTCTATCTTGGAAAAGTATCTTGCTCCCTTTAATTGATCAAACAGATCGTCGATTCTTGGTAATGGATATCTATTCTTAATCGTGACCTTGTTCAGTTCTCTGTAGTCAATGCAGAGCCGCATCGATCCGTCCCTCTTTTTCACAAACAACACCGGCGCTCCCCACGGCGATACGCTCGGTTGAATGTACTTTTTGTCCAGCAATTCTTGTAGTTGAACCATCAGTTCTTTCATCTCTACTGGTGCCATTCGGTATGGTGCTTTCGATATTGGAGCGGTTCCGGGCGCCAAATCGATCACAAAATCTACCTCTCTATCTGGTGGAAGTCCTGGCAAATCGTCTGGAAATACGTCGACGAAGTCCCTTACAATCGGTATTTCTTCTACCTTCGGATTCTCTTTTCGACTGTTGACTATGTAAGCTAAGTATCCTACACAGCCTTGTCTTAACAACCTCTTGGCCTGCATCATCGTCAGACAACTCGCTTGTCTAGGCGACTTGCTACCATAAAACACAACCTTTGACGGAGTCATAAGGTTAATACGCTTCTTCTAGCAGTCAATTACCGCCCCACAATTGGATAACCAATCCATACCCAAAATAACGTCAAATTCCCCAAGCCGAATAGGGATAAGATCTACGTTCATGATATTACCCTTAATGTCCACCCTACAGTTCTTAAACACGTACTTAATAGGAATTATCTCTCCATTCGCAATTTCTACATTCATGGGATATTCCAATTCATCCATAAGAAAATCTAACCTATTAGCAAAGTCTTCGGATATAAAGGAACAAGTAGCACCCGAATCAAATAAAACATAAGCATTAATTTCATTGATCGGAATGATACCTGACACCACCTCACGAGACTGGATTGCGTCCTGCACTGTCATATTGAAAGTTCTAGCGGTCGGTCGGTTTGTTGCATGTGGTCCGGTAATGGTTAAGGTATTTCCACTGCTATTTCCACCGTTAGCTCCTTGCACTGCTCCTCCTGATCCCTTCTTGGGGCAATCTCTTGCTAGATGATCCTTAGAACCACAATTAAAACAAGCACCCTTCTTTGGGTTTGGACAGTTTGAGCTTTTCCACAGTTTGAGCACGTTTCAATTTTCTTCTTCTGCTCACCTTGTTGACTTCCAGCTGACGAATTATCCGTCCACTTCCTATTCTGATTATGAGTACCCCCAATGTTACTCCCACCAGTCTTGTTATTTCCTTCACCTTCACTCTTCTTCTTCTTCTGCTCTTGATTGTACTTGGTCACCGCATCGCTCCCACCTTCAGCGAGGATGGCCTTTTCCAGTACTCCGACAAATGTGTTTATCTGAAACATTGACACCTTACTGTAAACCCAAGGCTTTAGTCCTTGTTCAAATCTTTTGGCCTTTCTTTCGTCAGCGTGTACTTGGTACGGGGCAAACCTTGTCAACTCATCGAATTTAGCTGTGTATTCAGGTATGCTCATGTTTCCTTGCTTCAGTTCAAGAAATTGAATTTCCATCTGATTCTGCGAACTAGTTGGGAAGTACATTTCGAAAAACATTTCTTTAAATCTCTCCCACATAATTACACCTTCACCTCCTCGCACTTTGTTTGCTTGCCACCAATAGCTAGCCTCAGACTTCAACATAAACGTTGCGAAAGCGGTCTTCTGGTCTTCTCTAACCCTCGCAACGTCGAATACTTTCTCCATTTCCATTACCCACGTTTGAGCCTCGATTGGGTTCCTGGAACCTTTGAACTCTGGCGGTCCCACCGTCTTGAAGTCTTTAAACGTTGTGTTTGGTGGAGCTTGAGGTTGATTGTTCATTTCTCCCGTCAGTAAGTTCACCAACTGCTGAACAGGATTAGCGTTGGCGTTATTGTTATTATTGGTTGACTCTTCCTGAGCTGGTTGACGTTGTTGTCTTCTTCTTGGCAGCATATTTCTGATAAAAAAAATGCTTATTAGGACTTTATTTATTTCTCTAAATAGTTAAGGCATTACTTAACAATTTAACACATCATCTCAAACAACTTAATATATTTAATTCAACTCAAAGTTTTAACATCAAACTATAGCATAACTGCTATTTACATCAACTATCCTGAAATAAAGAATCCATAGGATTTAAAATATTAACATATTCCTTCGTTCATAAACACATCGGAATTTACATATAAAAACTAATTAAGTCTTTCACATAATTAAACGGATTCTAATCCTGTTTATCAAGGTGCTGAATAGCCTTGCCACGCTCCTCATCCAAGATACGAGACATCGTCCTGCGATCCAGCATATACAACGGAAGTCCTTTGAACTGGATGGGGTATCTCAAAACTCGTTTCTGAGCCTCATCCATTGCATGATTAAGTGTGGAGTATGTCTCTTCAAACTTTGCCTTCTTTGCGCGACTATCATCTTCTGCACGATCAGCTCGACGTGATTCTCTTACCCATCCTTCCTCTGCTATTTTCAGTCTTTCGGAGGTTTCTTTCAGTTCCTTTTTCAGCTTCTCTATCTCCTCGGTCTTATCTTCAGTTTGACCCTTCTCATGGACCAAATCCCATTCTACATTTTCCAATCGTGTGTGAAGAGTCGAAATCTCCCTTTCCTTCTCCTCTAAAGTAGACTGCTGAACAGTCGCTCGCTCAGTCAATTCCTGAACCTCGTCTTGTAATTCCACGTTACGGTCGTATAACGTGTCATACATCTCTGCATCAACGGTGTACCGTGGTAACTCCTCTTCTTCCTCTTCCTCATCAAACTCCTCCTCAGGATCCTCCTCAGGATCAGTCTCGAGCTCATGCTCCTGACCAACAACGGTGATCAATGGAGATGACTCCCTCTGAACTAACTGTTTCCTAATAACATGTATGTCTCGGGGTTCCTCCTCTGTAGGTACTATAGGTAATCGGGGTTCTTCCTCCCCAGCTTGACTAGCTTCTCCAACATTCGTCATCTTGACAACAAAATTTTAAGTTTTAGTTACTAAGTCGTACTAACGAGCACATAAATTAACACATAGACACATAATGTATTTTATTATCTTCAATGAATTACCAAAAATTCATTTCTTGAAACTCGATAAGAGTTTTCCTTTACTATCTTCTTTCTATAAGGTTACTATCTAAGGTTGTTCCCCCACCTAAGATTCATAACCTACAGCTTTGATACCAACCTGTGACACACCAAATCCGGGTACTTCATTAATTAATTGGGCTCCCTAATCTTATTAGGGATAATTAATTAAACTCATTTAACTAATTTTGCCTCCTAATCCTATTAGGAATAAATGAGAGTACTTATATTAAATTAATTCCTAAACTCTTTTAGAAATTAAAATAATAATAATTATAATAATATTAATAAGACTCCTCTTATTAATTTATATTTAATATTTCTAAAATATTAAATAATAAATATTAAGCTATTTAATTTATTCCATCATCATATATTAAATTAAATATGCTTAACATATTATTACGATTATGTCATTAACTTCTTAAATAATTATTCTTCCTTTTATGGTGTGACCCTTTAGGTTCTCCATATTAAACCGGATGTGAATAAAACAATTAGAAATATTCTAATCTTATTTAATTATATGTATTTCGATTAAATATAAGATATGAAATTACTGTTAAGTCTTATTTTATTTAATTATATGTATTTCGATTCCTAAATGCACAACTCCTAATGAATGCAAATTAGAAACTACTTTCTAATTTCATTCCACCTTGGCCAATGATTCCTGGGTTGTCATTTATCGAATCACATAGGACATTTCTCTTCTTTTACTAGAAGTGGTAGATTCTTTATTGATCATTCATTATCTTCATATATAACTTATTACACTCAAGCATACCCTTTGATATACTCTAAGAGTCTTAAGGAATAAGTCAAAGTGTAATTCATTATATATAAGATACTATGATGATCTCAAGTCTAAGGATCATTTGTACTACTATCACAACAGAAATTCCTATTGACAGGCAAGTAAAACTCCATTAGGTATTCATTAGCGAGTCACGCTCAGTGAACTTATTATTCAATAAGCACCTACATACTTGCTTTAGTGTCTCTACACAAATAATCACGAGATCAATCACTCTCATCCAATGAGCAAACAACGTATGTACCAATCTATCCGAATTCACTAATCCCCTTTTTAGTAATGTATTGATTGAGAACATTTTAGTTTTAAGCTATCTAAGAATTTAGATCTCATTAACATCATCATGATTCTAAAAGTATTACTTAAAACTATGTGTTTATCACATATTATTAAAACAACACCATGTAGATAATAATACCTTTAATAAATAATTCATTTTATTAATAAATAAATAAGATTGATTACAAAGTATATAATTTATCAACATACATGATTGACTTATATGCATACTAGTTTCACATATTCCATTGCTTATATTCACACTGGAATTTATATCATTAACTACCATAGATATTCACATAACTCATACTATTCCTATCATGGCCTACCAAGACGTCGAACCGCTTCTCTGCGCTCTTCTTCCATGATTCCGAACATCATCCTATGATCCAACATGTACCAAGATAGGTCTTCGAATTGGACTGGATAGTACATAACTAGATCCTGAGCTCTATTCATCGTAGTGTGGAATGCACAATCTATCTCCCCCATCTTGACCTTCTTTGCCTGCACCTCTTCCTCAGCTACATCAGCACGTTAGGAATCCTCGTCATAAGCATCTTCGACCCTTTCTCTCTTGGCGGACTCTTCTTTCCGATCATCATTCAATTTTGCAACCTCTGCCATCAGCTGCACTAATTTCCACTCCACATTTCCAAGACGTACATCAAGACCTCAGATTTCCTCATTTTTCTGACCTATAGTTGTGACACCCCCAAATCCGGGTACTACGATTCCACGGGATTTGGTGTTCACTGCACAAATATCATCTATCTATCTACCCATAAAAATGCAAACCATACAATAGATAGAATTAACATCTTCTCCCTAAAAGGATTACATCATCCGAATAATAAATACAATCCCAGGTTAAACTAACCTTAAAACATCTGTGCGGAATTCTAACAATAAGTCTTAAACAACATCTTTAACTTAAGTCTTAAACAAATACATCATATAAAATAACAAGTCATATCAAATAACAAGTCTCCATCATTTGCTAACTTTGCCCTTGCCCTTACTAGTGGAAGGTTCGTCAGCTCTTTCGTTCTTAACGGCAATGTTATTATCAGACAAGAGTGAGCACAAATTCCCACAAGTATAAAAATGAAATAACAGTATAATAACATTCGAATACATCAAAGACATCTGAATAAAAGCTCAACTTTTGAATCAAGAGTGAATAGCAAGAATCAAAGAATTCTGAGGGTCATAAGACCTTGAACTATGTCCTAGGTTAACAAGGGTTATACTTGAAACCTTTAACAGTCATAAGACTATGGACCTTCTTCTCGTACTTAGGGGGATCAGCCCTTAGTACCATACTGTGCACAATATCTTAACGCTAAGCGTAAATAATCCCCTATACAGGGTTGTTCATCTCAGTTTGACATTCGAGTCCGCACCAAAGGAAGTTTAGTTTGGATAATTCTTCAAGGGTTTTGAAATTTAGAACGCTCATCAACTATGGACTAGTTGAATCATTAAGGTTTCACTAGTCTAATAAGGTTCAACAATAATGATATTCAATTTGAATAATAATCTCAAGAAGTATACAATAGAACAATTATTGTATAACTAAATCATACTTTGAAAAGATAATCAATCTTTAATAAATCATTTGAACTTGAATAATAGTAACGAAAGCTTATTCAACGTAAATAATAAACTTGAACAATAATGACAAATAGGGTTAGGGAACTTGCTCAAATTTAAGAGTTTAAGTTTAAGAAACTTGCCTCGTGCGTAGATTACACTTTAACTAAACTCGTTCTTTGAATTAAATCCTACATACCATTCACATACACAATACCAGTTAATTATAACTTAATTAATCATCATAAACTCTTTCTTTTTGTCTAATTTAATTATTGACTATACTTAATCAATTTATCACATTAACTGTCATATAATATCACTTCATAAATAATCAAGCTAATTATGTATTCAATAATTCAATTCACATGTAATTATGTTATTTACATGTTAAACAACTATGTCATCATTTCATTATATTTCTAACACATTTACATGTTCATTACATTAAGTTACTAACACATTGCTAGACTTAACATAAAAAAAATACATTTTTGGACATTTTGCTAAGTGGCGCTGCGGCGCCACTTTTGTACTGAGTCTTGGCGCTGCGGCGCCGTGGCGCTGCGGCCTGGTACTTGGTGTTGCGGCGCGGTGACGCTGTGGCGCGGTGACGCTGCGGCGCGAGAAATGAACTGGGAGTTGGCGCCGCAGCGCGAAACCCCAGACTTTGAGTTTCCAGTTCGCGAAGAACACATAATTCAGCGAAATCAACACATTTTTAACACTAATTTCACCAAATTACACATACCCATATGTTATAATTTATACATAAACATTACCCAACCTTTGTAAAGTGATTTTAACCATTTAAAACACCCAATAACAGAATTAAATCATGTAAAATTTGACTGTTCTTGATGTTCTTGAAGTTAATGAACAAAATCATAAATTTAACACTACGAATTTGTTATAGCACCGAATCCGTTCGTTTAAGGCTTGGTCTCTTCATATCAACATGCATAATAATATAGGAGTGTAAAATTTAGGGATAATATACGATCACCACATAAAATATCACGTATAAGGCCCAAAACCCATACTCTGTAATTTTGTAGAAATCATATACGACATGTTTTCATGAATTTGATGTTATGGTTTACAACATATACATAATTAAACACAATTTGATATAACATAACACACATATAACCCATAAACATTACTCCTAAACCAATTACATAGTTCCACAGAAGACTTAACCATACTCATGGAAATTTTAAAAGACGTAAATATAACAATTGGGTTGAGGAGATTACCCAAGCGTAGATAAAGTTACAGGAGATGAATTAAAGCCTTCCTCAAAAATTCTTACACACCAAGCAAACTCACTCAACAATTTCTCAAACTTTCTCTCTGTGATGTTTTTATAAGACTTAGAAGAATAATAGAAAAGAAGGAGCATACATATAATATAGCCAAGAGCAGACGCGCATCATGACCAGTTAACCCAGTCATGGGTAATTGGTGGCAACTCCCACTAAGGCCAGTTTGGCTATGCTTAATATATTAAAAAACCAATTAATTTAATAAAAACCTTTACAATATAGTTTAATTAATGTCACATCCACTTGCACAATAATCCCTATATCTTGTTTAATTTAATAAAATATAATAATTTCTCATAATTTCGTATAGTCACATAATTAAATATCTCGTTACTAAATAATGAAAATTTATTAAATCTCTAATTAATAATTACATTAATTAAATAATATCATGCTTAATTAAATAATTCATTTAATTCAGCAAGCTCACATAATTATATATTTGAATAATAATTATTCTCCACATTAACTTAATAAATGCAACACATAAAATTAAATTAATCTACCACAATTGCATCAATTAATTATTTAATCCAATAATTAAATCATCGAAAAATATTTATTTAATTCAATAAATATTAAAATAAATTATAAAATTCTCGTTCGTCACAATAGTGGTCTGACGTTCATTTGCCAGCTCCTCCAACTCTCGGGCAAAGGGTCAAAAAAGCCCCTGATATTTACTCCGATGTCCCACTTGCACTCTAAACTAATTTTTTTTCCAAAAGTACCCTTAACGTTACAGTTTTTGGGTCGCCCGTGCCCCTGCCGTTAACAGAAGACAAACGGGGTTAAAATGTGATGACGTGACAGACTTAAATATAAAATATATTCTAAATAAAACAATATATATCATTTAATCAAAACAAAAAATTCTAAAATTCAAAATAAAAAAAAAAACATAACATATTTGCATCATTTTATCTAAATAATAAAATTCAAATTATTTTGTTAACTAATCAAAACAACTAATTAAATAAAATAAGTTGTATAACATATTTACATCATTTAATCAAAATACTAAAATTTAAAATATAACATATTTACATCAAATACTAATTAAAAAAAATACTAAAATACTAATTAAAAAATATTAAAATACTAAAAAAATTAAATTAAAAAAAACTAAAATTCAAATTATTTTGTTAATTAATCAAAACAACAAAAATTAAAATTACATCATTAAAATTCTAAAATCATAATACTAAATACTAATTGAAATAAAATTTTTAAATTACTAAAATCATAATACTAAATAATATTTTTAAACTATATAAAAATCTGATGATGTAATAATCTATACATAATCTATATATAACAGTATATGTTATAAATAATATAAATAATTTGATGATGTAATAATCTATACATAACAGTATATGTTATAATTTGATGATGTAATAATATTTTAAAAAATATTTTCAAAAATTCAAATTACATCAAAATATTTTTAAATTGATATGATTTTAAAAATTAATATTAAAAATTACTAAAATAATCATAATACTCCAATTTTGAATTTTAAAAATATTATTTAGTATTATGATTTTAGTAATTTAAATTTTGTATATCAATTAGTATTTAGTATTATGATTTTAGTATTTTAATGATGTAATTTGAATTTTTATTGTTTTGATTAATTAACAAAATAATTTGAATTTTGGTATTTTAGTATTTGTTTAATTTGATTTTTTTTAGTATTTTAGTATTTTTTTTAATTAATATTTTAGTATTTGATGTAAATATGTTATGTTTTGAATTTTAGTATTTTGATTAAATGATGTAAATATATTATACAACTTATTTTATTTAATTAGTTGTTTTGATTAGTTAACAAAATAATTTGAATTTTATTATTTTGATTAAATGATGTAAATATGTTATGACTTTTTTTATTTTGAATTTTAGTATTTTTTGTTTTGATTAAATGATATATATTGTTTTATTTAAAATATATTTTATATTTAAGCCTGCCAAGTCATCACATTTTAACCCCGTTTGTCTTTTGTTAACGGCAGGGGCACGGGTGACCCAAATATATAACGTTAAGGGTACTTTTGGAAAAAAAATTAGTTTAAGGTGCAAGTGGGACATCGGGGTAAACATTAGGGGCTGTTTTGACCCTTTGCCCTCCAACTCTCTGACTCTATCCTTAAGCTCAATGTTACGGTCATATACCTCGTCATGCATCTGAGCTGCAATAGAGTTCAGTGGGAACTCATTTTCCTCCTCTTGCTCTTCAAGGTCCTCCTCTGGATCAGTCTCAAGCTCATGCTCCTGACCCACAACAGTGATCAATAGAGATAGCTCTCTCTGTACCAACTGCTCCCGGACGACATGAATGTCTCGGGGCTCCTCCTCTATAGGTACTCAGGATTCCTCCTCCCCAGCTCGACTAGATCCTCCAACATCCGACATCCTGACAACATAATTTTTATGTTTTAGTTACTAATCGATACTCGCGAGTACAAAAGTATATCACATAAGCACATAAAGTCTTTTATTATCTTTAATGAATTAAGGAATTCATTTCTTAGAACTCGATAAGAGTTTATCATCACTATGTTCTCCATCTCCTATAAGGCTACTACCTAAGGTTTTTTCCCCACCTAAGGTTCATAACCTATAGCTCTGATACCAACCTGTGACACCCCCAAATCCAGGTACTCAAACTTCCCTCAAATTTGGCAACAAAATAATTAACATCTAACTACCCATAATAATGATAAAAATAAAATTAAAATAGAAATCCTACCAATATAGGGTTCCAACAACTTAAACGAATAAATCCCAGGTTATCTAACCTTAATACATCAAATGCGGAAATATCATAAACAAACAAGTCTTAAACATCACATCATAAGTCTTAACATAATAGTTCTCAAATAATAATAACAAGTCTTCATCACTTGCTTGCTTTGCCTTTGCCCTTACTTGTGGATGGCTCATCAACTCTTTCAATCTTAGCTTCAATGTTATTATGCAAGAGTGAGCAACAATTGCCCACAAGTTTAACCATAGAATAATAATAACATGCGAGAAAACAATGGATACTGAACCAAAAGAAGTCTCGGCTTTTGAATCAAGGTTAGAACAAAAATTAAAAGTACATCTGAGGGTCACAAGACCATGAACTATGTTCCAGGTTATCAAGTATTTATACTTGAAACCTTTAACAGTCGTAAGACTATATGGACCTAACTTCTCGTACTTAGGGGGTTCAGCGCTATGTACCATGTATGTGCACAATATCTTAACGCTATCGCGTAATATAATCCTCTGTAGTAGGGTTGTTCATATTAGCTTTGACATTAGAGTCCGCACCAAATGAAGTTTGGTTTGAATTGATCTCAAGGGAAATTTAGAGTTCAGTAATCATCAACTAAGGAATTAGTTGAATCAATAAGGATTTAATAATCATTCAAGAGTTCGCTAACAACATAATGTTATAAAGGGGTACAATAGAAATGATAGAATACTGTTGAATCATAACTAGATAAGCATCATATATCAAAGTTATGCTTTCATAAAGAATTAGAAGACTTAAACAAAACATAGGCATTGAATATTATAAGAAACCTTGCTTGAATAATAATAAGCTAAGGTTAAACTTGCTTAATAAGGTTAGAAAAACTTGTAGAACTATAATCAAGTTAGAGATAAGGAACTTGCTCCATGAAAATAACAATTTGCTCAATGTAGGATTTGGGTTTTAAAACTTGCTCAAGATAAGAGTAAGGTTCAGAAAACTTGTTTCGTGCGTAGATTACACGATTACTAATCACGTTCCTCAATTTAATCCTACATATCATTTACATTCATAATACAAGTTAATTATAACATAATTGGCATCGCAAGTACCTTATCTTCTCACTACACTCTGATTATGATTATATTAATCAAATCACGACACTAGTTTTCACATATTATTAGACTTCACGAACGACGAGCTAACTATGCGTTCGACATATCAATTAAACAAGTAAGAATATCATTGACATGTTAAGAATTTGTTTTAACATCACGTTATATGCTTAATACATTTTCATGTTCATTATATTAGGTTTAAATCACATTTTCTAGACTTGAACAATTAAATAAAATTTTCTGGACGATTCTGCTAACCGGCGCTGCAGCGCGCCCTATTACTCAGGAACCGACGCTGCAGCATTGCTGTTAAGCCTATGGCCAGGTGCTGCAGCTCTGACTCAGCGCTGAAGCACACCATATATACTGGGGACCGGCGCTGCAGCGCGTAGACAAACCTACTAAGCGGCACTGCAGCGCTGCATAGAAGTTTCTGTTTTTGTAGTTCTCGAAGAAAACAGAACATGGCCAATTTAGGCTAAAATTTCACACAAACATCGAATTCAATATCACCCATATGTTCTGAACTTAACAGAAACATTCTATAACAGTCTTAACATGCTTTTTAAAAACTTAAGTCATATAAACAACAACATTTAAAGCCATAATTTTGATGTTTTTGTGAAAAACTCCATTTTTGACATTGTTAATGAAATTGACTACTATGAACTCGTTTTTCATCCAAATCAGTTCATACAAGTTTCGTTCTTTTCGTTTTTACATTAATAAAAATAATCATTCATCAATTTATCGATTAATATGTAATTAAAGCATGAATTTTTGTACTTTTAAGCCATATTCATATATTCTTACTCTGTAAACTATAAAATTCCAATTTAAACATAATTTCATGGATTAATTACTCTAAAATACATATAAATCATATATAATTGAACCATGTATGTCAATAAACATATACAACGTCATAGATTCAACAATTAACCATAAAATTCAATTAGAGAGAGTTAAAAATTTGTTTTCATGAAAAACTTTAAGAACGTAAATTAAAAGTTTAGATTAAGGGATTACCCTTGATTTCTCTGCTTAAATACTCAAAGATGATGGAATGCTCCTCTTAATCTCCCAATTCTCCTTCCTCAATCACAAATTCTCTCAAAGTTTCTCTCTTTTTCTCAATGAGTTTTCCCAGACTTGTAAAATGAATGAATGAATGAACTGACGTATTAATTAACCGGTGCGTACATGGTTAGCGGTTAGGCGCAACATGGCCTTAACTACTCCCATGTCTTCAAGGCCATGTTTGGTTTGTTTTTATTTAATTCCTTTCCCATTATTTTAGTTAACTTGTTTATTATATAATTTATTTGTCACACTTCAATTAATTAAATAATGTTATTTAAACTCAATTAAATAAAAGATAATATTACCCATTAAATCACATCATTACATAATTAAAATTCTCAATTATTAATTATGACAAATTAATAAATCTCTAATTAGTTAGAATAACATTGAAATTGTTTAATATTTCATTTAATTTAATTTAATTATCCCAATTAAATTCTCACTTTGATGTATAAAATTATTCCACATTAATTAATCAATGTGACACACTTAATTAAATTAATCTACCACGATTCCAAAAATAATTATTTAACTCAATAAATAAATCAACAAAATATTTATTTAATTCAATAAATATTTAAAATTAATTACAAACGTCTCGTTCGTCACAACGCTAGTCCCCAGTCTGAGAAACTCTGCAACGTGGTTGCGTCCAAAATAACCTTAAAGGCTGCGCGGCATCGCCGATTCGGGTCTGACTAGTAGTTTGACTTTACATTTAATTTGTTAATTGGATTGAAGCTTGGACTAAGGATCAAATTAAGGCTTATAAATAAAGACATCAGTTTGTAAATATTCATTCCATCCTTTGGGATCATTAGATTAGATATGGTATTTTTTATATTTCTTAGATTAGAATAGATTAGATTAGATAAAACCCTAGATTAGATTAAAAGTTGGGGACTGAAGCTCTTGAAGATCATAGGAGATTCTGATTAAAAGAAAGGGAATTCATATTTGCTTACCTCAAACCCTAAATTCTCTTCTTATATCTTTGTATCTTTCAATGTTTATTCAAATTTGGATTATAGGTTTCACTTTAATCATGAATTAAATTCCATTTTGAGATTACAATGGATCTTGTTGTGTAATTTATTTTGACAAGCGTTCTTGTTAGTTTTATTAACTATTATTGGATTATCTATTATGATTTATGATTAATTATTTAATTGATTGGCCATCAATTACCATGATAATCTATATGAAAATGAGAAATGGATTATGGGTTTAGATCTGATCATAATATCATGTGTTGTGATTTCTACATGACAATGAAATTTATGATTCGTGCTTAGGATAGAGGTATATCGAAGCACCGCATGTAATCCGATAAGAACTTGTGCTTAAACCCTCTTTAATTGTAATTCACATAAAGATATAGTGTGTTAGTTAATTAGGGTGTTCACATTCATTCTATTAGCTATGGATTTAGTGTGATATGGGTATGGTGCATCGAGAGATGGTCATATTTCACCTTCGTGTTCTTGATTAACAATCCGGTATACTTAAGTTGGCTTAACGGGAACTGTCTTGATTAAAATGAAACAATAGATGAAATTATAGTCTCAAGTCTTCATTATCTAGTTTCATTCTAGGGGTAGTTAACATTAGTTTAATTAGTTATTTTTAATTCAAAATATTAAATCAATCGTTTAAATAAGATTATGATGGTTACAGGTTAGTGCTTGGTGATTTTTGTTAAATAATTCTATGTAGGAATGATACTCTGCTTACTCTTTATTACTTGTTGATTATGTATACTTGCACGCATATATTGATCGGGAAAACAACCAATAAGTTTTTGGCACCGTTGCCGGGGAATTAGTTTAATAAATTTTGCCATCATTAATTTCAATCAAATTAGTCTTAATTTAAACATTTTTATTTTATTTTAATTTTCTTCCTATTTTTCTCTATTTTCAAGTACCATGACTGAATTCAATTATCAATGGCCATTTTCGAGCATGACTCAACCAAGGGAAACAATGATTTTTGGATTCAATATAATTTTTGCATTATCAACACAGCTTGAAACACTGTAGAAGAGGTTGGACGCTGTTGTAGCCGAACGCATTCGAAGGATAGCAGTAGATTATGATTATTGTGCTGGAAATCATTCGAGTTATCAATGCACCGTCAATTTTGGAACGGTACAGTATGGTGGTAACTACCTCAACCAGTATGCATATCTTAACAACTATCAAGATTGGGGGTATCACCCAGATTGTTCATGGAGCTATAATTATCAACACCAATTCTATGCTCCAAGTCGAACATATGCACCAAAATTCTCAAGTCCACTTCCACTACCACAAGAAGAAAAGTCAAATTTGGAGGAATTTGTGTCTAAGATCATAGCAGACCAAGAGGAGATGAAGAAGAGTCAGGAAATGTCGAGCCAAAATTTTAAGAACTAGATGGAACAACTTTTTAACACCTCAACTAATGGTCCTCATTACAGGGATTCCGAGACTGAAATAGAAAATTCAAGATTGGAAGAATTGTGGTCCAAGTTCATAGGCTCGAATGAGGAGAGGGGAATTAATCAGGAGATGTCAATTCAAAATCTTGAGAACCAGATAGAGCAAATGTTCAAACCCTTAAACAACTATCCTCAAAACACTTGGCTTTATGGCATGGATTTCAAAACTGAGGGAGAGCCTGAACCAAATCTGCAACTGGATGAACCGTAAGATGTCGAAAGAGAGGAGACAAGTGGGGAGAAGGAAAACAAGGCCAATGAAGATCTAGCTTTAAGTAATAACGACGATGAGCCGATGTTATTAGTGCCCCAAGTGCCTCCTCCACCAAAGTTCAAGAATCTAGTAAGTTTTACAAAACCATGCCCACTTGGTAGTCATGTCATCGACGAAGCTCTTTATGACATGAGAGCTAGTACAACGTTGGAGCCATGATGGAATGAGAAAGAGAAAATAGAAGAAGAACCCATTGTGTTTGACAAGCTTCCATGCCCAAATATGATCACAGACAAAATGGAGATAGCACCTGGTTATTTTCCGTTCTTAATGAAGATCATACCTAATAGGAGCATGCTAGGTGATTTTGATCCACTGGCCATCACTAATGGGAACCTCCCAAAGGATAATTTGCTTCTGATGAATGGTGGATTGCTCAATTATTGAAGAGGAATTGTATAGTATTGATAAGAAGAAATCCGGCTGTAGGACTTTAAACCAAGCGCTCGATGGGAGGCACCCCATCCAATCTTTTTTTCCTCTTTGTTTAATTCTCATTACATTTCCACTCATTTCTCCCTCTATGTTTAATTCTCCATACTCTTAATATTAAGTAGAATTTTTGGTATATTAGTAGTATTAATAGATTATTTTGTGATCTCTTCAGGTTCAATTTGATTGATTCCATAAAGAGCAAACATAAGCCAAAAGTTGAAGTTACCAGGGTACAGAGCAATGAGGTTGTGCCCAATTTGTATGGGAAATATGCGCGACAACGCCATCTTTCAATCTAAAAATCCAATCTCTACTACAAAACGCACAGACTCCTTGCCTTTTTGAATACCTACCAAACCCCCCACCCCCATTCCCCCATTCCCCCATTCAAAATTTCATTCCCTCATCATCTCCTAATCCAATCTCCAACTTCTACATACCCACACATCTCCACTTTGCCATTCCAATCTCCCACACTAAGCCCTAAAGTCTAGCAGCTTCAAGCCTATTTCCCCCACAACACAAATTTTGCCGAACGATAGAGGTAAGATTTAGGGCTTTAAGAAGTTGCTCACCACCTGTTCAATACACAATCTGAGAGGGGTGTTGGTTCTGTTAAGAAAGTTTGGGGGGGGGGGGGGACAAGCAATTTGAATCTGGAGGATGGATGCTTTGCGTGGTGAATTCTAGTCCTACACTGCTCAGTTTTCCGAATCTCTGACTCAATCATGGACAATTAGGTGTCCAAGCTCAGTTCCTAACTTTTGGATCCGTCCAGACTTATCCACAACCTGAAACACCATTGGATCATAAGGAGGCGGGTGGCGACAACAATGCTATCTAGGGGAGTATTTCTTTTAATTCTTATTAAAATGAGGACATTGTTCGTTTTAAGTTTGGGGGGTTTGTTCTTCTTTCTTCTTTTGGGGTGCATATTAGTATAATCGTGTTTATTGCATATAGTTTAGTTTTTACTCATTTGTTGCATCTAATAAATTGAGAAAATCAAAAAAATTCAAATTTTTTTTTTAATTGTTGCATTTAGTAAGTAAGTCATATTGCATGAATCCATGTTTTTAGTTCGTTTGATATTCAGTTGGCTTATTAGGACATTGGAACTGCATGATTTTTGGATAATTTTGATTACTCAGGCATAGTTATAATGTAACACCCTCTTTCTGAAATAGAAAGAGAGGTTACTCAAAACACAACAAAACTGATGAATATATAACAAGGCTTTAAACCACAAAAGAATGACCTCTTAATGATTTAATGTCATAAGGCAAACCATAATAAATGCTACACTGGCTCAAACCACAATTTGAAATAACTATTACAACTCTAAATAAATCAATGTATCATAGCCTAACAAAAAATATATAAACCATTAGATAGAAGGGAGCTCTCATCACACTAACCTTTGATCCCCCAGATTACTTGCCGGATGAAAAACACAGCATGAGCCAAATGCCCAGTACGGATATAGAGTATAAAATAAAGAACTAAGATAAGTGTAACAAACAAAATTAATACAACAAAATAATAGATTGAAGTAAATGGCTGAGGTTATTTCATACCGAACTCAAAACAAAACAGAAATATACCTTGCCACATAGGCAAGTCAAATAATGCCGCACAAGTAAGTCACACACATTGGACTGCCAATCCAATGTATGTAAAATCGGAAGGCGTGTTTGGCACAAACATCACCAATCCACAGAACAGAACAGAACAGAAAACTAGGGTCAACCCATACGCCTCCCACAATAAATCACCAAATAGCTAACTCTCATCGGAGCACAAAACGGAGATGTCGTGGACTGATCACACCGCCACAGAAGGTGTCATGCCTCGATGCCAAGAGGACATTCTTGTGGTACCCCCATAGGTGGTTATAGCTCATGTATACCCTATAGTACATTCTAACAAAATACCATGTCACAACACATGCGACACAATATCAACATAAAGGGGTTCTAATATGTACATGTTAAATTGAACGAATCATCGATACGAAGTCTCCAAAAAAAATATTAACACACACTTTCTACAAAGATTGAAATAAATACTAAACATGATAGACAAGTTCAATGAGTACAAATACTAGTTCTAAGTATCAATGCCAAAACGAAACATTTTCACGAATTTGAGAAGGAACAACCATGTGAAACAATAACTAATTTCTAAACAAAAAGTGAAACAAGAAATCCAAAGTAAAGGATATCGATGAAGTAGTACGAAATCCGTACCTGGATTAAGCAATGTAATACCCAAAATTTAATATGTTAATCTCCTTCAAGTCAATCTAATAAAATAAAATAAAACTTTATTACAAATCTAACCATTACTAACATAATACTATTTAATTTATTATTAAGTAAATTTATAATTTTATCATTAGAATTAATTAATTAGTATACAAAATTTTCAACTTGATTTATAAATAACATAGGTTGGTAAATATATATATATATATATATATATATATATATATATATATATATATAAAGTCCAGATCTTAAGCTCACCCCTTATCCAACTCACCCGAGCTCACCCCCTTTAGCGACGGACCCGACGACGGTTCGGCCATCCAATCGTTGTCTATACTTTTAGCGATGGACAACATATAGCGTCGCTAAAAGTATAAACGACGGTTGTATGACCGAACTGTCGCCGGGTCCGTCGCTAAAGGGGAGGTGAGTTCGGGTGAGTTGAATAAGGGGTGAGCTTAAGATCCGGACCGTATATATATATATATATATATATATATATATATATATATATATATATATATATATATATATGTGTGTGTGTGTGTGTGTGTGTGTGTGTGTGTGTGTGTGTGTAACATTACTTCATCACCATTATCATTATTATAACAATAAAAAAAAAATCACTACTACAAAAGAATTTTTAAACCATACTTACTCACCTGAATTGTTTCTCACTTGATAGCAAATTTCTTTTCTTCTCTTTTTGCAGCCAAACAAGTCGCTCTCTCCTCTCTTTCCCTCAGTTTGTATAATGAAATAAAATTAGGTATACATGTTTATTAACGAAGATATCTTGTTCTAATAAACTTCTAATTAGGTTCAATTAATATTAAGGCCCACATTTTACTAATTTAATTTATACATCACTTACTAATACTTATTGGCCCACATAAATTAAATGACCACTTTGACCCAAATAAAATGCAAAGTCCAATTAAAATATTAAAAATAAATAAATAAATTTATATGTTATTTATTAAAAAAAATTTATGGGTATTACATTACCTACCTCTTAAAAAGGATTCCGTCCCTGGAATCAAAAGAATGAACGTACCTAATTATCAAAAAGATGCGGATACTCCGCTCGAATAGACTCCTTCATTTCCCAAGTAGCTTCCCGCTCCGAATGGTTCCTCCATAAAACCTTAACAAACGGAATAGTCTTCCTCCTCATAATCCGCTCTTGACGATCCAAAATCGCTTCTGCTTGCTCCTCACAAGTAAGATTCTCCCGAATTTTATCGAATGGATATTGCACCACATGCAACGGATGATAATGATAACTCCTCAACACTGACACATGGAACACATTGTGCACATGAGCTAGCTGTGGAGGCAAAGCTAAACGATATGTAACTTCACCAACCTTCTCCAAAATCTCAAATGGGCCAATATAACGCGGACTAAGTTTCCCTTTCAACCTAAATCGCCGAATGCCCTTCTGAGGAGAAACTTTTAGAAACACATGCTCACTAGGTTTAAACTCTAAAGTCCTCCTATGCTTATCAGCATAACACTTCTGCCGTGATCTAGCTGACTTCAATTTCTCCTTAGCCACCGCAACCTTCTTCGTAGTGATTTGAACTATCTCAGGCCCTTCTATGACCCTTTCACCAACCTCATCCCAATAAGTCGGTGCTCAACACTTTCTACCACACAACGCCTCAAAAGGAGCCATCCCAATACTTGCATGCCAACTGTTATTCTAAGTAAACTCAACTAGGGTCAAGTAATCATCCTAATTAAATGACCACTCAAGTGCACAAGACCTTAACATGTCCTTCAACGTCTGAATAATCCTTTCAGATTGCCCATCTGTTTGCAGATGGAAAGAAGTACTAAAGTTGAGCCAAGTACCCCAAGGTCGTTGAAACCCTTTCCAAAATCGTGAAGTGAACCGTGGGTCCCGATCTGAAACAATAGACACTGGAGTACCATGAAGTCTAATAATCTCCTACTAAAAGATATGTGCCAACCTATCCACCGAGTAACCCTCATGGATAGCCAAGAAGTGTGCCGATTTAGTCAACCGATAGACCGCTACTTAAATGGCATCATTTTTCCTAAAAGTCTTCGGCAAACTAGTCACAAAATCCATTGTGATATCTTTCCACTTCCAAACTGGAATGTCTAACTATTGCAACAAACCACTAGCTCGTTGATGTTCTATCTTCACTTGTTGACAAGTGAGGCACTTCCCAATATATTCAGCCACGTGTCGTTTCATCCCATTCCACTAGAAATTCTTTTTTAAATCTCTATACATCTTTGTAGAACCTGGATGAATAGAAAATGGCAAACTATGAGCCTTAGCTAACACAACCTCACGAATGATTGGATCTGACGATACACACAACCGCTCACCCAACCAAATCACCCTGTGATCATCAATACGAAACTCAGTCTGCTTGCCCTCCCCTAGATTTTGCGACATACCCCATAATTCCCCATCTTCCTTTTGAGCTTCTTTGACCCGCGAGATAAGAGAGGGTTCCGCTCTCATACCCGCCAAATTCCCATCTGAACCTTATACATATAACTCCAACTCGAGTCGCTCCATATCCTAAATAAGCTAAGGTTGTGTAATAAGGGCTGCTATACTCCCAGAACTCTTTCGGCTAAGAGCATCTGCAACCATATTTGCCTTCTCCAAGTGATACTAAATTCTAGCATCATAATCCTTTAGAAGCTCCAACCAATGCCTTTGCCTCATTTTAAGCTCCTTTTGAGTGAAAATGTATTTAAGACTTTTGTGATCAGTGAAGATATCACCAGTCTCTCCATACAAATAATGTCTCCAAATATTTAAGGCAAAGATTACTATTGCCAACTCTAAATCATGAGTGGGGTAGTTCACCTCATAAGGTTTAAGTTGTCTAGAAGCATAAGCAATCACCTTACTGCGTTGTATTAAAACACACCCCAAACCCTTCTAGAAGCATTACAATAAATATGGTAACCTCCTGTCCCCGACGATAATGTAAGTATTGGAGTCGTCACAAGGCGTTTCTTCAATTCCTCAAAATTTTTCTCGCGCTCCTCATTCCATACAAACTTCGTGCCCTTTCTCATCAGTTGAGTCAATGGTAAGGCAAGTAAGGAAAACCCTTTCACAAACCGCCTATAATACCCTGCCAAACCCAAAAAACTCCTAATCTCTGTCACTGTAGTAGGTCTCGGCCATTTAGTGATAGCCTCAACCTTCGTAGGATCCACCTTAATGCCTTCAACAGAAATAACGTGGCCCAAAAATGCCACCTGCTCCAACTAAAACTCGCATTTAGAGAATTTAGCATACAATCCTCTTTCTGCAAAATCCCCAACACTGTGCGGAGATGCTCCTCATGCTCTTCCTTAGACTTGGAGTAAACCAAAATGTCATTAGTAAAGACAATAAAAAATTGGTCCAAATACTCCCTAAACACCCGATTCATCAAATCCATAAACACCGCCAGAGTGTTAGTTAAACCGAATGGCATCACCAGAAACTCATAATGCCCATATCGAGTACGAAAAACCGTCTTAGGGATATCCTTATCCCTCATGTGATAACCTGGGATTTCGAATAATCCAAATTTTATGAATAATTTCTTTTTATTTAATATTAATATTGACTGTTAATATTGTACTGCGTATATGTGATACGAGTCTCAGAAATTAGTCAATTTATGTATTGACTGAGAAATTAGAGTAGGGTTGTGCTTAACAACATTAGAAACCCTAACACTAATTCTGGATAGGGATTTGATAGAAAATATAATTAAAATAATTATATTGATATGTACGTGTTTGTACTATAAAGAGATTTTGATTAATGATTGATCGGATAAGGTTTAAAATTAATAAACCTAATAAGCGATTAGAAACCCTAATCTCAGGATTAGAAACTCTAACGCGCAGTTAGAAACCCTAATTGTATGACGAGAAACCCTAATCCTAATTGGTAAGCTTAATATGTTTATTAAACGTTAATATGATTAGGAAAACCTAATTTAATTAGGAAACCCTAATTATAGTTTTAAAATCTTAATTTTCTATTTTTAAAAAAAAACCTAATTAGAAAATAGTCCTAGAAACTAAAGTTTTAAACCTAAGGATTAGAACCTTAGGGTTAAACCCTACGACCCTAAGGGTTTGGGCAATTGACAATCAAGCCATTAAAATTATAAGGACAATGACTAAAATACCATTTTTACATTTTTAATGAGTTAACTTGTAAATTTGGCAAGACCTTTAGTTGGTGACCTAATTGCTTGACTTTGTGGCATTAAAATATCAGCAAATTAACCTCCCTTTGACAGCAACATCAGATCATTCATGCATCTGAGCAATATATATAGAATTAGAGAGAGAAAGTTCTCATATTTTGCTTATTTTGATATAAAGCTCTCACCAACTCTCTCTCTGACAAAACCTCCGAATTATACAAGTTACTCAGTCCTAAAAATAGCCCCTTAATCAATCTAGATCAGTTAGGAAGATCAAGATCAAGAATTTAAAGGTAAAAGGTATAAACCTAATTTGATTTTTTTGATCTTTATAGTTAAGAAAAATTTTGTATTTAAGTGTTTATATTTGTGTTAAAAGATGTTTTTAGTTGATCTATGTTGATCCATCATGAATCCATAACATCAAAATGTTTTAAAATAATGATTTTTCAAAACTGTTCTTGAGCTCTAAAGGTAGTTTGACAACGAAATGTCAGGGGCTGTAAATCCTTGTCTGTTAATGTTTTGTGTTGTTTTAAGTTTTGGATATGTAGCTTGTCATGTTGTCTTTGATCTGGAAGTGGATTTACAGCCATTAAATGTCTAGATTTGTTGTTGTTAACGGTCAAAACCCGTTGACCGGGCATGACCGGGCCATATCTGGGCAACCTAGAAATTTAAAACCGAGTCTGACAATGTTTTGTAACGTCCAGATCTGTCAGGTTTTTAGTGTTATGATGTTGTTGTTGTAACATATTTGTAACTAGTTATGTGGACTCTAGATCCATGCTAGTAGATCTCTTAAACAACACATAAGATGGTTGTAATGAATGGTCAAACTAGACCATTTAATCACGGATGCACTTTCTGGGAATTTCCAGAAACTCTATGAACTAAGTTTCTGACAGCCTTTGACCAAGCTGTAACTTGTAATTTTGTTGTTGTTTATTCGATCTATTGTTGTAGTGTTGTTCCTTGACACAAGAACTATAGATTTGAATCATCATAACACATATATCATGACTGGAACCTAGATTAAATGGAGCATGAAAGTGACTGGTCGACTACCTGGGTTTCTGGAAAACCCAAGAATGCTCTGACAGCATATTTGCAAGCCCAGATCTCCTTGTGTGTTTGTTGATTGACCTAAATATTGGTTGCTAGTTGTAGTGTTGTATAATAACTACAAGATCATGGTTAGAGATTGCCCAGAAACATTTTGGATTGAAAATTACACACGGTCAAACCATGACCCTTGAAACTGGTCTGACAGTGTTCTTGAGTCTCAAGAACACCTAAGACTGTCGCTAAAGGACTTTAGCGACGATTTTAATTATTTCGATTTTTTGATTTTCTGAAAATTAATTAAAAATAGAAATAAATTATAAAAATTACTAAAACTAGTTTTAAAAATTATTTTAAATTATGAAAAATAATTTCTGACTATTTAGAATATTTTTCATTAATAATTATAATTATTTGAATAAAAATGATATTTAATTTATTTAATTAGTATATTAAATAAATTAGAGAAAAATAATTTATATTATGAAAAATTATTTTAACTAAGAATAATGTATTTAAAAATATTTTGAGTTATAAAATATAACTTTTAATATTTTTTAAAAATTTTCATTAATAATTTAGTATTAATGATATTAGATTTATTTAATTATTGTATTCAATAAATAAGTTAAAAATGATTTTATTGATTTAAAAATTATTTTAAATGAGAATAAAGTGTTAGAAAATATTTTAAATTATAAAATATAATTTTTAATATTTTTGGATAATTCTCATTAATAAATTAATATTAATGATATTAGATTTATTTAATTATTAAATTAAATAAATGATAGAAAAATGATTTTATTAATTTAAAAATTTGTTAAAAATGAGAAAAATAATTTAAAAATATTTTAAGTTATAATTAATGACTTTTAATATTTTGATGATAATTTCATTAATATTTAAATATTAATAGTGATGGTTTAAAACTAATTTTAATTAATTTAAAAATTATTTAAGTAGAATATTGATCATTTAAAAATATTTTAAGTTATTAACAATAACTTTAATATTTTAACAAGTATAACATTAATATTTTTATATTATTAAATATTAATGATGATAACATTATTTGATAATTAAATCATTTAAAAATGATTTAAGTGTTTGAAAAATTATTATAAATTATAATAATTGTTTATAAATTATTAAAAACTTTCGAAAAATATTATAAATGATATTTGACTTATCTAAAATAATATTGATGCTTAGAGACCGAGTTTAATTAATAATAAATGTGTTAATTGTCGGATAGGGTGACCAGAACACCGAGAATAGACCGAAGTCCAACCAGACCGAACTAGTTGGACTTGATAAATGTTTATATAGGTTATAAATACTGATATGACTATGTGATAATGTGCCTAGGAAAAAGATTGACTGTATATTACAGTATTATGTGTTGTGAATTATTGTGCTGATTGTGAGGCCGATATTATTGGTTATAGGTTTTCCAAACGCAAATAAATATATTGTGTAGCTGTAATCCACGGAGAAGGCAAGTTTCCTTGACTCAACCTTGAGTTAATACTTTCAAATATTATTGTGATTAATTATTGTTGATTAGACCATGTCCAAGAATTTATTGTTGATTATTCGCAATTAGTGCATATTTATTAATTTAAATTAAATTAGTGATTCTGAGAATATACTTGTAAAATAATTGTTGTTGGATACTCACATCCGTAGAAGCTTTTATTGATTGTAAATAGTACAGTTAAATTCTGTCTATTGTTTAATCATATTGAGACATGTCTCAGCTAGTTGTTCTAGCTAGACGAACATTTGTTAGAACTTGTTAAGTTCGAGAAGAGAAGAGAAGATAATTTAATTATTATTGATAGATCAATGCCAATTATTTCGGCTAGATCGATAAAGTAAACTTGATAGGTTCGAGAAGAGAAGAGCAGAGATCAGAAATTGAAATCATCGTATTTCGTTATTGTAATACAACTTCTGTTTGTAAGACTGAGAAGAACAACCTTTTATATAAAGGGAACATTTTTTGGTCGTATATTCGGCCATTGCGCGCTTATAAATATTATGCATAATATAGGGTATAATGAAGTTGATCACTTTATATACTTGCAGAGGGGTATAATTTAATCTTTATGGTTATCTGATACACTTGGGTATATCAAAGTATATCTTTGATAGTTACTCGAGAAGAGAAGTTCAAGAACCTTTGTGATCACTCAACATAAATCTGGAAAATATTTCTATCTTAATATTTGGGTATATCAAAGTAAATCTTTGATAGTTACTCGAGAAGATAAATTTCAAGATCATTTGAGATCATTCAGCTTAAACTTTGGAGAATTTTTCTAAATCATTATTCAATCGAATAACATAGAAACTTTGAAAGTGTTGTACCCTTTCATTATGAAACTATTGTATAGCATAGGTTATGGAGAACAAATTGTTCAACTATTTCAAAGTTCCCCAAACTTTGGTTTCATTCTATCAAAATAGATTGTCTGTTCTTATTTATTCTTATACATTTATTATATGTCTTAACTTGTGGGGCAAATTTGTTGCTCACCCTTGCTGAATAAAACTTTTCAGCTAGGGACGAAGTGGCAGGAGGTGCTGTGAAGGACAAGGGCAAAGGCATTGTAATAAATTAGTTATGAATAGAATTATTATTATGTTATGTTGTGAACCCTTTTTGTATATCTAAAGGGTAAGTTTGTAATGTTAAGGTTAGAGGACCTGTGACTTATATATTAATAATATCTGTTAATGAGTTATGTATTACTATTTCTATATGAATGGGTAGTTAGATGTTATTATATTTTGGATCGTGAACACCAAACTCGGGAGTCAGGTAACCCGGATTTGGGGGTGTCACACCTCACCCTCAACCGATGAAAGCCCGACCTCAAGTCTATCTTCGAAAAATACTTTGCCTCATAAAGTTGGTCAAACAAGTCATCAATTCTCTACAATGGATAGTGATTCCTGATGGTAATCTTGTTCAACTCCCTGTAGTATATGCACAACCTCATAGACCCATCTTTCTTCTTCACAAACAAGACTGGAGCACCCCACAGCGAAACACTCGACCGAATCACACCACGATCTAACAATTCTTGCAACTGCTCCTTTAACTCTTGAAACTCCAACAGTGCCATCCGATACGGTGCCTTAAAGATAGGCTCCGCACCATGAACTAGCTCAATAGCAAACTCTAACTCCCGCTGCAGTGGCAACCTCGACAACTCCTCAGGAAACACATCCAAAAAGTCACGAACAATTGGAACATCCTCAATATAGGACTCACCCTTAGAGGTATCCTTCACAAATGCCCCTTTGCCACCAACTTCCCAGCCTTCAAAGCTGAAATTAACTTCACCACTCTACTCGGCTATGAACCCTGAAACATGAACTCTGGAGACTTCACATCTCCAAATATAACCTTATTCGTCTGACAATCGATAGTGGCTTGGTGCTTATCTAACCAATCCATCCCAAGAATAACATCAAAATCTTGTATACACATTGGAAGAAGATTAGCCCTACGAATCTTATCTCCAAAATTGATCGGACACCCACGATACAAATTAGAGATAACAACAGAAGTCCCCATCGAGGTAGCAATAGATATAACAAAATCTAAAGACTGAGATGGCATACCAAGGTGCCGAATAAAAGACTGAGCAACAACTGAATAAGTAGAACCAATATCAAACAAAATAGAAGCCTCGTAATTGCCAACTAAAAGAGTGCATGAAACAGTACCTAACGCACCTGCCGCCTGGTTATATGTCAAAGCAAACACTCGACCACCCTGACGTTGACCTCTATTGCCATCATTATCACCAGCTCCACCATTACCACGTGACCCGGTATAATCTCTAGCTATATGACCCATCTGTCCACATAAGAAGCATACACCGATGATTCTATGGCACTGTCTCCCCTGATGATTAGCCCCACAAGTAGCACAAGGAGCTATCAAAATAAGATTTTGATTACCCCCACCAGCTAGTCCCGGATAACGACCCTGATTCTGCCCCTGTTGACGATTCTTCCACTGCTGACGATTCTGACCATGCTAAGTTAGCTAAAGTTGACGATTCTACCCTTGCTGAGGCATCTGTTTATAACCCCTATTTTGATTCTGGCCACGCCAATACCCCTGCTGACCACCCTAATTCTTCCCATGCTGACTCTAAGCTTGACCCTACTGGTTATCTCTATCCCTCTTTTGACTCCCCTCCGGTTTAGAAGATCAAAAGTCATGTCGCTCCACCTTAACATTCTTAGCTGCATTGGCCACTGCTGACACATCTGTAAACTTGGTGTTAATGAGATGCTGCCAATACCTATAATGAATCCTCCACTTCATTTCAAAAAAAAAAAAAAAAATCCTCCACTTGAACTTCTCCGCTTGTTCTGCTGCAGTCCCTGTAGAAGTTCCCGTAAAGCCTGCCAACCTGGTGAACTTCATCATGAAATTTGTGATGGACTCATCATCTTTTTGTCGAATGGCTAGATAGTCTCTAGCATAGGCCTCTTTAGCAGCATTAGGAAAGTACTGCTGATAAAAGATCTCACAAAACTCTGCCCAGCTAAGTGCCTCAGTATAACTGATAAGTAGGTTTTATACCTACTTATTGGCTATCAACTTGATAGAATTATGGCTTAATCTCAAGTATTTTAGTGTCGTTTTATGCTTTTTATCTTTATTTTATAGGATAAATTAAGGAAACTCAAATGGCAAGCAATGGCATGGAAAGGGCATAGACTTAGTAAGATGGTGAGCAAGTGTTGAACTAAAGATGAAGCATAGCATGTGCATATGAAATGGCCTCTGATCAGTGGGAATTAAAGACAAATGAAGGGCTAAGGCAGCAACAAAGGGACATCAATGCACAGGCAAGCAGAAGGCAGAAATACAGCATAGCACGGCATCGCCAGCATGAAGAGTACAAGTGGCGCGCCAGCGCCAGGAGGAGACCGACCTGCAGATCAGCGCGCCCGTGCCCCAAAAGGCTACGGGGTGGTCGTCAAAATTCTTCACAAATTGACTTTTCACTTAAAATTTGTTGTAGTGTATTTTCCTAAAAGGGGTGTATTTGCAAGTTACGAGATATTGATTCAATCGTTTTATTTTCCATTTCTAGGTTTTTAAAGAGCTAGAGAGAGTTCTTAGCTATAGTTTACTATTTTGGCTTCTCCCTTTGGTTCTTAGTAGATTTTGATTATTAGGGTTTCAGCTTGATTATTGATTTGAACTAAGCTTGGAGGTTTACCTAGCATGGTTGTGTATATTGTTTAGATGCTTGATCACCATCTACATTAATAATTTATATGGAATTGAAAGAGGAAGTACAAATTCAGATTTGGCCATGTTAGAATGTGTTCATGAAATTTGCATTTGATAGATTTTGTGATTCATAATTCAGATAGACATATATCGGCTTACCATGTGTAGTCATTTGACAGAGCTTGCACTTAAATTAATGTTACTGTACGTCACATAGACATATAGTGAGTTCGGTAATATTGATGTTTATATGAATTCTATCTATTTTGTGGATTTTATGTGATTTGGGCATGGTATACCAAAAGATAGCCATGTTTTACCTTCGTGCTCTTAACTAGCAATCCGAAGTAATTAATTAGGCTTAACAAGAGGTGCATATTCTGGATGATGCATTAAGTAAAGTTAGGATCCCATCATATCTTTCCAGTTTGAGTCAATCGTGTGTTAATTAGTTTATTAGTTGATAATTGTTATTTTTAGTTAAATCACATCTTATTCACTCGTTTAAGCAGACAAAAATTGCTACAAATTTGTTGCATGATAGATTAGAGATAATTACTTTTCTCCGTGGGAACGATACTTGACTTATCATATATTACTTATTGACCGTGTATACTTGCACGTGTGTGTTTGTTTTGTTAACACCGAAATAAGCCAACAAGTTTTTGGCGCCATTGCCGGGGATACGTGTTTATTTTTATTACTTTCAACATCAACTTAAGTTAAATTTGTCTGACTTAAACAATTCACATCTGATCTCATTTCTATTTTATCTTTCTTTTGGTTTCAAGTACTCTTGGTTAGTTTATGCAAACTCGATCTCAGAATTTTGCGTTGGTGCCTAGATAGAATAACATCAGCGGGAGAGCTTGGAGATTGAAAACCATTGTTCCTAATATACAAGAGGAAACTGAAACACAAACACAAATGGCGGAAGAACACAGAGTTAAGAGATTATTCTATGTCGAACATCAATGAGCTACAGTCAAGCATAGTCAGGCCAGTAATAGCCGCGAACACCTTTGAGATTAAACCGGAAATAATCCAGATGGTACAGAATATGGTTTAGTTTAAAGGTGCTGCTACTGATGATCCTAATGAGCATCTTTTGAGTTTTATTAAAATTTGTGACATATTCAAGTACAACAGTGTGTCGGATGAAGTGGTGCGGCTCGGACTGTTTCCTTTCACCTTGAGGGATAAGGCAAGGAGTTGGTTGCATTCGCTACCACTGGGTTCTGTGACTAGTTGGGAGGACTTAGCCCAGATGTTTCTAGCCAAATTCTTCCCTATGGCTAAAACAGCGAAGATGAGGAGTGCTCTATCTCAGTTTGAGCAACAACAAGGAGAATCATTGTATGAGGTCTAGGAACGATATAAGGAGATGCTAAGGAAATGTCCTCACCACGGGATGCCAGATTGGATGGTGATCAATACCTTCTATAATGGTTTGGGATGGCAATCTAGGCCAATCATTGATGCCGCCGTAGGAGGAGCTTTATGGGATAAGAGTTATGAGGAAGCCTATGAATTGATTGAGACCATGGCGGCAAATGACTTCCAAAATTTGACAGCTAGAATGCCTCAACCAAGAGGTTCTGGGGTATTGGAAGTGGATGCCATCACGACACTATCAGCTCAAATGGCGGTAATGGCGAAGAAAATTGACTCTATGGCTGAAAATAAGGTTAAGAAAGTTGCCTTCGTCTGTGAGTTATATGTGGGATCACACCCGACAGAACAATGTGCTATCACTGCAGAGTCGGTTTAATTCATAAGCAACTACCAAAGGCCATCGAATCAGTTTCAAAATTCATATCATCCAAATAACCAAAATCATCCAAATTTTAGCTGGAGTAATAATCAAGGTGCTCAACAACACCAACCTCAATAACAACAATAACAACCACAACAATCACATCAATAGTATGCCTCTAAACCGTCACATCCTCCTGGATTTTAGCAATAACAACACCAACATCATCCAGCTCCTGCTCCTCAACTGGAAACGAAATCTGAGGTGGAAGAGATGATGTTGAAGTATATGGCAAATACCAAAGTGTTGATAAAGAGCCAAGCGATGGCAATTAAAAACTTGGAGAATCAAATGGGCCATATGGCCAATATGTTGACCAACAGACCGCAAGGAGCTCTACCAGGCAATATAGAAGAAAATTCAAGAATGGATGGGAAGGAACAATGTCAGGCCATCACATTGAGGTATGGGAAGCAGACTGCAGGACTGGAGCCTGGCGCGGCCGCGCCACAGGAAGAAGAGAACCTAAAGCGGGCGTGTCCACCTGCAGAAAAACTAGATGTAGTTTTGAATGAAGGAACTTATGGGGATAATGCAGTATAGGCAGAGAAGCATCATAAAACTGATAAAACCAAGGCTGCACCACCAGTTGTGTACCCTCCTTCACCATACCCTCAGAAAATTTAGAAACAAAAATTAGACAAATAGTTCACTAAGTTCTTGGAGGTGTTTAAGAAGCTGTAGATCAGCATACCTTTTGCAGAAGCTTTGGAACAAATGCTAAGATATGCAAAGTTTATGAAAGGCATTATGTCAAGGAAGATGAAGTTAGAGGATTATAAAACAGTTGCCTTAACAGAAGAATGCAGTGTAGTATTTCAACGAAAACTACCTCCAAAGCTCAAAGATCCAGGCAGTTTTACGATACCTTGCTCCATTGGAAGATTATCTTTTAATAAGTGCTTATGTAACTTGGGGGCAAGTATAAATCTGATGCCTCTATCGGTATTCACACAGCTGGGATTGTCGGCTCCTAAGCCGACAAACATATCATTGTAGCTTGCCGATAGGTCCATCACATACCCGAGAGGTATCGTAGAAGATGTCTTGGTGAAAGTGGAGAAGTTTATCTTCCCTGCCGACTTTATTATTTTGGACTACAAAGAGGACAAAGGCATACCGATCATTCTTGGGAGACCTTTTCTAGCTACTAGGTGAACACACATAGATGTACAGAAGGGAGAACTGACAATGAGAGTCCACGACCAAGAGGTTACGTTTAATGTTTTCAAAGCTATAAAGTTCCCTACTGACGAAGAAGAGTGTTTTCGGGTTGATATAGTCGACAAGGTACTAAATAAAAAGGCTAAACATTTGATGATCATTGATCCATTAAAGAGTGCTCTACTGGGAAAATCTGACATGGAGGATACATATGTTGTGGAGTATGTACAAATTCTGAACACAGTACCACTGATGAGAAAAATCAAGATTCCCATTGAACCACTCAGACATACAGGGGAGACATCGGATCGACTTAAGCCTTCTCTTGAGATGCCTCCCAATCTTAACCTTAAACCTCTTCCGAATCATCTAAGGTACGCATTTTTAGGTGAATCTTCAAAGTTGCATGTTATAATTGTTGTTGCACTAACATCTTGTCTGGAAAATAAGTTGCTTCGAGTGCTACGAGAATTTAAATCAGCTATTGGTTGGACCATAGCGGATATCAAGGGGATCAGCCGCTCATTCTGCATGCATAAGATACTTCTTGAGGATAACATTAAGCCGACAGTAGAGCAACAGAGGAGATTGAATCCTATAATAAAAGAGCTCATCAAGAAAGAAATCCTAAAGTGGTTAGATGCCGGATCAGATATCCAATCTCAAACAGCTCATAGGAGGCATGACAGTAGTGTCTAATCATAATAATGAACTGATACCTACCAGAATGGTCACAGGGTGGAGGGTTTGCATGGATTATCGCAGATTGAACAAGGCTACAAGAACGGACCATTTCCCTCTCCCGTTCATTGACCAAATGTTTGATAGGTTAGCGGGACATGACTACTACTTCCTCTTGGATGGTTATTCGGGGTACAACCAGATAGTTATAGCCCAAGAAGATCAGGAGAAGACTACCTTCACGAGCCCATATGGTACTTTTGCATTCAAGAGGATGTCTTTCGGATTATGCAACGCCCCGACCACATTCCAGAGATGTATGATGGCCATATTCTCTGACATGGTTGAGCAGAATGTGGAAGTCTTCATAGACGACTTTTCAGTCTTTGGGGACTCTTTTGACATATGCTTGGAGAATCAGGTTATAGTATTAAAGAGGTGTGTTGAGACCAATTAGTGTTGAATTGGGAAAAGTGCCATTTCATGGTATAGGAAGGAATTATCCTAGGGCACGGAGTTTCAGGGAAAGGAGTAGAGGTGGACAGAGCAAAACTGGAGACTGTTGGAGCTTACCTTCACCAACTTCTGTGAAAGGGGTCCGTAGCTTCCTTGGGCATGCGGGGTTCTATCGTCATTTATAAAGGACTTCTCAAAGATCACCAAGCCGTTGTGTAGTTTGATGAAGAAGGATGTCCAGTTTAAATTCGACGAGGAATGCTTAGTTGCTTTTGAGCACTTAAAGAAGAGATTGACTACGACACCCATTATTACAGCTCCTAACTAGTCTCTTCCATTTGAACTGACGTGTAATGCGAGTGATTTCGCTGTGGGAGTTATCTTGGGGCAACTCAGGGACAAAGTTTTTTATGTCATTTACTACGCCGGTAAGACCCTGACGGATGCCCAATTGAATTACACTACCACAGAGGAGGAGCTTCTAGCGGTGGTATATGCATTTGATAAATTCCGTTCTTATCTGATTGGCACAAGAGTAGTCGTATACACCGATCAGGCTGCAATCCGATACCTGATTTCTAACAAAGATACAAGCCTTGTCTCATTCCATGGATTCTTCTTCTACAAGAGTTTGATTTGGAAATCAAAGACAAAAAGGGGACTAAAAACTAAGTTGCTGACCACTAATCCCGATTAAAGAATTCGAGAAAGGATACAAATGATAAAGTGATGATTAATGAGTCTTTCCCTGACAAACAATTGTTTGTGCTGCAAGGCGAAATGTCATGGTTTGTGGACTTTGCGAACTTTTTAGTGAGCAAAATTATCCCTTCTGATTTGACTAGACTGCAGAAGAAGAAGTTTTTACATGATGTTAAATGGCATATCTGAGATGAGCCTTACCTGTTTAAGAAGTGCGCAGATAGAATGATCAAAAGGTATATCCTAGACAGTGAGACGGACAATATACTTCAAGATTGCCATTCATCAGTCTACGGAGGACACTATGGGGGAGATAGGATTGCTGCCAAGGTACTTCAGGCAGGCTTTTATTGGCCAACTCTGTTTAAAGATGCTTATAACTTCATGTAAAAATGTGACCAATGTCAGAGGGTAGGTAAGATATCCAAACGGAATGAGATGCCTTTGAATATGATCCTAAAGGTTGAGATATTGAACGTCTAGGGGATAGACTTCATGGGCTCGTTTGTTTCGTCGTGCAGAAATTTATATATCCTACTGGTCGTGGACTATGTGTCCAAGTGGATGGAAGTAGCAGCCTTACCAATAAATGATGCTAGAGTGGTCTTGCGATTTCTTCAAAAGAGTATATTCACAAGATTCAGGACTCCTCGGGCTATCATAAATGATGAAGGCACCCATTTTTGCAATCGATTGTTTACTGCACTATTGGCCAAGTATGGGGTGAATCACCGTGTAGCCACGACTTACCATCCCCAAATGAACGGTTAAGCTGAGGTGTCCAATCGTGAGGTGAAAAGGATCTTAGAGAAAATTGTAAATCCCACGAGGAAGGATTGCTCCCTTAAGCTCGATAATTCTGTTTGGGCATACAGGACTGCGTTACAAGACACCATTGGGTATGTCACCGTATCAGCTAGTATATGGGAAAGCTTGCCACATTCCCATGGAACTTGAGCACAAGGCCTACTGGGCCATAAAAAGGCTAAACTTTGACTTGAAAGCTGCAGGGGAGAAGCGCCTTCTCCAATTAAATGAGCTAGACGAATTCAGACTGCATGCTTACGAAAACTCAAAGTTATACAAGGAAAAAGTGAAAAGGTGGCACGACCATAAAATCATGGAAAGGAAATTTGAGTCGGGGCAAGCGGTATTGTTGTTTAACTCTCGTCTTAGACTCTTTCCTGGAAAACTCAAGTCACGATGGTCGGGTCCTTTCACAGTGAAAATCATGTTTTCGTATGGTGTAGTCAAAATTTTTGATCAATACCCGGACAAACCATTTAAAGTGAATGGACAAAGGTTAAAGCACTACTATGGGGGCGAAGTCGATCGACAGAAAGTCGCCTCGATCCTTTCCACAACATTACCATTTCAGACAGAGTTGAGATAATTGACTATAAACAAGCGCGACACCCCATTATCTCTCTTCTCCTTCTCATTTAATTCTTGTTACATGTGTCTCTATTGTTTCCCTCCCCTTGTTTAATTCTGAAAATCATGAAAATTTTGAACAATTTTGAGTTAGGAGTCGATTACATATATATTTTAGAAAGGATTCACATATATAGCATTTTTAAGGATACAAACATATATACATCTTACATAGTCCAATTTTGATGTTGGAATCATTTATATCTCATTTTTCAATGCTATTTGTGCAGGAATAAAATGCATGTAAATTTGATGCTTGTCCTTCACTGTTGCAGATAAAAATTCACTGCTGGGCTCAGGGCAGCGCAGTCGAGCCAACATCAAACTAAAAATCAGAGCGACCGCGCCAATCTACAGAGAATCCAGAGAGCAGTTGTGATCAGCGCGCCCGCGCCCTCCTCGAGGCCAATGCGGCGCGCCCGCACCCGACTTCAGAAATCTACCGGTTATAAATATTTTTCAAATCTCGACCCATTTCTTATAGCTTATGTTATTTGGTCGAATTCTCATACACAACCATCTCATATACAAAATTTCTCTCTCTCTCTTAAAAGACCTAATCTACTCCCATTCCAATTCGACTACCACTCCATATCCTCTCTACATCCAAAATTTTCTCCTCCACTACTCCATCTTCTCCACATACCAATCTCTATAAAACCTAACCCTTACCTAGCCACTACCATATCAATACACTTCAAGCAACAGAGTAGGGTTTGAAAAGGGATTTTAGAGGCAATTTTGATTAATCTTCAGAAGTTAGGGTTTAGTGATATAGAGTTTCCAAGGCTAAGCATTAGGGTAATTTTATGCAGCAGAATTTAGAGTACAAGTTTGGGTGTTCAAATTGCAATAGTTAGGGTTTGAAAAGGGAAATTTTTAACAGAAATCATGGGTCCAAAGAGAGCTCGTTCTGTCACGCCTGAATCACTCCCTCATAGTAGCTAGGATGAGGACACTGTGGACTTAACCAAGTTCATCAGCCTAGCGGCACAAACTGAGTATTAAGCGGGGGCTGAAACCGGACAATGAAGATGACCAAATGTTAGATATGATCAGAGAGAGGTGTTGGCTTGGGGTTGTGGCAAGACCTGTGCCTACTCCGATGGCCATAGTTCAAGAATTTTATGCAAATGCCAAGGAGACACAGAGTCGCATCTCGTTCATTTGGGGCTTTCAAGTTGACTATCGTCCGTCGGCGATCCGTGAGGTGTTTCGTTTGCCTAATCCTCCTACTGGCCGAGTAAACTGGGTGGAGGCAAAGCGTTTTGAGACTGACTTGGACAGGGTAATCACAGATTTATGTGTGCCAGGCACGAAGCGGAAGTATAAGGTGGGCACCGATACACCCACCAATTTCCCCACCTCGGCACTGAACCGATATGCAATGGCGTGGAATCTTTTCATATGCACCAATCTAATGTCGTCCACTCACCAGCACGACATTCCGACCAAGAGGGCTATTATTCTGTGGGGTATTATTACTGGGAAGTTTATCGATGTTGGACATTTGCTCCATTAGAACATGTTGCACTATATACGGGGGAGTAACACTGGTAGTATTCTGCACGCTTCAGTCGTGACGTATCTGTGTGCCCAGGCTGGAGTTGATTGGGAGTACGAACAGGTCCAGATGCCGAGCCAGGACATCACTCATGCTACCACCAAGAAATTTGAAGACTGGACTAGTGGCACGGTACACCAACGTGGCAAAGGATTTATGCTACCCACTCCTCCACCAGTGCCTCCACCATAGCCAGTAGAGCCAGCTGGTCCTTCTACTGCCACTACAATGAGTCATGATCTCCAGATGAGGTGATTGGAGAGGAGGATGGACGCTCTATATGGCAACTTCACAGCTTTTGCCGGTGGACTATCTCATGCCCTTGCTGAGGCTTTTGCACAGCAAGGGATAGTTGTGGAGTGGCCCATTTTCAGTTCTGACATGCCTTATCCGCAGACAGATTCACCACCCGAGTCGGGTGGCCATGCCGATACATAGGGGAGTTTCCTTACCGTTTATCTCTATTGAGGACAATGTATATTTTACGTTTTGTGGTATTGGAAGTTAGTAGTTGTTGCATATAGTTAATTGCATATAGTTTTATTGCATGTTTAGGTTGAATAGTAGTGGCATTTTAGTATGTCGTTAGTTAAATTTTGCATGAATTTTTTTTCCAGTTCTTTTGTTTTGTTTATTTAATATGTGTTTAGTTGCATTGCATAGCATAATATCTTATTTTTAGTCTGTTAAATTCCAGTCTGGCCGATGATGATATTGAAATGTTATAGATTTTTGAGATCAGTTGATAACTTAAGCTTAGTTAAAATTTCATACATGATGTAGTCTATGCCTGTTGCTTTGATGTTACCGGATAGCACGACATTGTTATTATTTGCTTATTGGTTAGATTAGCACATGCTTGTCTGTTGGTCGTAATCCCGATCAATATATGCGTGCAAGTATATACGTTCAACAAGAAATAAATAGTAAGTAAAGTATCGTTCCCACGGAGAATTAACTAATAAAGTTCACCAAGCACTAACCCGTAACCATTTCATTCTTATTTAAACGATTGCTATGATATTATATATTTAAATTATCAAACTAAATAATACTAATTACACCTAGAATAAGACTAGATAATGAAGACTTGAGATTACAATTTTACCTATTAAATCATTTAAATCGACACACTTCATGTTAAGCCAAATTAATTATACCAGATTGTTAGTCGAGAATACGAAAGTGAAACATGGCCATCGCTCGATGTACCATACTCATATCACATATAATCCGTAATTGATAGAATACACATGAACACCCACATTACCTAAACCACTATATGACTATGTGATTTACAAATAATTAGGGTTTAAGCCCATGTCCTCGATTGACTACGAGTGGTGCTTCAGTACATGTCTATCCTAAGCACGAATCATACATTCTATCACCATGTAGAACATACAAACACAAGCTATTAAGATCAGATCTAAACCCATACGTCGTCTTTCTAGTTCATATGGGTTATCACAATAATCGATGGCCAATCAACTAAGCAAATAAGCATGAATCTTAATAGACAATCTCATAACAATCAATAAGACTAACAATGAAGTATATCGAAATAAACTAGGCAATAGATTCCATTGCAATCCCAAAAAAGAGTTTAACTCATAGTTGAATTAGAATCCATGATCCACAATTGATTATACATAGAAAGATACAAATAGAAGTAAAGAGAATTAGGGATTAAGAATAGCAAATCTAAGTTTCTTCTCTTGTTTCACTTTTGAACTTTCAAAGATCTTCAGTTGCTTCAATCCCCAAATCTTAGCTAATCTAGGGTTCTAATCTAATCTAATCTAATCTAATAAGAAGAGAAAAGAGCATATGTAATCTAAATTGATCCCCCGAGGGTGGAATTCTCTTTTTTATACTGATATGTCTTCTATATATAAGCTCTAATTGACTCCTTGCCCAAGTTACGCTCCATTTGCACCGATTAATGAAAAAGTCAACTATGGTCAACTTTCAAAGTGGCGCATCAGCATTGGAAATGGCCTGAAGTTAGACGCGCCTATGCTCAAGCAGTAGATAGTATTTTTTTGGTCCAGGGACTGGTGCGGCCGCACCCAAAATGCACTAGAAATCCGCGCGCCCGCGCCGTAGGTTTTCTGCTGTAGTGTCCTCTGGTAAAACGACCATAACTTTTGATCCGGGAGGAGTTATGCAACCTGCCACCTATTAAATCGAAGCTCTCGACGAGCTCTACAACTTTCATGCTTTGAGAATTGAGAAATAATGGACGAATGAAGGTTGAAATTGGGTTGGAAGTGACTGCTATGCAAATGGTCATCCAAAACATTGAAGTTCAATGTCCGTTGGTACAAAGATCATAACTCTTGCATCCGAACTCCGATTGGAATGATTCAAGATGTTTCGAAAAGCTAAGAATAAGCTCAACAATATAATTCAAGTTCTAATCTAAGAACATGAAATGAACATGAAAGCCCAAACGATGTCCGGATTGCTTTTCTTTGCTTTTTCATACCTATAGTCGCTCACACAGCTCCCAAACATAAAATCTACAAAATGAACACAAAATGCATGAAAAGTAACTAAGAAACATGAGTATAAACAACTAATTCAAGTAACAGATGCCGGATAAGTAGGTATAAAACCTACTTATCAAATACCTCCAAACTTAAACTGTTGCTTGTCCCTAAGCAATACAACAAATGCAATCTACATGCGATGCAAGCTACGCTACTATAACAATGAATCCCACATTCTTAGTCAAATATGAATTCCAATAAGATGTGCCTCAGAGAAATAACAAGATCTATGAACAAAGCATCAAACTAAGCTATATGCATAAATACATACAATCAGATAATTTTAACTTGCTATAAAGATGTTGTGTGTGTGATATGTTCATAGATAAGCTTGACAAAGGCGAAAATTTCATATGCTATACTGCTTAAGAAAGAAAATTGAGATTCAAATCATGAACTATGCATACAAATGAAGCAACAACTACTCTAACACATCAGTACAAGGTAAGGTTCAGCAAAAGGTTTATTTTGCTTATTTTTACTCGCGAGGATGATTTTCGCACTTTCCCGCGGTGTTTATTGATTTTTTTTATTTCCCATGACTGTGCAATGTCTCATTCCATTAGGCTAATAGTGCTACCCCTTAGCGAGCTTTCTACCAACGACTCCCAGACCATTAAGACCTTAGGGCGCTAGGTGTAGAGACAATCCCCTCGGGCATACTTACTCAAGTAACAAAGGCCCCGAAACAAGACTAGCCACAATATTTATTCATTTTTTTTCTTTTTTTTATATAGCAAGAATACATATGTGTTCCCAAAGCTTGAGTTTCAATGTCTAGCAGACATTACTCACTTCCTACACAATTCAGTCTTTAAAGCAGTGTTTTCCTCTTAGCAGACAAACAAGCTAATCTTAACCAACAAGTAAATATGAACAATGACGTGCTACCCGGTAGCATCTAAACAACAAGCATAAATTATATCATGTATAAAATTATAACTCATCTCAAGATATCAACCAAGCTCAAGACTCTATCAAATTTCTAAGTCATCATTGGCCAAATTAGAATTCAACTAACTAGAAACTTAGGATTATGCAATGTTATGCAACTAAATAGATAGTAAGCAACAAAAAGAAAAATTTTATTGCAAAATTAAACATGCAATTAACTATATGTATCATGAAATTACTCTATATGATGCAATTACACTACATGCTCTAAACTATTGACTAAACCCAATACCCCCCAACTTAAAACGAACAATGCCCTCATTGTAATTAAAAGTGAAAGAATACTCCCCTAAGTGGCAATGTCATCTCCGTTCACCTCCTCAAGATCTGATGGTATATCAGGCGATGGATAAGTTTGAGATAATCTAAAGTTGGAAACTGAGTGTGGACTTCTAACTGTCTGAATGCTTGAGTCAGAAATTCTAAAAATTGAGTAGTATTTATTTTCTATGACTGAGATATAGCACGACCACGCTGTGTTTGGTTTGTAGTTGGGCGCTGCCGCGCTATCCTGTACCTTGGCAGCTTCAGTTTTTTTTACTTCTGTTTGATCTTGAATACTTATAGCAATTGGATTGAACCTGAGAGGAGAAACAATAAAACTATTATTAAGACTTACAACTATCAAACATCTACTAAATATGGAAAGCATGAAGAATTAAACATAGGAGAAGAAGTAATTAGAAATGTAAATAAGAATTAAACAAGGAGGGAGAAAGATTGGATGGGGTGCCTCCCATCTAGCGCTCGGTTTATAGTCCGTTAGTTGGACTCTTTTCTTGACACCGCTATCCGATTCCTCTATGATAAGCTAGGAACCCTCCATCCATTAGAATTGCAGTGTTTATTAGTAGGTTCCCCATCATGAGACTCTTCAAATTGAAGCCACCTAGCATATTTCTTGTACATGATGTCCCCATTTCCATTGCATAGCTAGGTACTTCTTCCGTTGTATTTGTGAATAGATTTTTGCATTGAGGCATGAAAAATACAACGGGCCTTTCTTCTTCTATTTTCCCCTCCTCAGCCCCCCATGGTTTGTAAAATACCTCATTATCATAGAGATCTTTACCGTGGATGTGACTACCAAGGGGACATTGCAAAGTTCATTGGATTTTTTAATTATGGCTGAGAAGGCAGTTGGGGTATAATAAAGGTGATCTGATATTCTTCATTTTTCATATCCCCAGTTGTCTCCTCAGTGTCCACTTCTTTCAGTTCATCCAGTGACATTGTGCATTTCTGGCTCTCTATCAGTTTCAGCATCCATGTCATAACACCAATTGTTTTGAGGACAATTGTTCAAGGCTTCGAGCATTCAATCCATCTGATTCTGAAGATTTTGAATTGACATCTCTTGCTCAATCATCTTCTCATCAATTGACGCTATAAACCTGAACCACAAATCCTCCAGTCTTGAATTATCTTTTTCAGTTTCAGAATCCTTGAAATTGAAGACCATTCATTGAGGGATTAATGAGTTGTTCCATCAATCTATTAAGATTTTGGGTTGATAACTCCTAACTCATCATCATCTCTTCCTGGTCTGCTATGATCTTCGACATAAATTCCTTCAACTTTGAATTTTCTTCTTGTTGCATTGGAGGTGGATATGAGAAATTCGGTGTGTAAGTTAGATTTGGAGCGTAGTATTGGTCTTCATAATTATAGCTCCATGAAGAATTTGGGTGATACCCCCAACCTTGATGATAATTGGGATAAACATAGTTGTTGAGGTAATCATCCCTATACTGTACTTGTCCAACACTGATAACTCGGATGCTCGCCAGCACAATATTCATATGTAACTACTATCTCTCGAGTACTTTGGGCTGCAAGAACATCCAACCTCTTCGAAAATGTTTCAATTTGTGCTGACAATGCAAAAAATGCATTGAGTCCATCAACTCATGTGTCCCTTGGTTGAGTCATGTTCACATATTGCCATTGATAAGCAAAGTCATCCATGGTACCTGAAAAGAGAGAAATATAGGAAGAGGATTAAAATAAAATAAAATAAAATGTTTAAATTAAGACTAATTTGATTGAAATTAATGTTCGCAAAAATTATTAAAATAATTCCCCGGCAACAGCGCCAAAAACTTGTTGGTCGTAGTCCCGATCAATATATGCGTGCAAGTATACACGGTCAACAAGTAATAAAGAGTAAGTAAAGTATCGTTCCCACATAGAATTAACTAATAAAGTTCACGAAGCACTAACTCGTAACCATTTCAGTCTTATTTAAACGATTGCTATGATATTATATATTTAAACTATGAAACTAAATAATACTAAATACCCCTAGAATAAGACTAGATAATGAAGACTTGAGATTGCAATTTCACCTATTGAATCATTTAAATCGACACACTTCATGTTAAGCCAAATTAATTATACCGGATTGTTAGTCGAGAACACGAAAGTGAAACATGGCCATCTCTCGATGTACCATACCCATATCACATATAATCCACAATTGAGAGAATACACATGAACACCCACATTACCTAAACTACTATATGTCTATGTGATTTACAAATAATTAGGGTTTAAGCCCAAGTCCTCGATTGACTATGAGTGGTGCTTCGGTATATGTCTATCCTAAGCACGAATCATATATTTTATCACCATGTAGAACATACAAACACAAGCTATTAAGATTAAATCTAAACCCATACGTCGTCTTTCAAGTTCATATGGGTTATCACAATAATCGATGGCCAATCAACTAAGAAAATAAGCATGAATCTTAACAGAAAATCTCATAACAATCAATAAGACTAACAGTATATCAAAATAAACTAGGCAATAGATTCCATTGCAATCCCCAAAAAGAGTTTAACTCATAGTTGAATTAGAATCCATGATCCACAATTGATTATACATTGAAAGATACAAATAGAAGTAAAGGGAATTAGGGATTAAGAATAACAAATCAGAGTTTCTTCTCTTGTTTCACTTCTGAACTTTCAAGGATCTTCAATTGCTCAATCCCCAAATCTTAGCTAATCTAGGGTTCTAATCTAATCTAATCTAATAAGAAAAAAAAAGAGCATATGTAATCTAAATTGATCCCCCAAGGGTGGAATTCTCTTTTTCATACTGATATGTCTTCTATATATAAGCCCTAATTGACTCCTTGCCCAAGTTACGCTCCAATTGCACTTATTAATGAAAAAGTCAACTATGGTAAACTTCCAAAGTGGCGCGACATTGGAAATGGCCTGAAGTTAGCCGCGCCAGCGCTCAAGCAGTAGATAGCATTTTTTGGTCCAGGGACTGGCGCGGCCATGCCCAAAATACACTAGAAATCCGCGTGCCCGCGCCGTAGGTTTTCTACTGCAGTATCCTCTGGTAAAACGACCATAACTTTTTATCTATGAGGAGTTACGGGGCCTGACACCTATCAAAATGAAGCTCTTGATGTGCTCTACAACTTTTAGGCTTTGAGAATTGAGAAATAATGGACGGATGAAGGTTGAAATTGGGTTAGAAGTGACTGTTATGCAAATGGCCTTCCAAAACATTGAAGTTCAACGTCCGTTGGTACAAATGTCATAACTCTTGCATCCGAACTCCGATTGGAATGATTCAAGATGTTCTGGAAAGCTAAGAAAAAGCTCTACAATATAATCCAAGTTCCAAGACAAGAACATAAAATGAACATGAAAGCCTAAACGATGTCCGAATTACTTTTCCTTGCATTTTCATACTAATAATCGCTCACACAGCTCCCAAACAAAAAATCTACAAAATGAACATAAAATGCATGAAAAGTAACCAAGAAACATGAGTGTAAGCAACTAATTCAAGTAACAAATACCGGATAAGTAGGTATAAAACCTACTTATCAAATGCCCCCAAACTTAAACCTTTACTTGTCCCCAAGCAATACAACAAATGCAATCTACATGCGATGCAAGCTACGCTATTATGACAATGAATCCCACATTATCAGCCAAATATGAATTCCAATAAGATGTGCCTCAGAGAAATAATAAGATCTATGAACAAAGCATCAAACTAAGCTACAGGCATAAAGACATACAATCAGATAATTCCAACCTGCTATAAAGATGTTGTGTGCGTGTGATATATTCACAGATAAGCTTGACAAAGGCGAAGACTTCACATGCTATACTGCTTAAGAAAGAAAACTGAGGTTCAAATCAAGAACTATGAATACAAATGAAGCAACAACTACTTTAACACATCAGTACAAGGTAAGGTTCAGTAAAGGGTTTATTTTGCTTATTTTTACGCGCCGTTACCTGGAAATCAGTTTCTGGCCTTACAGCGCAGCTGCGCCGTGTCCCAGTTCATTCTGAGGCGCAGTTACGCCCTTGGACAGAATCTGAAAAACTTATTTATTCTTTAATTAAATAAATGCTTTATTTAATTAATAAAAATTTAAAATAAAGATGTTTATTTTATATGAAATATGATTTCAGATTTGCTAAAATTAAAGAGTTTTATTTGGATTTGGTTTTTGATTAAAATAAAAGAGTTTATTTTGTTTCAAAACTAAAGTGTAGCAAACTTTTGCCCATTAATTGATATTAATGCATATATGGAATGGATTTATTTTCTTGAAATGAATGTTATTTGTTAATACATATGTTGATATGTATAATAATAAATGGGATTGATTATGGACTATGACCAATGTGATTGAATTTTATTTTGGATGGATACTTGAATGTATGAGTTTTATTAAATGGGGTCTACGTATCTCGTCTTTTCTGGTTTTCTTCTTGATGTAAATATTATCTCTCTCCTATGTACTTTCCCTTGACTGCTGATAAAGGTTTCTATTTAAATGAAATAGTTTATGTAATAGGATTAGTTAGAATTTCTCAAAGAACCGGAGATCAAGGAGCAATGAGTGTTTGAAGACCCATTTGTAATGGAGCTCGGACTTAAATGTAATAGTTATATCTAAATGTTAATTCTTGCACCTAGGGTTTGACCTTTTGGTTCACTTGGTGGCTCTAGTGAACCAAACTAGAATAAAAGTCCATAATCAATCCGGGTAGAATATAGTATTCTATATGTGTATGCTTGTATTATATATATATATATATATATATATATATATATTATGCAAACATGCTTCTCATGTTTAATAATATGACGCATATTTTATATATATGTCCATGCGCGCTAAATAAGATGAGACTAATAATAACAAATTCCTCAAAGAAATTATATTAAGTTGTAGCGTTCAACGATATTTGGAATATCGAACGTTGCCTTCTGGCATAATAAAAAACTATAGAGCATTAAATATTTAATATGAGTTTGTTGTGCACACACAAGGCGAGTATTAAATATTTGAGATGTTGTTTTTATTACATATGATGTTTATAAGAAATTAAACATTACTGCTTTGTTGTACACACACAAGGGCTGTAGTTTTCTCTTCACTTATATGGAAATACTGGATATGACTTAACTTAAATCATTATACTTCGGATGTGCACACACTTGACCATTGTGATTTAAGAGGCAAAATAAAAGGAGTTACATGATGATGTAATTGACAAGAGTTGTTTACCTATTTATTTATATATAGTTTGTTGTGCACACAGAAGGCTATATACATTTGAAATGGAATTTTTATTCTCACTAGCAAATCTTTAATTAGATATTTCTGAACTATATTATGAGGGTAATATAGTTTGAAGAAAATAGTGGGAGATACAAATATAAAATAAGACCTAATTTATTTTGGTAAAATAAATTAATTAAATGAATGTTTGCTAAAATATTATCTTTTTATATGAAGAATTTTGAAAATGTCACATTCACTAATTTCACTGTGTAGCATACTTAATGCTAACAAACTGACCAGACCATATTACACGGATTGGTTAAGGAATTTGAGAATTATTCTCACTGCTGAAAAGATTTTTTATGTCTTAAGTTCGCCCGTACCTGCAAATGTTGTAGAGTCAGCCTCTGAGGAGGAGATTGCTACTTTTAAAAAGTGGCAAGATGATGCATCTGTGGCTCAATGCATCATGCTCGCATCCATGAGTAATGAGCTTCAGCGTCAGCATGAAACCATGGATGCTTCTACTATGCTACTGAACCTGCAAGAGTTGTATGGTGAGCAAAGTAGGACTGCTAGATATGAAATATCTAAGGAGCTCTTCCGGTCTCGGATAACCGAGGGTAATATCGTTGAGACTTATGTCTTAAAGATGATCAATCTGATTGAACGTCTTGGATAGCTTGGGTTCGTTATTGATGGGAAGTTGTGTCAAGGTTTAGTCTTGCAGTCACTCCCAGACACCTTTTCACAATTTGTTCTGAATTTCCACATGAATAAGTTAGATGTCAGCTTGCCTGAATTACTTAACATGTTGAAAACTACTGAAGGTCGCTTCCCATCGAAGAAGGACCATGTCTTAATGGTGGATGATTCTTCCAAGAAAAAGAAGAGGCCCAAGGTATCTTCTGAAAACAAGAAATCCAAGAAGGCTAAGGGAAAGGCAAAAGTGAAGGATCAAAATAAACCTGATCTAGCTAGCAAAGAAATTTGCTTCCATTGCAATAAGTCGGGTCACTGGAAGAGGAACTGCAAGGATTATCTTGCAGAGAAAAAGCAGAAGAAGCTTGGAGAAGCTTCGAATCCTAATCAATGTTTGTTTATGATTGAAATTAATTTTTCTGAAAGTCAATCTTCGACTTGGGTATTGGATACCGACTATGGTTCTAACATATGTAATAATATATAGGGACTGGTCAGAAGTAGAAAGCTGAGTAAGGATGAGGTCATCCTACGAGTGGAAAATAGAGCAAAGGTTATTGTATTAGCTGTAGGGACTTATTTTTTAGTACTGCCTACGGGCAAGTCCATTAGTTTAAATAATTGTTATTTTGTTCTGTCACTTATTAGAAACATTATTTTAATATCTGTATTGGATATGAAAGTTTTGACATTATAATAAAGAACAATAGTTGTTCTATTTATAATAATAATGTTTTATATGGTGTTGGTAATTTGCGAAATGGACTTTATATACTTGACTTACATGAAAATATACATCAAATTGAACAAACTAAGAAAAGGAAAAGAGATGATGTTAATTATACTTTTATGTGGCACTATAGACTCGGTAATATTATTGAAACAAGATTATCCAAGTTTTATAAAGATGGCCTCTTAGAGCTATTTGATTATGAATCATATCCAACTTGTGAATCTTGTCTCATGGGAAAAATGACTAAATCTTCTTTTAGTGGAAAAGGAGAAAGAGTTACAGAGTTGTTAGCATTAGTTCACATAGATGTATGTGGACCTATGACAACGAATGCACGAGGAGGGTATTCTTATTTTATTACATTCACTGATTATCACTCAAGATTTGGATATGTGTATTTAATGAAATACAAATCGAATCATTTGAAAAGTTCAAAGAATTCAGTGGTGAAGTAGAGAAGTAAAATGGCAAGAGTATTAAAACTCTTCAATCAGATCGAGGTGGTGAATACTTAAGCAGTGAGTTTCTCAATTGTCTCAAAGAAAATGCTATAATCTCACAATGAACTCCACCAGGAACACCACAGTTGAATGGTGTATTTGAAAGGAGAAATCGAACACTACTGGACATGGTTCGTTCCATGATGAGTTTTACCGATCTTTCGGTGTCATTCTGGGGATATGCCCCAGAAGCGGCTACATATCTACTAAATAAGGTTCCCTCGAAATATGTCCCTAAGACTCCATATGAGATGTGTACAAGGAGGAAACCTAATTTTAAGCATGTTAAGATTTGGGGATGTCCAGCTTATGTGAAAAGATTTCAAAATGATAAGCTCAAGACAAGATCTGATAAGTTCACGTTTGTGGGATATCTTAAAGAAAGTTTAGGATATTATTTCTATAATCCTACTAAACAAAAGGTGTTTGTTGCCAACCATGTTGCCTTCTTAGAAAAGGAATTTATCCTTGAAGGGGCCAGTGGGAGAAAAATAGATCTTGAAGAAATTCAAGAATCATAAACCACTACAGATCAAATGGATGAACCTGTCCAAGTAGAGATGTCTTCTGTACCACACCCTATTCGTAAATCTTGAAGAGTACCGAAGATACCTGATAGGTATAGATTCGTTATAGAGGATGATGATAAGGTATGCATCATAGATGATGATGATCCATTGAATTACGAACAGGCTATGAGTAGCAAAGACTCAGAGAAATGGCAAGAAGTCATGAAATCTGAGATGGACTCCATGTATGAAAACCAAGTATGGACTTTGGTTTCACCACCTGAAGGCATTAAGCCTATTGAGTGTAAATGGGTCTTTAAAAGAAAGACTGGAGCAGACGTCAAGGTAGAGACCTATAAAGCCCGACTAGTCGCAAAAGGTTTCAAACAACTTTACAAGGAGTTGACTATAACAAAACCTTCTCACCAGTAGCGATGCTCAAGTCCATTCGGATTTTGCTTGCGATTGCAGCTTACCATAACTATGAAATCTGGTAGATGGACATGAAAACAGCCTTCCTCAATGGAAAACTTGAGGAAGATGTGTATATGACACAGCCAGAGGGATTTGTTTCAACGGTTGGAACAAATCAAGTATGTAAGCTACAACGATCCATTTATCGATTAAAGAAAGCTTCTCGTAGGTGGAACATCCATTTTGATGAGACAATCAAAGAGTTTGATTTTATCAAAAATGAGGATGAACCATGTATGTACAAGAAGGTTAGTGGGAGTGTTGTTTCATTCCTTGTATTATATGTTAGTTCCTAGAGGCACAATAATTATCTAGAAGGGGGGTTGAATAGATATTTTTATTTTTAAAAATTCTTTTACAAAATACTTGTCAGATTTGATAATGATTTAATCACAGAGGAATTTGAGATTTGTTCGTTTTCCCTTTAAGATAAAGTGAGTTGATAGGATACAAGCAGTTATGGCAAGAATATAAGAGACACAATGTTTTAAGTGGTTCAGAGCACTTAAAGGCTCTTAGTTCACTATTATACTCCTTGAGTAGGAAATTCGCAAAGGATATCTTTACAATCTTTGAATCTCATAGATTCCTTCAAGACCAGCAGTCTTGGAATTTCTTAGTTCACTTTTGAACTCTTCAAGTCCAGCAGACTCGGTACTTCTCAGTTCACTTAGAACACTTCAAGTCTTTCTGACTTGGGACTTCTTACTTCGCTTAAAGATAGTTGAGTTCTTGAATGGTGCTACTCAGTTGTCGTTAAGCTTATATTCGAAAGAACTGAGTAGCTGAGCAAGCTTTCTTTTCATATCGTAGAGTTGAGCTTTTTATGTTCTTCAGCGTTTTGTTGTATGCTTGCTTATTGCATCATCTTCTGTTTTGCATATAAAGTGCCTTTGAAATGTATCCATTTGAAGACATCCGTTAAAGCATTAATTGTATTTAACATTTTTGAGCACCTGATGGTGACTTTCTAGAAATCTTCTGTCCAACCGTCTGGTCCACTGACACTGCAGACTGTTGTCTCACCTAACACCTGAAAAAGGTGTTTTCTGCTGACATGTAGTACATTCCTTAGCTTCTTCAATACGTTTCTTCGTTCTATATTAAGTCTGAGTGTTGTGTCATTGGGATTCCCGATAGTCTCAACGTCTATTGTGACGCCCCCAAAATAGGTTCACACGACCCATTTTGAGTCGCCAGATATCACACTACAGAAATCAAATACAAACTTCATTTATAAAACTGTTGAACTGTCGTGCAGAGTACGACAACACATAAACTATGAGTTTTAATACAAATAAATGTAACTCTCATGGTGTCTTGGTCACGACACCTTACAATGGTACTTTACATAAAAGTACAATCAATAACTATTTTAGAAATTAAAATATTTGGAAAATACTCAAGGAAACCTTCGTACATGGGAGGCCATGTATCTAAGTTATGATAGATATCATATGACTCGAGAATTATCCTTGGTTGACCCAATAAACCCCAAAGAAAAATGAGAACATTACTATCATGTTCTTTCCAATGGTGAGTCTTCTCTTGACATATAATTATCTCCATTGTCTCCACTTGAGAATTATATTTCAACCAAACCCTAAGATTATATAGGTAGTGCTCATAGATATAATCAGCAAATACATCTGTACAACCTTGTCTTATGATAACACAAAGTCGTTTGTCATTAGGCATTTTTTATGATAGTGGCAAAACACACTTCCAAAGTTGGGTTCACCTCACCCTATTCGGTTCACCAAAATCAACGTTTAAAATGACGTATAAAATACGGCACACTTATCTAAATTTCTCAATAAAATTATTTCCATACTGTTTTAGGGGAAACCTCAACAGCTATAGACCATCATTTTATTCTCCTGTTACCCCCGCTCGACCCAGTTACATTCTTATTACCTGAAAGGAATTGTGAAGCAAAAGGGTGAGCACAACTAGCCCAGTAAAGAATATCATGACTAAAGATAATTAAATTATCAATAGCCTTCGTCAGTAATAAATCAGAGATTTAGAACATATGGTAGATGATAAAACTTTTCAACCATAGTGGCAGCGGAACGAGCAATCCATTAGAAGAGTCAAATAGACCATAAAATCTATTATCTTCTCCATGTTAAAAGTCCACCAACAATGTTTTATCACTGTAACATCAATCAACAGTTCATGTCCACAATCATGTGAATAACTCATAATCATAATTGTGATTCTAAATTCCTCTTCGCACCCAGGACGAAGATAATTTTCTTCACCTGTCTTTACCTGAAACATCAAAGATCATGGTTATACCAAATCACACTTCATATTCATAATCATACTAATAAATTCATCTTTGCACTACGGGCCAAAGATATTCATCAACAGTTCATCTTTGCACAACATGCCAAAGATATTCAACAACATGTCATCTTTGCATTACGGGCCAAAGATATTCAACAACATGTCATCTTTGCACTACGGCCAAAGATATTCATATCTCAAAGAAATATATAATCATTTCAAAATTTATATAAACAATAATTATAACCATATTGATCAATTCACCTTTGCACTTAAGCTAAAGATATTCAATTATAAATTCAATAGTCATGATCATACCAGTAAACAATTCATCATTGCACTACTGGTCAAAGAGAACCCATAGTCACGATGATACCAATAATCTACCTATCTTTACACTCAAGTGAAAAAGAAATTTCAACACCAAGGTTATAAAAATGTTATATATGATAATAAAAACAATATAATCAAAATATGGATTTAATTTCAAGAGTAAGATTCATAAATCAAAGATAATTTGGTAAAAAAAAATAAACCAATTCTGTCGTGAATCATACCCCATGAATAGTAACCTGTAAATAGTAACTCATGAATAGTAACCCGTGAATAGTAACTCGTGAATAGTACCCTATATACGTGAATAGTGCCGCATACGTGAATAGTGTCGTATACGTAAATAATAACCTATGAATAGTAACTCGTGAATAGTACTCATAAAAGGAAAATACAAAAGACAACGATATTCCATGACGAGTACAAAAGAAATGATACCTCATACGAGAATAAAAGAATATACGAACTGCAAATAGATTTTCACCCGCCATGCAATAATCCACGTAGATATATCATTTCCACAATTTAATAAAGAATGAATACGAAGGGTCATTCACCATGCATGCGGTAGTCCGCGTAGACAGGTTATTCCCACAAAATAATAAAGAATGGAATAATGAAAGGATTTCACCATGCATGCAGTAGTCCATGTAGACAGGTTATTCCAACAGAATAATAAAGAATGGAATAACAACCCTTACGAGTATTGAAAGAAAATAACTTTCTTTATGAATACGAAAGAAATAATACCCCTTACGAATACAACAAAATATCCCTTACAAATACAAAATAAATAACACCCCTGACCATACGAAAATAACATCCCTTACGAATACAAAATAAATAACACCCCTTACCTTAGTAGAAGATTGAATACTAAAGTAGGGTAGTAGCAGAATACTCCTCTTCTTTCTCTCTATAGTTTCTCTCTCTAGAGTTTTAGTAAATTCGTAAGAAATAATGAAGGAATGAGCTTCTATTTATAGGAAAAATGACTGAATAGTAACTAATTCATGAACGGCCCATATTAATTTACTTTTAAACGGACGGTCCATATTGATTTACTATTAAAACTTAAAGTAACGGTCCATACTGATTTACTATTAAAACTTTAAACCAACGATCCATATTGATTTATTATTATAATTTTCCACCAGCGGTCCATATTGATTTACTATTATATCTTCAACCAATGATCCATATTGATTTACTATTATAACTTCAAACAACGGTCTGAAAAATTAGCATATCTCCTCATGGAATAATAAGTCAAACTTATAACAAACACCTCATAACAAACCCCTCTATTTATATCAAAAATTGAATAAATAATTACCACAAACCACTTATCTTTAATAAATACATTTTTAATCTATTAACAATTATTCATCATTAATATTATAACTTACAATATTTAACAACCAGATCATTCCCAAGAAAGATGGGGCTTTCCGATAAGAATTTCTCCCTATTGGCGCGTGATTAGGTAACCAAACCTCTCCTCGACAGAACTTTCTAGACATCGTCAATATTGCAAATAATAATATGAATAACATTGTCGTCTCAATTATTGATTAAATAATATAAAATATTATGTAGATGATATTGTGACAATAAATGAATCAAATAACGTGAGATATTATGCAACAATTACTGTAGCAATAATTAAGTATAACTGAGTGACTTCTCACGTAAGCATCAATAATCAAAGATACTGTATAATACCGTGTGCTTCTATGCAACCACACGTATTACTGTTCTTTTACTACCGGGTAGTTCAACAGTTTAAAAATATTTCAGTCGTTTTCTAACTAGGATAGTACCTCCGTTGTGGGGTCCACCAATGATTGTGCCGTCGTATGAATACTCCCTGTTAAAATGAATATTCCCCGACACAACGAATATTTTATATCAACTTGTTTACTTTGCAAAATTTTCAAATGTCACTCTTAACTTTAACCCTTTATCAATTTAACCATTAAATAGAATAATAATTATAAGAAAATTAAATACTTTCATTTCATAAAATTCGGGGTCTTACATCTATAATCCATTCCATATTTGTTGACTTTTGTTCTTAAATAAATGGACAAGGCTCGATGCTTCTGATGTAGATAGATAATACACTACGATCTTGATCGTGGTGTCTTGCCACCTTGGTGCTTGATCTGGTGCTGATGGATGAGAACACTACAATTTCTCTTAAGAACTTGCACACTACGATCTTCACTTGCTTAACTTGCAGACTCTACGCTTCCGAGAGCGCTCTACGATTCTTGAGTTTGACTTGGCAAATGTTTGGACCACTCTACGATTCCATGAGAGACCCTCTAAAGCAAACAGACTACGATTCTGCCATGGCTTCTGCAATCTTTTGATCAGCTTGATAGGCTACGACTCTGTTGAAGCCTATCTATTACATTTTAAGACATAGATCAACCTAACAGCTTTGATCTTTTCTTCTATACATTCATTTATAGAATGATAAACATTAAAGCTCAGATCAACCTAACAAGTTTGATCTACCACCAAGTCCTTGTACATGCATTCCTTGAAGGACTTTACATATAATCATGAATATTAACTTTCAACATCAAATTTAAATATGCTATCTCCCAACAATCTCCCCCTATTTGATGTTGACATAACCAAGGAGATTTGTATCATAATTATCAATTTCTAGATACAGTTGCTAGAAAGTAAATATGACTTAGTGTTTCAGTGAGCAACTAAAATCTCTAGAGAGTAAGCATGAATTTATTGATGTTTGTAAAGGCAGATATTACAATAAAGCTTAGATACATCAATAAGAAACGAGTTCTAACTTATCTCTATTTCTTCTGCCTTTTGTTCCTTGGAGGATTGGCATATTCTGCAGCTCTCCTTCTCCTGTTGGCTTCGTTTCTCCATGCTATATCTTCTAGCTCGTTTTAACTTAGCCTTTCCCAATGATCATGCCTATTCACGAATGTAGGATCTCCAATTAGCATGTTTAGGCCTGTAGTGGTTACCCCTTGTGAGCTGGGAGAAGGCCCTTGACACCTTAGCGGTTGCGCCATAATAATTTACTGTTGTTAAGGTCGAGGAGTCTAATGATGAGGCTGTCCTGAAGGACTCCTTGAAGATTGAGAAATGAATTTGCCTTTACCTTTCTCTCTTTCCCCTTTATTCTCCCCCTTTATGTCAGCATCAAGGGTTCGAATGTCTTTAGACAGTCGATTTATGCCTTGGACAAGCTCGTTGAGCTAATTCTTGGAGTGAGCAATATCTTCACGGTTTTCTTGGACCAAGGAATCATTTTGAGACTCTTTCTTTTGTAGGATGGCCAAGACAATTTCTGTTTATTGTATTTGACCCATGGAGAATGCTTTGGAATTCTTTCATGGAGGTTCGTAGATATGTTAGACTCTCCATCATAAGCTTATTTTGAGATTCATAAGTCTTTTGCAGAAGGAGAACTACTTCCTTGTGCTTCTTGGCAGCCTAAAATGAATTTGATCCCTTTCATTGATACTTTGGATCATTTTCTTGATGATCTCCCTCAGCTTCTTTGTAAGCTCAGTACTCAGGTTGCTGGGTAGGGTGTTGGTAGCATCGATCAAATGAGTCCGTCTCAGATGAACAAGGTCTGAGTGAACTTCAAGATCTTCTTGAATGTCCTTGGTCACCTTCTGAGATGCTTTAGACAACTCCGTTTTGGTAGGAAGATCTGATATAAACTCAAAGAGTTGCTGAGTATTTGTAGGAGAGGCTCGAGTATATTGATCTTGCAAATTGTAGAGAGCAAGATCAAGATCAAAATAGTCATGGAATAATGAGGAAGGAATTTCTGATGGAGGAGCAGGCGAGTAAGGTTGAGTCTCAAGAGGAGGTGACTCTATGATTTGAGTAGGTGACTCTACGATTGGATTTGAATCAATAACCGTAGAATGAGAGATGGTAGGAGACTGGATCAGTACAAAATTATGTATATTTGGTTCATCAGTTGCAGAATGTTGGGATTCTACAACTGGAAATTGATTTAGTGGATGCAGTATTACTTCCAACAATCTTGGCAATTCATAGAATTGATTGAAGGTTGATGGTGGACAGGGACTAACCCTGAAGGAGATGGGAATAGATTGTACCTCATGCCCATTTTCTAAAGAGGAACCATTAGTGATCAGCTTTCGGGCAAAGGTGAGGTTTCCTGGGAATCCATGAGCTAGCACAGAGATTGCTATTTAAGCTTTGAAGGTCCAGAACATGTGATCCTAAGAGTTGAGGATTTGGGCTATTTGAAAGGGCATCATAGGTAAGTAGGAGAATAATTGATTTTAGTTGGCTCTCCTATATCCATCCCATCCCACTTTGATAATCTCAACTTCGTCATCATCTTTTTCTTCCATGTTTTCATTTGAGGTTTCTACTACTTCAATCATCTCCACGTCTCTTCTTTGTTCTTCTACAGTCTCCACCTCCATAGCTTCCCTCTCCATTTCTTCAGTTTCAGAAGCTAAGACCTCTTGAAGAGCTGAGGGAGATTCATGATAATCTTTTTGTAGTTCCCCCTCAGCTGTAGTCTTCTCTGTCATAAGAAATTCGTGAGGCTCCCACTCAATTTGATCATCCATTTGAATTTTAAGCAGCTCCCCCTTAGCTGGAGCCTTCTCTAGTGCAGGAACTTTAGGAAGCTCCCCTTCAACTCGAACTGTCTTCTCCTTAATAGCTTTGGGTTGCTCTTTCTCAGTAGCTATTCTTCTATCTTCTTCCTTTAATACTCTTTCATTGACAAGAATGTATTTCTTGACAAGCTTTCTCTTTGTCTTCCTAGGCTGAGCCACGACCTCAGCATTCTCTTCAACTTCAGCTTTGAAAGTTTGATCAGACTAAGAAAATGTTGCAGCATCCATTTCTGGAGTGATGTCAAGTTTGGACTCTACGATCGGTAGTGACTCTACGATTGAGGACTTCATGGATTTATGTTTGCGTTTTCCCTTCTTAAGCAGTTGAGAAATGGTAGCTCTGTCTTCTTCCTCCTCAGACTGCTGTTCTTTCCCCTTCATTTCCTTCAAAGTTCTAGTTCCTGAACTCTTTTGGGGTGTATCAGTGGTTGAGCCTTGAGGCTCCTCTGTCACCTAAGCCTTCATTTTCCTCTTACCCTTGCTTTTTTTGACCAAAGCAATGGGATCTTCTTTATGGATTTCTTCTTCTTCATCAGTTTCCTTAACCATTGACATGTTCCCTGGCAGCCCAGACTCCTTCACTTCACCAGTTCTTCCACTGGATTCAGACATCATTCTGACATTTTCTGCTGGATTTCTTTTCTAGTTTTGAAACAACTGTTGGGTCATCTTTCTATTGGGATTGATAGATTCTCCTTCATTATCCCCAATTTTGTCACCCAGTGCTGATTGCAGGATTATGCTTATAAATTGCCCATAAAACATCTTTCCAGAGCTATTTAATTTCTTTGAACTGAGTATCCACTTCCCAATCCAATCGATGAGTAGGGCCCCATAGTTGAGTTGAATCCAAAAGCAGATTGATGTCATGAGCTTCAGTTGAACTTCATTCACAGAGTCATGGCTAGAGCTTTTACAGCATATGCACTTCCCAACAATGTCGGCTAAAAACGCATACTTTTGGGGAAAACTCTTTCTTCTTGTATCCCTTGACGGTCTGAAACTTTTTGTGATGCATCTTCTTTAGTCCTTTATGGAAATCGATGACCTCCATAGATAGAAGTCCCTTTGATTTAAAACCTAGGGCTAGGTTTATATCCTCAACCTTGAGTTTAATTTGTACTCCCTTGACCCTTATGGTGATGATGTCATTCTCAAAAACTCCATTGATGTAGAACTCCTTCACCAGCTTCGGGTAGATCCATGTGCTGGTGTTTAGGGCTTCTTCAAGACCAGCTTTCTTTAGAAGACAGAATCTTATGAAATTATGGGTCAGCTTTCTTGAACTTGTCGAAGCATAGTTGGTAACCAGAGATAACATTTGAAGCCACCATTGATTTTCTTGAACTGAGGTTGGTTGGGCTCTTCTAAAAGCTAGGGTTTCTGCTAGTAGAAAGGGAGAGAGATATAAACTTTTGAACTACTAAGGTGAGTTTTCAAAAAGATCTTTTTAAACTGTACTTGTAACTTCCCTCCTCTCGATCTGCATAGTGGGGCATATGTCGAGTCATGCTTGGCTCTATGATTTTTTAATGATGTGGAAAATACTGATCTGCCCTTAGCTCCCCCTGAGTTAGTGTATCCTTTCGGAGGACTACGATCATCGAGATTGTACTACGGTCATTGAGGTTGAACTACGATCGTCGAGTTACTGCTGAATCTACTCTACGAATGATGTTTGTCCTAGTCCTTGTGATGAACTTTGACTTAGCATTCCTTCTAGGTTAAGGTAGCTCAGGAAGGGCCAACTTCTTAGATTAAACTAAGGATCAGGTTTGTCCCTGAGGCGCTTATCAGAGGGGTTGCTTGAATTTGTTGGGAATGTTGTCACCACATGATGCTTCTTTGTCATGTCAAGGCAGCTTCTTCGATCGTGATTCCTCTTTAGTCACCTACATGATTTTAAATATAGCCTTCCTATAGGGTTATCACACACTAGAGCATAGAGTTCTATGGTTGCAGATTTAGCATGCCTAACTCACTTATCAATTTATTAAATCTGGATTCATCTAGAGGCTTTGTAAAGACATCAGCAAGTTGATTTTCAATAGGGATGTATTGTAAAGATATAGTTCTATTTTGAACATGATCCCTAATAAAATGATATCTTATTTCTATATACTTAGTCCTAGAATGCATGATAAATCATGTGTTATTTCTATGGCACTTGTGTTATCACAATGAACAGGTATAGATTTGAAATCGATCCCATAGTCTGCTAGCTGATTTTTCATCCATAAGATTTGAGTACAACAGCTGTCAGCATCAATGTATTCAGCTTCTGCTGTTGAGGTTGATATTGAGTTTTACTTCTTTCTAAACCAGGACACAAGTCTGTTTCCTAGCAACTGACAAGTGCCACTGGTACTTTTTCTATCGATCTTGCAGCCTGCAAAATCAACATCTGTATATCCTGTCAATTCAAAGGACTTGGTTTATGAAGATACCTTCATCAATCTGCTTTACTTGTAGTCCAAGAATGAAATTTAGCTCACCCATCATGCTCATTTCAAACTTGCTCTACATAAGCTTGGCAAATCTCTTACATAGTTTTTCATCAGTAGAACCAAAGATAATGTCATCAACATATATTTGAACTAATAGGATTTTGTTTTTGTGCTTTCAAAGAAATAATGTGATGTCTACTCTACCTCTAGTGAAACCATTTTCAATAAGAAAGTTAGTTAATGTTTCATACCATGCTCTAGGTGCTTGTTTAAGTCTATATAAGGCTTTGTCTAATCTATAGACATAATTAGAGAGAGTTGGATTGATAAAACCTAGAGGTTGCTCCACATATACTTCTTCGTGAATTTCACCATTTAGGAATGCACTCTTGACATCTATTTGAAAGACTTTGAACTTCATGTGTGCAACAAAGACAAGGAATATCCTGATGGCTTCTAATCTGGCAACAGGTGCAAAGGTCTCGACATAGTCGATGCCTTCATCTTGAGAGTAATCTTTGGCTACTAGTCTTTCCTTGTTCCTTGTTATCACCCCATCTTCATCAATCTTATTTCTGAAGAACCACTTGGTGCCAATGACTGGGTGGTTTCTTGGTCTTGGAACTTGTAAGAACCCGAATTTTCAAAAAATACTAAAATAAGAATTTTATAAAATTCTTAAAGAATGAGATGGGTTCGAACAAGAATATAAATGTGTTACGAAGTGTGACACCCCCAAATCTAGGTACTTCATTCCCACAGGATTTGGTATTCACTAACCAAAACATTACATCTAACTACCCGTGATCAAAGAAAAAAGACATAATTTAAATAACTTCAACAATAATCTCTCCCATTAAAGGGATACATCAACATCTCAAAAACAATCCCAGGTAATCTAACCTTAACATTATTACATCAATTGCGGAATACATTATAAAAGAAAATAAGTCTTATAACATCATGCATTTTAAATAAACTTTAACTAGTTCTTCAATACTTGGACATCTTGCCCTTTCCCTTGCTAGTAGATGGCTCATTAACTTTCTCCACTTTAGCTGCAATGTTAATTGCAAGAGTGAGCAAACAATTGCTCACTAACATAATAGTAATAATAATCATTTGAGAATGAACAACGAATGTTGTACAATAATGAACTTGTTCTACGAATCGAAACAGAAACAAGTTCGAGCTTTAATTATCTGAGGGTCTTAAGACCATGAACTATGTCTTTGGTATTTAGGTATTATTACCTTAACCTTAATAGTCATTAGACTGTACAGACTCTTCTTAACGTACTTAGGGGAATCAACCCTTTGTACCATGTATTGTACACAAACATCTAAACGTTACACGTACAAAATCCCCTATGTTAGGGTTGTTCGTCTCAGTTTGAATTTAGAATTTCCGCACTAAAGAAAATTTAGGTTGGAACTAACTTATCAGTGTTTCTAGAATTTTAGAACACTTATTCAATTTCCATCAATAAAGGTTTAATACAAGAATGTATAACAGAACAAGGCTATCAAAGTCAAAGATCGGATATTAACAATATATAACTGAATAAACATGATACACATGCAAAGTACTATGTTCAAAAGAGTTAGAACAATCTCATTTGAATCGACGTATTAGAATAATGTATGCTTTGTATAATAATTAAAAAAGTGAAATTTGCTCGATGTAATGAACTAGATTACAAGAGCTTAATCAATCGTATATAAGAATAGAATCAATAATATTGCTCAATAGAATTTAGGAACTTGCATTCATTAATAAAAGAATGAAGTTAGAAAGCTTGCTCAATGTAAAGAGTTAAAGTTTAGAAACTTGCACAATTATGAAAGTAGAGTTAGAGAACTTGCCTTGTTTGTAAGCTACACAAGTGTAAAATAATCTCCAATTACCCTACATACATCATTTTAATCGCAACAACAATTAGTTGTATGAATATTAACACTATGGATATTAAACCATCATTTAAGTCATAACCCTATCCTAGCACCTAACCACATTGGTTAACACTTTAACGATTCTGAAATCACACTATAAACCTTATCATTTATATTTAACTTTTGAAAACATCACATTTGGTTCATTACATAACTTATTCAAGTAATCACTTACATTCTTTTACACTGTATATAACAATGCATGACAATCTGTTATTGTAGTTTATATTGTGCCTTAACATTATTAACATGCATGCTAATCTAATACAAGTCCATTACACATGACCTGCAATTAAGCAGACTTCACTGTCTGAGACTGGCTACTCGCGCGGCCGCGTGAGTAATATACTGAGTAATCGCGCGCCCGCGCGACGCAGCCCGCCCGCGCTCGCGCGACAACCGCGCGTCAAACAGCACCCCCACGCGATGCCTCAGTTCCAGATTTTTTATAGACGCGAACTAATACTCTGTTATAGGCCAAAAATCCCAATTCTACAGAATTTCTCCCAAATTCAACGTCTAACACTTTGCCATATTATAGTTATACATGCTAAACACCATTCTTTATACAAAAACATTACATAAACATCATTTTGAAGAATCAAAACTATATTTTTCCCAAATTTCCTTATTTTTATACTTTTAACGAATTTGATTGCCACAAATTCGTTTCTTAATCATTTGACACGATTCGAACTACGCCGCTTTCGCTTCTTATCATATTATCACAATCCCACTTCAATTCGCAGATTACAACACATATAAGGCATGAAATTTGTACTTTTCTAAAGCCATTTTCAAATATGAATACTGTTAGTTATATTTCCTTCTTATAGTTCAATTTTCACGTATTTGAATACTAACATAGACTTATAAAGGATAATTAACAGATTTAGCAAGAGAATACATACATATAAACAACATTTTCTTCAACAATTCAACCAAAACCCAAATTTCCAGTGAATAGAAAATTTCAACAACCCAACATTAAAATTAGGTGTAACTTACCTTGATTGAGTGCTAGAAAAAGACAGTGTTTGGGCTTATAAATTCTCCTTCCTCCTCTTAACAATCTTAGAAACTCATAACCACAATGCTTTCTCTCTTGCTTCCAAGCTCTCACTACGCTCTTTACTGATAACTAGACTTAGGAAAAATAAGACGCATATGCAATATAATTGGCCTCTCCCACGTACGTCAGGTTAAAAAATAACAAAAAGGCTCGCATCAGTTACACAAGACCAAAGGCCACAAGGCCATGTTTGGCTAATCCAAACTCCTAAACTAGATTATTATTATAATATTTATATTATATATTTCCACTTATCACACATGAAACACACTAAATAGCTTATAAAAATAATAATAAAAATCTTATTATCATTATACTTATAATTCAATAAATAATTATATATCCAATTTAATTAATAAATTAGACACATCACTTTATTTAATTTATTTATTTCCATTAAATTAAACAATTCATTTAATTTAATTGATTTCTTAAATATTAAGCAATTGATTTCATTTAATTAAATTCATTAGATAAAATTGTCATTAATTAATTTAGTTACCAAATTAATTCACCACAATTCATAAATTATTTATTTTCTTCAATAAATAAATTATTTAAAATATTTATTTAATTCAATAAATATTTAAATTAAATTACAAATTTCTCGATCGTTACATCCTTCCCTCCTTAAAAGGATTCTGTCCCCAGAATCACAACTCGAAAAAATTTATTCGTTACATTCTTCCCTCATTAACAAGATTCTGTCCTCAGAATCGCTATACAAGATCAAGCAAACAAATGAGGTTAATTCTTCATCGTAACGCTTTCAAGTTCCCACGTAGCTTCCTCAGTATTGTTGTTCCTTCAGATTATCTTAACAGAAGGTATTACTTTATTCCTCAGTACTTGCTCTTTTCTGTCAACAATTTGAATAGAGACTTCTTCATATGACAAATCCTTCTCAAACTGTAAGGGCTCATATTCTATAACATGTTTATAGTCAGGCTTATTTGGCCTCAATACCGATATATGGCAAACATTATGAATATGCTCCAACTCTGGAGGTAAATCTACCTCATATGCCACTTCACCAACTCTTCGAAGCACTTCAAAAGGACCTATAAACCTAGGGCTTAATTTTTCCTTCTTGCCCAATCGAATTTTCCCCTTCCAGGAAGACACTTTCAAGAACACATAACTACCAACTTCGAATTCCTGATTTTGTCTATGTTGATCGACATATTTCTTCTGTCTATCCTATGCAGCTAACAATCTTGCTCGAATCACTTTGATGATCTCGACAATCTATTGTACCAACTCTGGACCCAAAACTTGACGTTCACCTACCTCATCCCAGCATAAAGGAGTTTTGCATTTCCTGTTGTACAATGCTTCATAAGGCGGCATGCCAATACTCGCGTGATAACTATTATTATAAGCAAATTCTACCAATGGTAGATGGTCATCCCAATTTCCCTTGAAATCCATTATACATGTTCTGAGCATATCTTCTAGTGTCTGTATGGTCTCTCGCTTTGTCCGTCGGTTTGAGGATGGTACGCTGTGCTCATTCTCAACTGAGTTCCTAAACATTCTTGTAATCGTCTCCAGAAATTGGATGTGAAACGTGGATCTCTGTCTGATACAATGGACACAGGTACACCGTGTCTTGAAATAATTTCCTTCACGTACAGTTTTCCTAACCGATCTAGGTTAAATATAATCTTGATTGGTAAGAAGTGTGCCGATTTCGTCAGTCGATCGACAATCACCCAAATGGCATCGTAACCTTGCTGAGTCGTTGGAAGACCTACCACAAAATCCATTGTTATATACCCCCACTTCCATTCTAGTATCTCCAACGGTTGTAACAATCCGCTTGGCCTTTGATGTTCAGCTTTAACTTTCTGACATGTTAAGCATTTTGCCACGCATTCAGCCACATCCCTCTTCATATTCGGCCACCAAAAATGATGTCTAAGATCCTGGTACATCTTTGTACTTCCAGGGTGAATCGAATATCTTGAGTTGTGAGCTTCATTCAGAATCTCCTCTTTAACTTCCGAAACTGGCGGAACCCAAATTCTCCCTTCCGAATCGATTTTAAATTTGCTTTCCTCCCCTTGAGATATCTTCAATTTTATTTTTTCGTATTCTTCATCCTGAAGTTACGCATTCTTCACCTTATCTACCAGCGTTGAATCGTTTCCTATCTGGAATAAATTCTCGTCAAATTTTTTCGGATATTAATTTCTAATTCCATCTTAGCCATTTCTGACACTAACTTCTCCTGAGCTGTCAACATCATTAACTTCTCTCGTCCCTTCCTGCTTAAAGCATCAGCAACAACATTTGCCTTTCCGGGATGATAGAAAATCTATAGTCATAGTCTTTGATCTGCTCCAACCATCTTCTCTGCCTCATATTTAAATCTTTTTGTGTAAAGATATACTTCAGACTTTTATGGTCAGTATATATCTCACACCTCTCTCCATAAAGATAATGTATCTAAATCTTTAGGGCAAACACCATCGCTGCCAACTCTAAGTCATGAGTCGGATACCTTTTCTCGTAATCTTTCAATTGACGTGATGCATACGCAATAACTCTATCGTTCTGCATAAGCACACAGCCTAGTCCTTTATGCAATGCGTCACTATATACCACAAAATTCCCTGTATCATCAGGCAATGACAACATAGGTGCCAAACTCAACCTCTTCTTTAATTCATGAAAACTTTCCTCACACTTCTCCGTCCAAACAAACTTAACTGCCTTCCTGGTTAAATTCGTCAACGGGGTCGCGATCTTAGAAAAGTCCTGAATAAAATGCCTATAGTAACCTGCCAATCCTAAGAAACTCCTTACTTCTGACGGTGACTTGACTGATCCTAGTTTAATATAGCTTCAACTTTTGATTGATTTACCGATATTCAGTCTTTATCAATAATGTGTCTGAGAAACTGTACACGTTCCAACCAAAACTCACATTTTGAAAATTTGCCTATAACTTCTCTTTTCTTAATGTCTCCAACGTCACTCTTAAGTGTTCTGCATGTTCTTCCTTGGTCTTAGAATACACTAGGATATCATCAATAAACACCACCACAAATTTATCTAAGAATGGTTTAAACACCCTGTTCATCAAATCCATGAACGCTACAGGTGCATTGGTTAAACCAAATGACATAACTAGAAACTCGTAATGACCATACCGAGTTCTGAATGTCGTCTTCGGTACATACTCTGGCCTCACCTTCAACTGATGATAACCACTCCTCAAGTCTATCTTTGAGAAATACCTCGCTCCCTTCAACTGATCAAACAGGTCGTCGATTCTCGATAACAGATATTTATTTTTAATCGTAACCTTATTCAATTCTCTGTAATCCATGCAGAGCCGTATCGATCCATCTTTTTCTTAACAAACAACACCGGTGCTCCCCGTGGCGACACACTCGGCTAAATATACTTCTTATCGAGCAATTCTTGCAATTGCACCATCAACTCTTTCATCTTTACCCGGGTCATTTTGTATGGTGCTTTAGATATCAGGGCCGTTCCTGGTAGTAAATCAATCACGAACTCGATTTGTCGATCCGGCGGAGCACCCGGCAAATCATCTGGAAATACGTCTGAAAAATCTTTTATAATCGGTATCTCTTCTAACTTTGCACTCTGCTTCTGTGTATCAACTATGTAGGCTAGGTATCCTACACATCCTTGTCTCAACAATTTTTTGGCTTGCATCACCGTCAAACAACTTGATTGTCTAGGTGACTTACTGCCATAAAACACAACCTTTGACAGGGTCATAAGGTTAACACACTTCCTTTGGAAATCAATTACTGCTCCGTAGTTGAATAACCAATCCATTCCCAGTATGACATCAAATTCGCCAAGTCTAATTGGTATTAAATCAACCATCATCTCGTGACCTTTTATAGACACTCTACAATTCCTATATATGTATCTGACAGGAATCACTTCCTTATTCGCAATCTCTATACTTAAGGGAAATTCTAATTCTTCCTGAGGCAAATCTAAATTCTGAGCAAATTCATCGGATAAAAATGAACAAATAGCACCCGAATCAAACAGTACATAAGCATTAATACCATTAATCGGAATGATACCTGACAACACATCCTTAGACTGTACAGCATCCTGCACGGTCATATTGAAAGTTCTTGCAGTAGGTCGGCTTGACTGTGCTGGTCCAGTGATAGTCAATGTGCCACCACCGTTGTTGTTTCCTTTTCCACCACTTGTACTTCCCGCTGGCTTCTTAGGCCAATCACGAGCCATGTGGTCTTTTCAACCGCAGGTAAAGCATGCTCCTTTCTTCGGACTAAAATAGTTCGGTGCAATGTGTCCCTCCTGACCACAGTTGAAACACACCCTCTTTCCCTTCAAACATACCCCAGTATGGTTTTTCCCGCACGTCGCACAAGCTTCAAACTTTTAATTCTGCTGATTTCCCTGCTGTCCTCCCGTAGTCAAACTCTCGTTCCACTTCCTCTTCTGATTGTTACTTCCAACATTACTCCCACCAGCCTTATTCTCACTATCATTCTTCCTCTTCTTCTGTTCTTGGTTGTACTTGGTCAAAGCATTGCTTCCACCTTCCGCGATAATTGCCTTTTCCAGTACAGCTACAAATGTATTTAGCTGGAACATCGAAACCTTGCTATTTAACCAGGGTTTCAATTCTTGTTCGAACCTTCTCGCTTTACGCTCGTCGATATTAACTTGATAAGTGGCAAACCTTGCCAACTCGTTAAACTTCGTAGCATATTTAGGCACCGTCATTGTTCCTTGCTTCAGCTCCAGAAATTGTACTTCCAACTAATTCCGAGAACTCGCTAGAAAATACATTTCAAAAAACATCTCCTTAAATCTATCCCACGCTATCACTCCTTGTCCCCCACGAACCTTATTTGTCTGCCACCAGTAGCTAGCTTCAGACTTTAGCATGAATGTTGCGAATGCAGTCTTCTGATCTTTGTTAACTCTAGCAACGTCGAACACCTTTTCCATTTCCATAATCCAGGTTTGGGCTTCCACTGGATTCATAGAACCTTTAAACTCTGGCGGTCCAACCGCTTTGAACTCCTTAAAGGTCGTGACTTGAGCTTGCGGTTGATTCACAAGTGCACCCGTCAACAAAGCTACCAACTACTGAACCGAATTAGCGTTGGCCTTGTTGTTATTGTTAGTAGACCCCTCAAGAGGTGCTTGCTGACGTGGTTGTATATGCTTATCAGTTCATTACTCAACTTCTTGGGTATTTGAAGTTTAACTTAAGCATTCCAAGATTAAAGCTTTAACACATAACATTTCAAATAAACTCTAATATTTTATTTATTCATAACGTTTTTAAAACATGCTAAAGATAGCATAACTACTATAAACATCCACTTTCCTGAACTAGACAAGTTTCAAGATTACATACTCATACAATCCCTTTATTCATCTCAAAATAAGGGATTCACAATTTATTTATTCACATAATTAACCACATACTATTATCACTCTTATTTCTATCTACGCATATTAAGACGTCGTAAGGCCTCTCGACGCTCTTCCTCCATGATACGGTAAGCCATTCTACGATCCATCACGAATCACGGCGAGTCTTCAAATTGAGGTGGATAATAATAGACTTGATCTTGGGCCCTATCAATCGCAGAATTAAAAGCATAATCCATCTCCTTCATCTTGGCTTTCTTCACTTGGACCTTAGCCTCAGCACCATCTGCATGTTGAGTCGCCTTCATCCAAGCATCCTCTGCTCTTGCACGCTTAGTTGATTCCTTTTTGAAGTCATCTTTTAATTTCTCCATGTCAGTCTTCATCTTCTCGTTTACTGCCAATAGGTCTTCATTCTGACCCTTGGTATGAACTAGGTCCCACTCCGTGTTTCCAAGTTTTGAGTCAAGTTCCTGAATCTCTACATCCTTCTGCTCCAACGCAACGTGATACATATCAACCATCTCCTTCAGTTCCTCTATATTATCCTGTAACTCTATGTTACGGTCGTACAAAGCATCATACATCTCAGCCGATACGGAGTTTGGTGGAAACTCCACAGGATCCTCTTCCTCATCATCCTCCTCCTCATCATCCTCCTCCTCTATCTCCTCAGGACTATCCTCCTTGAGATCGGTCACAGGCTCATCCTCCTGGATCAACTATTCCCGTACAACATGAATATCCCGGGGTTCATCGTCTATAGGTACTTGAGGTATCACCTCTCTAGCTGGACTGGATCCTCCTTCGCCAGACATCCTGACAACAAAATATTTTAAGTTTTACTTAACATTATCGATACGCGCGATCACATAAGTTATTAACACATAGCACATAATATCTTTTATTATTTAGTTTCAATGGATGCCTTAATCCATTCCTTTAAACCCGATAAGAGTTAAGCACCTCTATGTTTTCTGTTTCCTTAAAGACAGTTTCCTAAGGTTTCTGATGAGTGAGTTTTATACTCATAATTGAGTGCGTTTGAGTTTAATGTTTTGGTTGATTTTAAGTATTTGTGTATATTCATACATGTTTTATATTGTTTTGTAGGAATTGGGACAAAAGTTACTTGGATCGACGTTCGGGGTGCCTAGATTCGCATTTTCGGTTTGCCATTTACATAACAGTCACTTCAGAGCCAATTTGAGTATTGCTCGGGACCTTATTTCGAAAACCTTAAAGAATGAAAGTTGTAGATCTACGTCTCCTCTTTTCGAAACATCTTGAATCATCGAAATTGAAGTTCGGACAAAGAAGTTATGGCCATTTTCTCAAAAGATGTCGGAGCAAAAAATGTCAAAAAAGTGGCCAGCATCGGGGCGCCCATTTCATACCTATTTGCAGTGCCGGGGCTCTATAAGGCAGTGTCACAGCACCGTGCCCAGCGTCGGGGCGCTGGGGAAGAGATTGGTGAAACTTGGACACGTTTTGGGGCGAATTTTGACACTTTTTAGACTCCAAATTGGATTGGGTTTGTTCCTAAGCTAAAAATTAGACTTGTAATCTATAAATACATGATGTAAGACATAAAATAAAAGGGGATTACATAGATTAGATTAGAGATACACTGCATTAGATTAGACATTAACCCTAGTTCTTATTAGTTTTGGAGATTGAAACAACTTGGAGATCATTAAAGATCAAGAGCAGGAGCAAGAGGGGAGCATCAGATTTGCTGACAACAGATTCTATTCTCTTCTCTTATCATACTTTTATCTTTTAATGTCTTTTCAGTTGTGGATTCTTGGTTTCAATTCATTAATTATGAACTAACTCTTTTATTAAGATTTCAATTGAACCTTTTATGTCTATAAATTAGTTATTTGATTTATTCCAATTATTTATGTCAAAGTGAATTGTTTATCGTGTCTTGAGCTTATTGATTAATTATCAGATCAGTAATTACCTTGTTACTCTAGAAGGAATTGAAAGAGGAATTCTAAGGTTAGAACTGGGCATGAAAACATGTGACTTAGTTATTTGCAGAGTGAATAATTAGATTTGTGAATTGAATGGAAATATCTGTTCACCACATGTAACACATAAGGAATTGGAATTGAAGGAGTTTAATTCAATTGTTTTGCATAGGAATATAGCAAGATTAATCTGGATTAAATAGAAGTCAATTGATCACTTGGAAAAGGACTTTTGGCATTTGAGAATTCCTATTAACAAGTCAGTAGACATAATAATTGTGATAATTGGATAATTAATTTATAGTTCATAATTGGGGATATTGAAGTCTTAATCTTTATTTATTTGAATTAATTTTAGAGTAATCTAGTTTTAATTGATTAATTTAGTTTTCTTAATTAGAAAAATCACAATTTATGGTTGTTTAAATAAAATTGATTTGGTTAAGAGTTAGTACTTGGTAATTTTTATTAAATAATTCCTCGTGGGAACGATACTTTTCTTATCACTTTATTACTTATTGACCGTGTATACTTGCACGTATATTTTGATTATGAAATCGATCAACAAGTTTTTGGCGCCGTTGCCGGGGAATTAATTTAATAATTATTTACCAATATTAATTTTAATCAAATTAGTCTTAATTTAAACATTTTTATTTTTAATTCTCTTCCTATCTTTCTCTCTTTTCAGGTACCATGGATGACTTTGCGTATCAATGGCCATACACGAACATGACTCAACCAATGGAAACATGGACTCCACCATCCACACACCAAGTAGCAATGGTTTGTGAGTTATGTGCTGGGAGTCATGCTACAGATCAATGTGCCATCAATTTGGAATCAGCTCAGTTCATAGGGAGCTATAATCGATCTACCCAACCGTATTCGAATCAAAATGCATATAATCCAGAGACTATACAAATTGAGGCAAATTCGAAGACGTTGGAGGTTATCGCAGTCCAACAGAGTCGAAGGATGGAAAAAATGACTCATCCAAGGGGAGCGAAGAATGATGGACTCGCGACAGCACTTTCTGCATTATCAGCACAAATTGAGACACTTTCGAAGATGTTCGACGCTTTTGAAGCTCAACGTCGTCAAAGTGGGGCGGTTACTTGTGATTATTGTGCTGGAAATCATATTAATCATTAATGCACCACCAGTTTTGAGCCGGTACCGTATGGTGGTGATTACCCCAACAATTATGTCTATCCCAATAATTATTATCAGGATTGGGGATATCACCCGGATTTATCATGGAGCCATACACATCAAATTCAATTTTATGCTCCAAGTCCAATATACCCACCGGATTTCTCGTGTCCACCTCCACTACAACAGGAAGAACATTCAAATTTGGGGGAAGTTTTGTCCAAGTACATAGCTTCATGTGAGGAGAGGAGGATTAATCAAGAGATATTGAGTCAAAATTTTACGAACCAAATGGAACAACTAACCAATGCCTCAAACATTTGTCCTCAATACACTTGGCTCTATGACATGTATTCCGAGACTGATGGTGAGCCTGAACCAAATTTGCAACGGGATGTGCCAAATGATATAGATGTTGAAAGAGAGGAAAGACTTGGGGACAAGGAAAGGGAATCGACGAAGAGTTAACTATAAGATTCAATGAAGATGAGCCGATTTCATTAGTATCCCATGTGCCTCCTCCACTAAAGTTCAAGAATCAGGGCAGTTTTGCAAAACCATGCCCAATTGGCAGTCATGTCGTCGGCAAAGCTCTATGCGACATAAGAGCTAGTACAACTGTGGAGTCATGGTGGGTTGAAAAGGAGAAGATAGAGGAAGATCTCATTCTGTTTACTAAGCATCAATGCCCCAATCTAATCATAGACATAATGGAGAAAACACCTAGTCTTTGGACGTTCTTAATGGGGAACATATATACTAAGAGCTTGCTAGGTGACTTTCATTCAAGGGTCATTACTAATGGGAACCTCCCAAAAGAGACATTGTTTCTGATGGATGAAGGGTTCCTCAATTTTCGTAGGGGAATTGGATAGAAAATTGAAGAAGTCAGGCTGAGACTATAAAACAAGCGCTTATTAGGAGGCAACCCAAGTTTAATTTTTATTTTTAGTTTTTATTAGGTTTTATATTGGTAGTTTTGAATTTGCATTTATTTAGAATTTAATAAAATTGTTTCTATCATGGTTTACAGGTTATTCAAGTCAAATTCAAGTGTGGTGCCCAATTTATTCCATGTGCTTAGCCTATTCTCTAAACTTAGCGGACAAGGAGGAAGATTGCTATATTTTCAGGGAAGTCCTCTGCTTTACTTTTTTCTATTTCAGCCATTGAGGACAATGTCTAGTTTAAGTTTGGAGGCATTTTAGTATCGTACTGCATATAGTTAGTTATTTGCATTGTAGTTAGTTATTTTTATGTGTTAGCATTTTTTTTAGGTTGCATATAATACATGGTAGTTAATTGCATATACATACATAGGTTATATTAGTATATGTTCATGTAGTATAATTGCATTTTTTTAGCATGAATCTGTGTGATCGGTTGGTGTGGTCTTAGCTCGGCCTATGACAAGATTGGTTTTGCATGTTAACTTGAACAGTGTTGAAAATTGATGATGAGTTCTAATTTTAATCATGATGATAATCTGAGCCTGTCTAAAACTTATGTAACCGGTTAGCACTTAAAGTTTAACTATTTTAATCCACTTGGTTCAAGGGTTTCATAATTTGTTTCTGAGGGAAAATCTTGGTTAAAATTTAAGGAAATTAGTGAACTTGCAGTAAAGGTTGGAATGACGTAAAAGCTTGAGTTTGTGGAAATCTATGGGATGTATATATTACAAAAAGAAAAAAAAAAGAGAAAAAAATATAGAAATGATGAAAAGAAAAAAAATAGAAAATCCAGAAAAAAAAAAAATAAACGCTGTGGCATGCTTGTCTAGTTTTGTGGCCTTTGTTACTTGAGTAAGTAAGCCCGAGTGGATTGTCTTTACACCTAGCGCCCTAAGGTTTTAATGACTTGGGAGTCGTTGGTCGAAAGCTCGTTAAGGTAGCACTGAAAAGCCTAAGGGAATAAGACATTGCACAGCCATAAGAAAATAAAAAAAATGAATAAATCACGAGAAAGAGCAAAAATGCCCTTGTGGTTGAATAAAAGTATAAATAATTCTTGTATTTACCCTTAGACTTGGTAATTGCTTAGTTTTAACTGGAGTTATCATGTTCACAAAAGTAATTAAATTGGAACTGAAATTTTCCTTCTAAGAAGTTTGTTATGTGATTATTTTGAACTGTGGTTGGTTAGAATGGTTAACAAGCACACACGCATAACATGGGTGATGACAGGTTTGGATTGACTAACTGGTTAGAGTGATGGACTTTAATTTCATCGGATAAATTGTTTGAGTACCATTGGTATCTTTAAGGCTTGTTACTATATATCATATTGATTTATTACTGGGTTCGTAGGTATATTAGGAAGTAGATCATGCATATGCATTCATGTAGTTGAGTTTGGTTGTTTATTTTTAGTTCTTTTGTGTTTTTGCTTGAGGACAAGCAAACGTTTAAGTTTGGGGGTATTTCATTTTAGTATCGTACTGCATATAGTTAGTTATTTGCATTGTAGTTAGTTATTTTTATGTGTTAGCATTTTTTTTAGGTTGCATATAATACATGGTAGTTAATTGCATATGCATACATAGGTTATATTAGTATATGTTCATGTAGTATAATTGTATTTTTTTAGCATGAATCTGTGTGATCGGTTGGTGTGGTCTTAGCTCGGCCTATGATAAGATTGGTTTTGCATGTTAACTTGAACAGTGTTGAAAATTGATGATGAATTCTAATTTTAATCATGATGATAATCTGAGCCTGTCTGAAACTTATGTAACCGGTTAGCACTTAAAGTTTAACTGTTTTAATCCACTTGGTTCAAGGGTTTCATAATTTGTTTCTGAGGGAAAATCTTGGTTAAAATTTAAGAAAATTAGCGAATTGGCAGTAAAGGTTGGAATGACGTAAAAGCTTGAGTTTGGGGGAATCTATGGGATATATATATTACAAAAAGAGAAAAAAAAAAGAAATGATAAAAAGAAAAAAAAATAGAAAATCCAGAAAAAAAATAAAAAAAATAAACACCGTGGTTGTCTAGTTTTGCGGCCTTTGTTACTTGTGTAAGTAAGCCCGAGGGGATTGTCTTTACACCTAGCGCCCTAAGGTTTTAATGACTTGGGAGTCATTGGTCGAAAGCTCGTTAAGGTAGCACTGAAAAGCCTAAGGGAATAAGACATTGCACAGCCATGAGAAAATAAAAAAAATGAGTAAAACACAAGAAAGAGCAAAAATGCCCTCATGGTTAAATAAAAGTATAAATAAATCTTGTATTTACCCTTAGACTTGGTAATTGCTTAGTTTTAACTGGAGTTGTCATGTTCACAAAAGTAATTGAATTGGAACTGAAATTTTCCTTCTAAGAAGTTTGTTATGTGTTTATTTTGAACTGTGGGTGGTTAGAATGGTTAACAAGCACACACACAACATGGTTGATGACAGGTTTGGATTGACTAACTGGTTAGAGTGATGGACTTTGATTTGATCGGATAAATTGTTTGAGTATCATTGGTATCTTTAAGGCCTGTTGCTATATATCATACTGATTTATTACTGGGTTTGTATATATATTAGGAAGTAGATCATGCATATGCATTCATGTAGTTGAGTTCGGTTGTTTATTTTTAGTTCTTTTGTGTTTTTGCTTGAGGACAAGCAAATGTTTAAGTTTGGGGGTATTTGATGAGTGAGTTTTATACTCATAATTGAGTGTGTTTAAGCTTAACATTTTTGTTAATTTTAAGTATTTGTGCCTATTCATACATGTTTTATATTGTTTTGTAGGATTTGGGACAAAAGTTACTTGGATCGGCGTTTGGGGTGGCTAGATTCGCGTTTTCGGTTTGCTATTTACATAATAGTCACTTCAGAGCCAATTTTAGTATTGTTAGGGACCTTATTTCGAAAAACTTAAAGAATGCAAGTTGTAGATCCACGTCTCCTCTTTCCGGAACATCTTGAATCATTGAAATCGGAGTTCGGACCAAGAAGTTATGGTCATTTTCTCAAAGCACGTCGGAGCAAAAAATGTCAGAAAAGTGGCCAGCGCCGGGTCACCCATTTCATGCCTATTTGCAGCGCCGGGGAGCTATAAGGTAGTGTCGCAACGCTGTGCCCAGCGTCGGGGCACTGGGGAAGAGATTGGTGAAGCTTGGACGCGTTTTGGGGCGAATTTTGACACTTTTTAGACTTTAAATTGGATTGAGTTTGTTCCTAAGCTAAAAATTGGACTTGTAACCTATAAATACATGATATAAGACATAAAATAGAGCTGGATTACATAGATTAGATTAGAGATACACTCCATTGGATTAGACATTAATCCTAGTTCTTATTAGTTTTGGAAATTGAAGCAACTTGGAGATCATTGAAGATCAAGAGCAGGAGCAAGAGGGGAGCATCAGATTTGCTGACAACAGATTCTATTCTCTTCTCTTATCATACTTTTATCTTTTAATGTCTATTCAGTTGTGGATTCTTGGTTTCAATTCATTAATTATGAACTAACTTTTTAATTAAGATTTTAATTGAACCTTTTATGTCTATAAATTAGTTATTTGATTTATTCTAATTATTTATGTCAAAGTGAATTATTTATCTTGTCTTAAGCTTATTGATTAATTATCTGATCAGTAATTACCTTATTACTCTTGAAGGAATTGAAAGAGGAATTCTAGGGTTAGAACCTGGGCATGATAACATGTGATTTATTTATTTTCACAGTGAATAATTAGGTTTGTGAATTGAATGGAAATATCTGTTCACCGCATGTAACACATAAGGAATTAGAATTGAAGGAGTTTAATTCAATTGTTTTGCATAGGAATATAGCAAGATTAATCTGGATTAAATAAAAGTCAATTGATCACTTGGAAAAGGACTTTTGGAATTTGAGAATTCCTGTTAACAAGTCAGTAGACATAATAATTGGGATAATTGGATAATTGATTTATAGTTCATAATTGGGGATATTGAAAGCTTAATCTTTATTTATTTGAATTAATTTTAGAGTAATCTAATTTTAATTGATTAATTTAGTTTTCTTAATTAGAAAAATCACAATTTATGGTTGTTTAAATAAAATTAATTTGGTTAAGGGTTAGTATTTGGTAATTTTTATTAAATAATTCCTCGTGAGAACGATATTTTTCTTATCACTTTATTACTTGTTGACCGTGTATACTTGCACGTATATTTTGATTGTGAAATCAATCAACAGTTTCCCCAACTAAGGTTCATAACCTAATGCTCTGATACCAACCTGTGACACCCCCAAATTCAGGTACTTCATTCCTATAGGATTTGGTGTTCACTAACCAAAATATTACATCTAACTATCCATGATCAAAGAATAAAGACATAATTTAAATAACTTCAACAATAATCTCTCCCACTAAAGGGTTACATCTCAAAAATAATCCCAGGTAATCTGACCTTAACATTATTACATCAATTGTGGAATACATTATAAAAGAAAACAAGTCTTATAACATCATGCATTTTAAATAAACTTTAATTAGTTCTTCAATACTTGGACATCTTGCCCTTTCCCTTGCTAGTAAATGGTTCATCAACTTTCTCCACTTTAGATGCAGTGTTAATTGCAAGAGTGAGCAAACAATTGCTCACTGATATAATAGTAATAATAATCATATGCGAATGAACAACGAATGCTGTACAATAATGAACTTGTTCTACGAATCGAAACAGAAACAAGTTCGAGCTTTAATTATCTGAGGGTCTTAAGACCACGAACTATATCTTTGGTATTTAGGTATTATTACCTTAACCTTAACAGTCATTAGACTGTACACATTCTTCTTAACGTACTTTGGGGGATCAGCCCATTATACCATGTATTGTGCACAAACATCTAAACGTTACACGTACAAAATCCCCTATGTTAGGGTTGTTCGTCTCAGTTTGAATTTAGAATTTCCACACTAAAGAAAATTTAGGTTGGAATTAGCTTATCAGTGTTTCTAGAATTTTAGAACACTTATTCAATTTCCATTAATAAAGGTTTAATACAAGAATGTATAACTGAACAAGGCTATCAAAATCAAAGATCGGATATTAACAATATATAACTGAATAAACATTATACACATGCAAAGTACTATGTTCAAAAGAGTTAGAACAATCTCATTTGAATCGACGTATTAGAACAATGTATGCTTTGTATAATAATTAGAAAAGTGAAATTTGCTCGATGTAACGAATTATATTACAAGAGCTTAATCAATCGTATATAAGAATAGAATCAATAATATTGCTCAATAGAATTTAGGAACTTACATTCATTAATAAAAGAATGAAGTTAGAAAGCTTGCTCAATGTAAAGAGTTAAAGTTTAGAAACTTGCACAATTATGAAAGTAGAGTTAGAGAACGTGCCTTGTTTGTAAGCTACACAAGTGTAAAATAATCTCCAATTACCCTACATACATCATTATAATCGCAAAAACAATTAGTTGTATGAATATTAACACTATGGATATTAAACCATCATTTAAGTCATAACATTATCCTAGCACCTAACCACATTGGTTAACACTATAACGATTCTGAAATCACACTATAAACCTTATCATTTATATTTAACTTTTGAAAACATCACATTTGGTTCATTACATAACTTATTCAAGTAATCACTTACATTCTTTTACACTGTATATAACAACGCATGACAATCTGTTATTATAGTTTATATTGTGCCTTAACATTATTAACATGCATGATAATCTAATACAAGTCCATTACACATGACCTGCAATTAAGCAGACTTCACTGTCTGAGACTGGCCACTCGCGCAGCCGCGTGAGTAATATATTGAGTAACCGCGTGCCCGCGCGACGCAGCCCGCCCGCGCTCGCGCGACAACCGCGCGTCAAACAGCACTCCCGCGCGATGCCTCAGTTCCAGATTTTTTATAGATGCGAACTAATACTCTGTTATAGGCCAAAAATCCCAATTCTACAGAATTTCTCCCAAATTCAACATCTAACACTTTGCCATATTATAGTTATACATGTTAAACACCATTCTTTATACAAAAACATTACATAAACATCATTTTGAAGAATCAAAACTATATTTTTCCCAAATTTCCTTATTTTTATACTTTTAACGAATTTGATTGCCACAAATTCGTTTCTTAATCATTTAACACGATTCGAACTATGCCGCTTTCGCTTCTTATCATATTATCACAATCCCACTTCAATTCGCAGATTACAACACATATAAGGCATGAAATTTGTACTTTTCTAAAGCCATTTTCAAATATGAACACTGTTAGTTATATTTCCTTCTTATAGTTCAATTTTCACGTATTTGAATACTAACATAGACTTATAAAGGATAACTAACAGATTTAGCAAGAGAATACATACATATAAACAACATTTTCTTCAACAATTCAACCAAAACCCAAATTTCCAGTGAATAGAAAATTTCAACAACCCAATATTAAAATTAGGTGTAACTTACCTTGATTGAGTGCTAGAAAAAGACAGTGTTTGGGCTTATAAATTCTCCTTCTTCCTCTTAACAATCTTAGAAACTCACAACCACAATGCTTTCTCTCTTGCTTCCAAGCTCTCACTACGCTCTTTACTGATAACTAAACTTAGGAAAAATAAGACGCATATGCAATATTACTGGCCTTTCCCACGTACGTCAGGTTAAAAAATAACAAAAAGGCTCGCGTCAGTTACACAAGACCAAAGGCCACAAGGCCATATTTGGCTAATCAAAACTCCCAAACTAGATTATTATTATAATATTTATATTATATAGTTCCACTTGTCACACACGCAACACACTAAATAGCTTATAAAAATAATAATAAAAATCTTATTATCATTATACTAATAATTTAATAAATAATTATATATCCAATTTAATTAATAAATTAGACACATCACTTTATTTAATTTATTTAATTATTTCCTTTAAATTAAACAATTTATTTAATTTAATTATTTTCTTAAATATTAAGCAATTGATTTAATTTAATTAAATCCATTAGATAAAATTGTCATTAATTAATTTAGTTACCAAATTAATTCACCACAATTCATAATTTATTTATTTTCCTCAATAAATAAATTATTTAAAGTATTTATTTAATTCAATAAATATTTTAATTAAATTATAAATTTCTTGATTGTTACACGAAGTATATGGTATTGTGTTACATATGAAAATATGAGTTATGTAATAAGTGATATTGTGTTTAATAAATATATATCATTATTATATATTTATTATTATTATGAATTATAGAGATGAATTAATAAGAAGATGGATAAAATTTATCTAGTGATGTTAAATAATTTATGTAAAATTATTTTATAGTAGTAGTTGGTGACATTAAATATCTTTGATAATCACCAATTTCCTGAGTAATTGTACGAGTATGTATCAAGTCTAAGGTAGTGCAACCGTACTCTTTAATGGTGGATTATATAGGAGCTGGGCTAAACAATTCCTTCAGAGAGCGGAGGTATATACGAATTAGTAACTGATCTAACTCACTGTGAAAACAGTGTAGACGAGACGGAAACTAATTTGTTGGTTGTTTGTTGGAAACCACTTAGTGTACTATATTAAATTCTATTAAAGACTCGATGTGTGCTAGGTTTGGACTTGTATGCGTGGACGTTGTTGACGAGAGAAGGAAATTAATATACCTTTAAATTGGTTAGAGAATTATTAAGTAATTTGATACACGACGATAAATGAAGATTAAAGGAATATATGTATGTGTTATATTCGAGTGTTGTGTTATTGGTGGTAAGAAACCGTAAAGGAGATGTATAGTTGGTTAAACTAATAAGAGAAATAGAATTTAAACTTGAAGATTGATCCTTAAATTGTTAAGAAAAATAGTAACCGATGATGTGAAACCAAAGAGAGGATTGATGTTAGACGAGTTAACACTTAAGGATGATGTGTAAAGTATTTAGAAGCGTAGGTTTCATTTCTGCTGATGCAGAACTTGTCTGCCTCTGAATTTGGTATGGCACAGCTGCGCCATTTCCAAGCCTATGACCAGCGCAGCTACGCCGGTCTGTAGGATCAGTTTTTTGAATTTAAGATTTAAGAAATGGGTATTAAGGACTCATAAGGATAATAAAATCTTAAATGATGATTAAGTTGCCGATAAATGGATTTGAATAAGGTTTAATTAATGATTAGTTTTTGGTTAATTAAGTGATATTATGGAATATTATATTCTATTAATTAGTGGAGTGCATAATAATTATTGAAAAGAAAATAAATGATTAATATTAATTTTTTGTTGTGATATTAAAATGTGATGATGGGTTAAAAGTATCCAACTTAATGATATTTAGCCCAATTAAAATATTAATGTGGACATTATCATTAAATAGTGTTACTATGTGTAATATGGAAAATGTGGGCAGTAGTAATATATAATACCCATGGCCTAAGAATACAAGAAGTGTGACATTTAATCGGGAATAATGATATACAAAAATCATATGGTAAAGGTGATTAAATCATAGAGGTGATTTGAATAAGTTTTGTTATCTCATCTTATGTGATGAGACAATTATATGTGTACTCTACAAGATGGGAATAAATAAATATATTATTTCAATACCGAGGTGTAAGTGATTAGTAAAAAGGAGATATTAAGTTATTAATGAGCAATTAAATTAAGTCCACACATGTTTTAAAGATTAAATTATGTGGATTAATGTACATGAATTATATGATGCGAGTACCTAAATAATCCCTAAATTTCCTAATATGGTAATAATTATACATTAAAATTTTATTTTGGGAATTTAAAGAACCAAACCAAGCATTAGAATAACAAGTTGCTGAGATTTTTCTCTTGTCCCAAATTGAGTAGCACAAAGGTACAAGAACAATGACTTAGAAGCTAAGTTACGTAACTTTCAAATGGCTATGGAATAGGTGATCATTGCTAGCAAGGTGGCTGGTATGGAGTTGTTAAACAACTCTTTAGTGACCAATGTTTTATCCCATTACACATGAACTCCAACTCTAGTGTAATGGCAATGTCCAGTCTAAGTTTGCTTTATAAATAGAAGCTCCAATTTCAGTTTTTGGTTGCTTGAAATGGTTTGATAATTCTAAGTTAAGAGTTCCAAGTTGCTGAGCAATTGTAGAAGTTTATTCAGTGTGTGAGGAGCCCAATTCAAGCTTAAGAAGGTATAATTTCTAATTATATTCTTTAAGTGGGTCTTGTTTAATTCTTGAAGTTTCTTGAATTTCTATGTCAATTGATATGAATTAACATGTTATAATGTGTTTAAGAAGTAGGTTTACACATATGAACTCTTTAATGATGGTTTGGAACGAGTTTAAATCGTTAGAATCAAGTTGAGTAAGGCTCTGCAAAACAGAGTCTGTTACTACTTCTGATTCTGGCATAGCGCAGCTGCGCCCTATTTATACTGGGGTGCAGCGCAGTTGCGCCGTACCCCAGAATCAGTTGCTGAGTTCTGTTATGCTAGGTGTTGTGAAATTGATGTTATGACTAAATACATACCTAAAAAGAGGTATAGCATGAGATACAAAGTTTCTTTTTGAGTTGTGAAGTGTCCAACATGATTTAGTAGAAGATCTTTAACAAAAACTTAAGGTTTTGGAGACAAACCTTGTGGAAACTTATGTTTACAAGTTCTGAACTTAATGATTCATATACATGATTGCTTTCAGAGAGGAATAAGCAAGATATGGTGTTATAGTGTCCTTGTCATGATCAAACTTGTTAGCTTTGTGTTAGAAAATGTTTTAAAGGAAAAAGCTTGATATGGTTAAGGTAAATATGCATGAATGTTACATGTTATACATTCTGATCTTGAAAAGAGGATATCATGACTTATTTACTTATGATATGAGTCTTAAAGTTATCTTATATGTGCCATGTTGCATCATTCATGAAAAATAATTTCAAAGGCAACCTCGAGCATGTTTTCGAACTTAAGTTGCATTACATATGAGTATGAATGCCGTGTTTATATACTGACTTGCAAGCATGTTGGTATGATTTAGAAATGTGTAAATAACCTGTTAACTTGTGTTTATATGATTCATAAGGAAGCATGAATGTGTTGGACTTAGTAGTAAGCTTTACTAATTAAAATACGAACTTTGAACGTGAATACTTGAGAGTTATAACCTGACATTTATGAAAATGTTTGATGATACTTTTAGGGTTGCTAATGTATCATACATATATGCATACGATGTTAAGAGTTGTGAAATCAAGTTAAAACTAAATAAAGCATGTTTTCAAAATAATAACTAGAATAGTTGCATATGCAATATGAATACTCACAAGCATGCCTAGAATGAGTTTTATGACTACCTTATGTGTTTAGAAAGCAAGCATATTAGACTTTGTGATTTCATAACCATGAATGGCCTTAACTTGTTGAAATGTTTAACTTAAAACTATATTCTAAAAGGGGGAAACCTAGATTGACTTGAGAAGTATGAAAAGACCTTTAACAGGACAAAATATATTATGTGTGAATGATGTGCTCATGCCAGACAGAAACCTCTAGGCAACAGCTAAGTCTTTGCTTGGCCAGAGGGCTGCATAGCTGTGCCGGCCCTAGGCTTAGCCATGGCGTAGCTGCGCCATCCTGTAGTTATGACTAAGTTCTGTTTTTAATCTGAAGTTCAAGGCATGCTTATATAATTTCTTTAAATTGCAATGTATGACCAATATGCTATAAGATGTGTAAGAAGCATGCTATGTGATAAAGATGAATGTTAATTAGGACTTTCAAATGTTAAAGTCCAAAGGAATGTCTTCAAGATATAAAGCAATGATACGTTGTTTGAATTTGGGATGTATTACTGTGACGCCTCCAAAATAGGTATACATCACCTATTTTGAGTCGTCAAATACATGGTACAAAATACAAATAAAACTTAATTATACAACTGTCGTGCAAAATACAACAAAACATAAGTTGTGAGTTTTAATACAACACTTTCTTCTAAACAGTAATCAAACTCAAAATAAGTCCTCAATACATTAATTTTCACACTATTTCATAGAATAGTGAGAACTGCTAATGCTATCATCTGTACCGTCACTCCGTTCGTCGACTAGTCACCGCTACGTTCTCATTTCCTGAAGAGAACAATGAAAGCAAAAGGGTGAGCTCAACTAGCCCAGTAAGAAATATTATGACTAAGATAATACAGAATAGTTATCGTTATCCTTCAACAGTGTTAAACTGATAAAATATAACAAACATCAAGTTTAACTGCAGCGGAATAAGCTATCCATTAAATGAGTCAAGTAGAGAATAAAATATACTATCTTTTATTATTTAAAAAGTTTTTCATTACTTTTATCGCTGAGACTCAGCTTAATAAATAATCCACATCATCCTTGAACTACGGCCAAGGACATTCATTAGTATCACAACCACAAATTATCCATGCACTACGGGCCAAAGATATTTGTGTATTCATCAATGGTCATGATCATGCCAACAGCTGTCCATCAATGTACTACGGCCAATGAGGACTTTTACCACATCATTTGTAACATTACGGTCATGATTATACCGAATAATCCCTGGTCATAATCATACCAAGTCCATCTATGTAGGCCACAGATGACTTCCAACATATTATAAACATGAGGATTATGACAATGATATAAGAATTCAATAAAACAAGTTCAAGAATTAATTTATCCAGGAACCAATAACGTCCAAATTGTCAATATGATACCGATTTGTGGAGTAAAATTCAAGAATGCTCAGAAGAATATTTTCATGAAAATATACTGGATGAATCGCAAATATCAAGGATATTCCACTAATTCCATGGAGTCTAAAAGCCAAAACTTTAACCAACTGAGTATAATAAAGAATGGAATAACAAAAGAAATCACCAGGCATGCGATAGACCGCACATGCAGGTTATTCCAACAGAATAATAAATAACGGAACCAGGTCATGCGTAAACGCACCGATAGGATATTCTGACAGAATAATAAATAATGGAACCAGGTCCGGCGTAAACGCACAGACATGATATTCCGACAGAATAATAAATAATGGAACCAGGTCCGGCGTAAATGCACAGACATGATGTTCCGACAGAATGATAAATAATGGAAAAACAACATAATTTCACCATGTATGCGGTACTTCGCATAGACAGGTTATTCCAACATAATAATAAAGAATGGAATAACAGCTCTTACGAGCATTGGAAAGAAAATAATTTTCTTCATGAATATGAAAGAATAATATCCCTTACCATAAAAGAAGAGTATTCCGAGCGAGGATATTCTTGAAGAAAACTTGCACTACGCTCAAAGCTTCTTAAAACTCTAAAGAAATACGCTCAAGATTATAGAAGAATTCTCTGAACTTCTGGTGTGGCTTTCAATTCTAACTAAGCATCCTATTTATAGGAAAATAGAAAGGATACTATGATGTACTATACAATAAAATATAATATATTTTATTTATAATCAAATAAAACAAAACTTTATAAAAAGTATTCTGTTTTATATAAAAAGTTTTTACTATGCAAACACTATACATGCACTATGCAAACACTATACATAATAAAATATAATATATTCTATTTAAAATCTAATAAAACAAATAACTTTATAAAAGTATTCTGTTTTATATAAAAAGATTTTACTATGCAGAACACAATGCATAATAGAATATAATATATTCTATTTATAGTCTAATAAAACAGATAACTTTATAAAAGTATTTTGTTTTATATAAAAGGCATTTCTGTTTTATTACATTAATAATAATAATAAAACAAAATTTATATATATATATATATATATATATATATATATATATATATATATATATATATATAAACCTCCGTGACTTCATAAAAAGACACCTCAACATAATTAACAACATTTATCATCATTATTATAATTCACAATATTAATCGACCAGGTCGTTCCCAAGAAAGATGAGGCTTTCCAATAAGGATTTCTCCCCATTGACACGTAATTAGGTGACCAAACCTCTCTTTGATAGAACTTCTAGATATCGTTAATATTGCAAATAATAATATTAATAACTTTGTCGTCTCAATTATTGATTATAAAATATTGATAATAATTGAATCAAATAACGTGAGATACTATGCAGCAGTTACTGTAACAATAATTGAACAAAACTGAGTGACTTCTTACGTAAGTATCAATAATCAATACGTGCTACTATACCACCACGCGTATTACTGTACTTTTAACACTAGGTGTTTCAACAGTTAACGGTAAAACTTTCGTCGCTATTTTCATAAAGTATTTTTGTCGTTTTCTCAATTCGACAATAATTCCGTTGTAGGGTCCACCAATGATTGTGTCGTCGTACGAATATTCCCTGTTAAAACGAATATTTTCCGACCAATCGAATATTATACAACAACTTGCGTGCTTTGAAAATTTTATAAATATTACTCACAACTATAACATTATATCAAATTCATTCCATAATATTTAAAAATGATATTTATAGAAAACTCATCTTTATAGAAAAAATTGGGGTCTTACAACCTCCCTTTCTTATGAAATTTCGCCCTCGAAATTAGGGTACGTACCTAATATGTCGAAGAGGTAAGGATACCTTGATTTCATTTCAGATTCTAACTCCCAGGTCATATCCTCAACATCGTGGTTCCTCCATAAAACTTTGACTTGGGGTATAACCTTGGAGCGTAGAACATGATCCTACTTATCCAAGATTTTAACAGGAACCTCTTCATACGTTAAATCTTTCGCTATTTCATCCGGTTCTAACTCAATAATGTGGTGCGCGTCTTTCACATATTTACGTAACATAGATATGTGAAAAACGTTATGAACACGAGACATACTTGGCGGTAAAGCGAGTCTATAAGCCACAGTTCCTACTCGATCGAGGATTAAAAATGGGCCAATGAATCGAGGATTGAGTTTTCCTCTCTTTCTAAATCTCGTAACTCCTTTCCACAGAGCAACACGTAACAACACATGATCTCCAATATCAAATTCCAAGTCCTTTTGATGAAGATCAGCATAACTCTTTTGTCGATCTTGTGAGGTTTTTATACGTTGCCAGATCGTTTGAATCTTTTCTGTAGTCATACGTACCAACTCCGGTCCCAACAACATTGCTTCACCCACCTCATCCCAGCATACTAGAGAACGACACTTTCTTCCATACAACGCTTTGAATAGAGCCATGCCAATACTTGCTTGATAGCTGTTGTTGTAGAAAAACTCCACCAATGGTAAGAACTTGTCCTAACTTCCCTTAAAATCAAGGACACAAAGTCTTAATAGATCTTCAAGAGTTTGAATAGTCCTCTCCGACTGGCTGTCCGTTTGAGGATGATATGCCGAACTAAACCGTAAATCCGTGCCCATAGCTTTCTACAAACTAACCCAAAATCGTGAAGTGAATCTTGGGTCTCGATCAGAAACTATGGATACTGGCATACCATGCAATCTCACAATCTCATATATGTACATACGAGCAAGACGTTAAAGTGTATAAGTTTCTCGTATAGGTAAGAAATGAGCCGACTTGGTCAATCTATCAACAATGACCCAAATCGCATCTATACCTTGAGAAACCTTGGGAAGACCGGTAACGAAATCCATGGTAATGTACTCCCACTTCCATTCTAAAATTTCAAGTGGTTGCAATGGACCTTTTGGTACTTGATGCTCCGCCTCGACTCGTTGACACGTTAGACACCTTGAGATAAATAGCGCTATCTCTCTCTTCATATTGCCCCACCAAAATGTATGTCGAAGATCATGATACATTTTGGTACTCCCAGGATGGATTGCAAACGGTGTGTTGTGTGCCTCCATCACGATGTTATACTTTAAATCAGGGTCGTTAGGAATACAAAGTCTGGAGTTGACTCAAAGTATTCCTTCCTAATCGATTTTTGCTTCCGGCATAGCACCTTCTTGCACTTTCTTTCTCATACGCATCAGCTTTAGGTCTGTAGCTTGAGCAACTTTAACTTTATCAATTAAAGTCGGTTCTACTCGTATATTCGCCATCATCACATGGGCCCCCGAAGTCTTTAACTCTATCTCCATCCTTTTCAAGTCACATAAAATGGGACTTTGCGTTGACAATATCGCGCTCGTACCTGCATATGATCTTCTACTCAATGCGTCAGCTACCACGTTCGCTTTTCCAGGATGGTATTAGAGGGTATACTCATAATCTTTCAACAGTTCAAGCAAACGTCGTTGCTGCATGTTAAGTTCCTTTTGGGTGAAGAAATATTTGAGACTTTTATGATCCGTAAAGATCTCCACTTTCTCCCCATACAGGTAATGCCTCCAAATCTTTAGTGCAAAAACAATTGTTGCCAACTCTAGATCATGAGTAGGATAATTCCTCTTATATTCTTTGAGTTGTCGAGAGGCATAGGCTATGACTTTCCCATGTTGCATGAGAACACATCTTAACCCTTTGCCCGAAGCATCACTATAGATGACAAATCCCTCCGAGCCAGATGGTATGGTCAGAACAGATGCTGAAATGAGTCTTCTCTTGAGTTCTTGAAAAATTATTCTCACATTCCTCGCTCCAACCGAAATTTGTATCTTTCCGAGTCAGCTGAGTTAGTGGAGTAGCGATTCGAGAAAATCCTTCCACGAATTTTTGATAATAACCAGCTAAGCCGAGAAAGCTACGTACTTCAGTCACTGATTTGGGTTGCTCTCAGCTTTGAATAGCTTCAATCTTTACCGGGTCAACAGATATTCCATGACTTGATACTACGTGCCCAAGGAATGCTACTTCTTCAAGCCAGAACTCGCATTTCTTTAACTTGGCATAAAGCTTGTTTTCATGAAGCTTTTGGAGTATCAGCCTCAAGTGTTGCTCATGATCTTCACGGCTTTTGAAATATATGAGGATGTCATCAATAAAGATGATCACAAAGTGATCCAAATATTCCTTGAATACTCGGTTCATCATATCCATGAAGGCAGCAGGAGCATTAGTCAATCCAAAAGACATGACTATGAATTCATAATGCCCGTACCGAGTTCTGAAGGCAGTCTTTGGAATATCCTCAGTTCTAGCCTTCAGCTGATGATATCCAGAACGAAGATCAATCTTTAAAAAGAATTGTGCTCCTTGCAACTGGTCAAACCGGTCATCAATGCGAGGCAATGGGTACTTATTTTTTATGGTGACATGATTCAACTCCCAATAATCAATACAAAGTCACATACTTCCATTTTTCTTCTTCACGAATAGAACAGGAGCACCCCAAGGAGAAGTACTAGGTCGAATGAAACTGATGTCTAACAATTCCTGCAATTAGGTCTTTAACTCCTGAAGTTCAATAGGTGCCATCCGATATGGGGCTTTGGAAATGGGTTTTGTACCGGGTTCAAGGTCGATATAAAATTCAATTTCACGCTCTGGGGGTAGGCCAGGAAGTTCTTCAGGGAATACGTCAGGAAATTTATTAACAATAGAAATATCATTCAAAAATGACGTATTTTTGTTTAGATTTGTGACATGAGCTAAGAAAGCTTAACATCCGTTTTTTAATAAACGAATAGCTTTATGGCTTGAGATGACCGTGATTGATTTTAATGGTTTGGTCGCTTGAATTCACATAATAGGTTGATTAGGAATATGAAAGCTAACAACCTTACGAAAACAATCAATTTTAGCATGATGAGTAGTTAACCAATCAATCCCTAGAATCACATCAAATGCAAGTATTTTCAATGAAATAAGATCGACATGTAATGTGAGGGTACCGATTTGAACTAAACAAGACTTATAAACAGTGGATGTAATGAAGGTTTCTCCCAACGGAGTTTTCACAGATAAGTCAAAGTCTAATTTCTCCGGAGTCAAATTTAATCGTTGAGCGCAAGTAGGAGAAATAAAAGAATGAGTAGAACCGGTATCAAATAAGGTATAGACTTCGCTAGAGTTTATGATAAGTTTACCCGTGATGACCTCATTCAATTTTCTTGCTTTCTGGGAGGTCACAACAAATGCTCTCCCTTGAACTATAAGTTTTGACTTGTCTAGGACGGTATTTTGTGTCACCATTCCAACTGGACTTGTCTTCAGTGCACGACAAAACTGGGCTAGGTGACCTTCTCTTCCATAATTATAACACGCTTTGGATGGCATCACGCAGTTTGGACTGATATGTCCCTCCCCTCCGCATTTGAAGCATATGATAGGTGGCCATTCTCCTTCCTTAACAACGGGTATTGGTCCTGATGTCTTTCCATCATTGTTGAATCTACTTTTCTTGAAATGTCCACTTTTATTGCCTTGGCCATGATTACCACCAAAGTGGTTACCATTTCTGGCATGTTGATTCCCTCCACGTTTGTTGTCACCGCTTCGATGGATGTTACCACTGGTATTTTCATTCTGCCGGCTGGATTCTCTTGGTTGTGTTGACTCGTTATCGTGCTCCAATAACTGAGCCCTATTTATAACATCTGAATACAAACACATTTTATTAGAAATAAGATATTGAAGTATCTTCGGTTTCAAACCTCTTAAAAATATTCGCGTCATTCTTTCCTCATAATCAACCAAGTGAGATGTAAATCGGGACAACTCGACAAACTTAGCTTCATACTGCGACACGGTCATATTATTCTGCTCGAACTTGATGAACTCTACCTCCTTCATGTGATGAATACTTTCGGGAAAGTACTTGTCATTGAATAGTTCTTGAAACTTTTCCCAAGACATCTTCAATGCGGCAGGTTGAGTACGCTTTACCGATTCCCACCAATAATCTGCCTCTCCTCAAAACATAAAGGTGGCAAAGGGAACTTTTTGCTCCTCGGCGCAACTCAAGACATCAAATATCTTGGTGATCTGCTTGATCCACGTTTCTGCCTTAAGTGGTTTTGGCTCTCCAATAAACTCCGGTGGTCCCAGCTCCTTGAACTGCTTAGCGGCGACCATCCGAGAGTTTCCAGTGTTTCCACCTACATTTTGGACAGGAGCCTCTCTCGCCTAATGTTGGATGAATTGCATAAAGCCTCTGAACATTCCATCATTCATCATTTGGTCAGTGTTATTGTTTGCATGAGGATTGTCGCCTTCCTGATGCACATTATCCTGATTTTTGATATGTGGAACCTCAATGGTCACCTGTGCTCCATTGCTATTCTCAACATTCTCGGATATCATTTTTAGATACTGCCACAAAACAAAGGTTAATTGACGTGTAACATAATATCCCTATACTCTGACCGACCAATTAAATACCAAATAAACTTAGGTAAGTCATACTAGCGAAGAAATTCACCGTCTCTCCCCTCCTAGTTCTAGTCTCACATCTTAGCCAGGGACCATATCCCTAAACTTTGATACCAACTGTGACGCCCCCAAAATAAGTATACATCACCTATTTTGAGTCGTCAAATACATGGTACAAAATACAATTAAAACTTAATTATACAACGGTCGTGTTAAATATGATAAAACATAAGCTGTGAGTTTTAATACAACACTTTCTTCTAAACAGTAATCAAACTCAAAATAAGTCCTCAATACATTAATTTTCACACTATTTCATAGAATAGTGAGGACTACTAATGCTATTATCTGAACCGTCACTCCGTTCCCCGACTAGTCCCCGCTACGTTCTCATTTCCTGAAAAGAACAATGAAAGCAAAAGGGTGAGATCAACTAGCCCAGTAAGAAATATTATGACTAAGATAATGCAGAATAAATTATCGTTAGCCTTCAACAGTGTTAAACTGATAAAATATAACAAACATCAAGTTTAACTGCAGCGGAACAAGCTCTTCATTAAAAGAGTCAAGTAGAGAATAAAATCTACTATCTTTTATTATTTTAAAAGTTTTTCATTACTTTTATCGCTGAGACTCAGCTTAATAAATAATCCACATCATCCCTGCACTATGGCCAAGGACATTCATTAGTATCACAACAACAAATTATACATGCACTACGGGACAAAGATATTCGTGTATTCATCAATGGTCATGATCATGCCAACAACTGTCCATCAATGCACTACGGCCAATGAGGACTTTTACCACATCATTTGTAACATTACGGTCATGATTATACCGAATAATCTCTGGTCATAACCATACCAAGTCCATCTATGCACTACAGGCTACAGATGACTTCCAACATATTATAAACATGAGGATTATGACAATGATATAAGAATTCAATAAAACAAGTTCAAGAATTAATTTATCCAGGAACCAATAACGTCTAAATTGTCAACATGATACTGCTTTGTGGAGTAAAATTCAAGAATGCTCAGAAGAATATTTTCATAAAAATATACTGGATGAAGCGCAAATATCAAAGATATTCCACTAATTTCATGGAGTATAAAAGCCAAAACTTTAACCAACTGAGTATAATAAAGAATGTAATAACAAAAGAAATCACCAGGCATGCGATAGACTGCACAGACAGGTTATTTCAACAGAATAATAAATAACAGAACCAGGTCATGCGTAAACGCACCGACAGGATATTCTGACAAAATAGTAAATAATGGAACCAGGTCCGGCGTAAACGCACAGATAGGATATTCTGACAGAATAATAAATAATGGAACCAGGTCCGGCGTAAACACACAGACAGGATATTCCGACAGAATAATAATAATGGAATCAGGTCCGAAGTAAACGCATAGACAGGATGTTCTAACAGAATGATAAATAATGGAATAACAACAGAATTTCACCATGTTTGCGGTACATCGCATAGACAGGTTATTCCAACATAATAATAAAGAATGGAATAACAGCTCTTACGAGTATTGGAAAGAAAATAATTTTCTTCATGAATATGAAAGAATAATACCCCTTACCGTAAAAGAAGAGTATTCCGAGCGAGGATATTCTTGAAGAAAAATTGCACGACGCTCGAAGCTTCTTCAAACTCTAAAGAAATACGCTCAAGATTATAGAAGAATTCTCTGAACTTCTGATGTGGTTTTCAATTCTAACTAAGCATCCTATTTATAGGAAAATAGAAAGGATACTATGCTGCACTATGCAATAAAATATAATATATTCTATTTATAATCAAATAAAACAAAATTTTATAAAAAGTATTCTGTTTTATATAAAAAGTTTTTACTATGCAAACACTATACAGGCACTATGCAAATACTATGCATAATAAAATATAATATATTCTATTTAAAATCTAATAAAATAAATAAATTTATAAAAGTATTATGTTTTATATAAAAAGATTTTACTATGCATAATAGAATATAATATTCTATTTATAGTCTAATAAAACAGATAACTTTATAAAAGTATTCTGTTTTATATAAAACGTTTTTCTGTTTTATTACATTAATAATAATAAAACAAAATTTATATATATATATATATATATATATATATATATATATATATATATATATATATAAACCTCCGTAACTTCATAAAAAGACACCTCAACATAATTAACAACATTTATCATCATTATTATAATTCACAATATTAATCGATTAGGTCGTTCCCTGGAAAGAGAGGGCTTTCTAATAAGTATTTTTTCCTATTGGCGCGCAATTAGGTGACCAAACATCTCCTTGACAGAATTTCTAGACATCGTTAATATTACAAATAATAATAATAACTTTGTCGTCTCAATTATTGATTATAAAATATTGACAATAATTTAATCAAATAACGTTAGATACTATGCAGCAATTACTGTAACAATAATTGAACAAAACTGAGTGACTTCTTACGTAAGCATCAATAATCAATACTGTGTGCTACTATGCCACCACGCGTATTATTGTACTTTTAACACCAGGTGTTTCAACAGTTAACGGTAAAACTTCCGTCGCTATTTTCATAAAGTATTTTTGTCGTTTTCTCAATCCGACAATAATTCTGTTGTGGGATCCACCAATGATTGTGTCGTCGTACGAATATTCCCTGTTAAAACGAATATTCCCCGACCAATCGAATATTATACAACAACTTGCGTACTTTGTAAAATTTATAAATATTACCCACAACTATAACATTATATCAAATTCATTCCATAATATTTAAAAATGATATTTATAGAAAACTCATTTTTATAAAAAAAAAATTGGGGTCTTACAATTACCATCTGATTTGTGCTATGAAAATATAGGATATAGGTGTTGTTGTATGAGCTTACAACTAAGTTAGACATTTATGCGTACGTTTGAACTTACCTATATAAGTTTTAAATGTGTCGAACACATAGCGAGTCAAGTGTGTGATAAATATATATATATATGAATGTTGATGTCAAGTAAAAGTGGTTAAGGTATACCTATACGTACCTATCTATTCTGAGAGTATGATGAGAAAGTGAAGTGTAGGTTTTACAAACCTAGTTAGGAAATAATATTTGTTCTTATATTGAGAGCGTATGAAATGTATGACTAATGGATATGAAACCATGATTATATAACTGTGTAGGAATACACGAAGTGCAGATAAGCGTTAAGAAGTTAAGTCGTAGTTGATAAACTACGAATCAGGCAAGTCTTTCAGTTTCTATTTGATATTTGTATTCTATAACTGTTAGTTGAGCTATATTATGCTATGAGAATGTTGATGCATATATATGAACTGCATATGAGATATGTATGAAATTTGAAAGTTGATCTTTGATGATATGTCAATGAAGTAAATCTCTATGCCTGCTATGTGAGAAGTAACATGCGTAGTAAATATTAATTGATTATGAATGCATGAACTGAGTATGTTATTATATGCTATATGCTGCATGAAAACTGTTAGAATTACTGGGCTGTCGAGCTCACCCTTGCAAATAACCAATTTTACGGGTTAAGGACTCACGGTAAACTTACGTGCTACTTGATTGATAAAGTTCAATAGCATCGAAGGAGATTGATTTATTTATTTAAATATATGTTCTTGAACCACGTTTAGGTTCTAAGAGATGTACATGATAGTAGTTTACAATGAGTAATACATGTTAAGTTGTACTATGTGATACATAGAGGAATTCGAATCGAGATGTAAAGATCTATACATTAATTCGAATAGAATGAATCATAACATAATTTGATTCAAGTTAAGATATCAATAAAAGATTTATTTTCAAAGGAGATTGAAAAAATTTAAATTATTCTGCATATTTATATAATATCGAATATGATGTAAGACAAGAATGGTAAATGACCAAGATTAGAAACTTATAAAAATTTGGGTCATTATACAGATCCTAGAAATGGAAAGAATTTATATTCTAAATTGTAATAAGTAAAGTTATATTCATTAAGTTATGAATAAAAGAAATAAATAGTTGAACGATAGTAGTATCGTGGCAGACCGGATCTGAGGTTCGAAGGGACCTGGATTTGGGGGCTTCACAGAACTAATCTCCATACTCTGCTTCTCTCAAACTGATTTAGTTCCTCTTGCTTGGCTTTTATCCAACTTTAGTCTTCCATAGCATCTTCTATCTTCTTGGGTTTCATTTGTGATAGAAAGCTTAGATAGAAACACTCATTCTGGGTGGCAGATCTTATCTTGACTCTTACATTTGGATCTCCAATGATTAGGTCTTGAGTGTGATCTCTTGTCCATCTGTTTCCTGTTGGAACATCTATCCTGATGCCTTCTTTTCTGAATTCTTCAAGATCAACTTCTGCTTCTTGATGTGGAGGTTCATTATCTGACATAGCTCTTTCTACGTTCTCCTCTTCAGGCTCGACGATTTCATTTTTAAGAACTACGATCGTGGTGTTGGGCTCTACTGCCTTATTCGTAGTGTCTGAGTTGTCGTTCGTAGTGTCTTGAGACGCAGTTTTGTCCAAGTTTTTTTCATCGAAAATGATGTGAATCGAGACTTCTACACTTAGCGTCTTCCTGTTGAACACTCTATAAGCTTTACTGTCTGTGGCATATCCGACAAAGATTCCTTCATCTGACTTGGGTTGAAACTTAGTCAGATACTATTTACCATTATTGAGAATATAGCATGCACACCCGAACACATGGAAGTAACTAACATTTGGCTTTCTTCTTTTCCATAGCTCGTAGGGAGTTTTCTTTAACGTAGAGTGTACAAGAGATCTATTCTGAGTGTAGCACGTAGTGTTGATAGCTTCTGCCCAGAAGTATTCAAGCATATGGGCTGCTGCTAGAAGAGTTCTTCCAGCTTCAATCTGTGTTATGTTCTTTCTCTCAACCACTTCGTTTTGCTGTGGAGTTCGTGGTGCTGAGAAGTTGTGACTGATGCCATTGTCTATGCAGAACTGGTCCATCTCAGAGAAGTTAAATTCTCTACCATGATCACTCCTTATAGCCTTGATTTTCTCCCCTTTCTCGTTCATCACCAGCCTGAACATCTTGATGAGTTGGGAGCTTTTTTTTTTTTTGAGATTAGAAAGAACACCCATGTAAATCTGGTATAGTCATCCACTACGACCAATGAGTATCTCTTCCCTCCAAGGCTTGTTGTTGGAATTGGCCTAAACAGATCTATGTGAAGTAACTGCAGAGGCTTATCAATTGAGTTTACAGTTTTACTCTTGAATGAGCCTCTAGTCTATTTTTCAAGCTGACAGGCATTGCATGGCCTTTCTTTGACAAAGTTGAGCTTTAGTAAGCCTGTTACTAGATCCTTGGAGGCCAGTTTTGACATACTTTTGAAGTTGAGATAAGACAGTCTTCTATGCCATAACCAGCTCATTTCTTCAGAGGCTTTAGCTAGAATGCATATTGTCTCGCCAGAACTCAGTTAACCAAGGTTAACAGTGTATACATTTCCTTCTCTTGTTCCGGATAGCTTTATAGAGGAGGTCTTCAGATCTTTGAATTGACATTGATTGTTGAGGAAGGTAACTTGATGACCCTTGTCGCAGAGTTGGCTTATGCTCAGAAGATTATGTTTTAGTCAATCCACATAGGTTACTTTACTAAAGGACACTGCACCATTCCCAGCTGAGTCATATCATCTTGTTATACCAGAGCCATTATCTCCAAAGATGACTGTTGGACCCTCCTTCTCTATGAAGTTGGATAGGAAGGCTTTGTTCCCGGTCATGTGCCTTGTGTGACGCCTTTAAATTCGGTTACTTTCAACCCACAGATATGGTGCTACACGGTACTCATCACTATACATTCATTCCATTGAAACAACATCAAAATGATTGTATTTACTAAATTCTTATTACAAAAGTAATGAATCATTTCCCAAGTTCTATAACCGAAATACATTCTTTGCTTATCATAAGTATAATTCATACAAACATACTAGTCTATTACAGGATAACTAATTATCCATCTTAGCCTTACCATTATCTTTCTTAGAACCCTCAGTTCGCTCGGCCTTAGCTGCAATCATATAATTCAAGCAAGAAGTGAGCATAACTAGCTCAACAAGTCTAGCAATAGATAATATGAATACCACGTCAAGAATCATATGATTATTCTTCCATAACTGAACAAATAGCTATGAAGTATTATGAAACATTGGATATCACTTCTTAGTTTCATAAAATAATTCCAAAGTACATATAGTAACTTAGGAATTCTCAGTAGGTCAAAAGACCATGAACATTCTCTTTAGTTTTCATTCATGAAATAGGACAACCGGGTCCGTAAGTCCGATATATCTTACGAGCACTTCTAGGTGATCAGCCTATAGTACTCTATGTTGATCAACACTCATTCGTTAAACGTATTTACGTTTAAGTTTTGGCAACCTCGCATGCCCATCAAATAATCGATGTAAAATACATTTGTTTATTCATACTCAAGCTTACCTTTGAATCCGTACCAAACAATTGGCATAGGACAGCGTTATCAATTCTATATCGAAAGACTTGTAAACAAATCAATTAAACTCTTAAGATTCATCTAGCTGAGTTAAAACTGGCATCGACCTTTCATAAAATAATTCATGCATCTCATAACATGAATCATAGAAAACTTGGCTAACACGAAGGTTAGACAAGCGTTAAGAAAACTTGCCTTCAAGCGTCTTTAAATAAATATTCAACAATTCTTGGTCTTTACAGTCTCTACATGATATATTCATATAGCACATTGTAATTAGCCACCAAACAATCTAATCACATTGTTTTTACCAACTTCTTTCTCTTCTATAACTTAACCGAATTTATTTTATTATAAAAACTCGTTTATAGTTAGTTGTCCTTCTTTACGACTTAGTAACGTTCTCACGTCACTAAACCAATACTTACTTTAAGTACCATAGTAATTGATTACGGTTTACTTTCTTACACTTCACGTTCTTCATTTAATTACTAGTTAAACAACATCGAATTCCTAGAGTCATTACTATATATGTGACATAGGAATGGTCTTAACATGTATATTAAGCATATACACTTGCCCCACAATTGTCATGTAACAATTGGGTTCAAAATAACTAAGTTAGGCATTTTCCCCGTCTCGGCGCTGCGGCGCCAACTAATAGTAGTAGCTAACCCCTTGTCTCGGCGCTGCAGCGCGAGACTTCTTATACAAGACTGGCGCTGCGGCGTGACTCTGTAGTGTCTACCTCTCCGACCCGGCGCTGCGGCGTGAGTAACAAACGCTTGGGCAGCGCTGCGGCGCCGACCTTGAGCCCTGGGAAATTTCTAAATTTTTCCAGTTCAATTATTTCTGGACTCCTAACTTAGTCGTTATAAGTCGGAATTGGCTCGTTCAAAAGTCGTTATCTTACATATCTTAGATACTTCGATTTCATTTAGATAAAAGTAATTTTTAAATCCGTTAACAATGAATTCACTGTTTAACATTCTATTATGCGTTCGTTTAACGTTCGGGAATGTTCATAGCTCATTTCTTTGTTTTAAGTCAGAATTCGACGATTCTTGAGTCCACAACTCTCAAATACGTTATTCTACGTTATGCCATTGAAAACTAAGGTTTCCAAGTTAAACGACAAATTTTGACTACTAATTCGGGAATTCTATAATTTCAACGTTTAACGCCTAATCTCGTAAATTTTGCCATAACTTCGTTACTCGATTTTTATACGCCAAATCAAATGGAATCAATCCATTAATTTGTTATATATATCTAACCAAGCAATATGCACATACCCTATGATGGTTTTTAATTTCTCCATCAACAACCATATAAACGCTTATTGGTTTTTCTTCGCGTAAACTTACTTAAACGCTTATGATTCTTAATCATACATGACTTATAATGTTTTAATTCACTATTAGCCATCCTTATTACTCCGGAAGAGACATGCTCCACCAATTCATACTTCTCTAAGAAAAGTAAATAGAAAAGGATTGAAGACTAATGTTTACATAATATTAGTTTAACGTTCTTCGCGTTCTTGAATAAAGCTTGTATGTTTTGCTTTGGATTGCTCTTGATTATGTGTTAAAGAATTTTTCTCTCTCTCAATATATGTGGTCAAGTTGGTGAAACAACCAAATGAACAACTTAGGCTTCCTTTTATAGAAAAATCTAATGGAGGGCAAATTGGTCAATATGACACCTCCTTATTATTCATTTTCTTCCTCACCAAGTAAATCCACTTTACTTGGCCTCCAAGTGGTCGGTCCACACTCTAATGGGTCCCCTCATGGGTTTTACCCATCCGATGACCCATCGATTCGATTCGCGGTTTGGTTTCTTGGTTTGGGCCTTAGAATTAAATCGTATTGGGCATATCTTGGGCTTGCCTTAACTAAACTTTGGGCTTGACATAATCCAAGTCCAATTGGATAATTCAAAGTCTAATTACTAAAGTCCCTTAAGAACTAATCGTATTATACTCGTACAATTCTCGTATTCTCTTCGTATATAGTTCGTACGATATTCATATTATACGTCGTAATAATCTTCATACTATACTCGTATTTCTTACGTATAATAACCCTAATCATTATACATAGTCATTTAATTCTCAGAATTCACTTTTCCTTACCCTTAGGTTTTAAGTCCACAGGCAAAAACTTTATTTGCCATAACTGAAATATTATTGAATATTCCACCACGTCTTAGAATTATATCATTACGCGTTTCGCAGACATTCAAACTTAATCTCCGTGCAGAAACGGATGAATAGTATTTCTACAAAAATTTCTCAGAAAACTATTATTTTCATCTTGGAAATTCAAAACACTTAATCCTAGCACATAGCCGGAATACTAACCACATCCGCACATTCTAGGTCATAGAACGACCTTCAAATAGTTTACTCACATAAATAAACAATTAAATTCATTTAATTCAAATAATCAAATAAAATTTAATTCATATAAAGATCCGATTTTCTCGGGCGTTACATTCTTCCCTCCTTATATGGATTCTGTCCCCAGAATCTCGCTATAATTACATAAACAAATGAGGAAAATTTTCTTTCATTTTACTCTCGAGTTTTCACGTTGCTTCTTCGGCATTCTGGTTCCTCCAAATTACCTTCACCGAAGGTATTACCTTATTTCTCAAGACTTGTTCTGTAAGATCCCCAATTTAATGAAATAAATGTATTCAATTTTTCTATTTTGGTAAATAGTTAAATTGATAAAAGTTTAAAGTTCAGGATGATATTTAAAAATTTTGCAAACTAAGAAAGTTGTTATAAAATATTTGTTGTGTCGGGAAATATTCGTTTAGTCGGGGAATATTCTTTTTGTCGGAGAATATTTGTACGACGACACCATCATTGGTGGACCCCACAATGGAATAATTGTCAGAGTTAGAAAACGACAGAAATAACTTTTTATAAAAAATAACAGCGAAAGTTTTTACCGTTAAACTGTTGAAATACCCGATGGTAAAAGTACAGTAATACGCGTTGTTGCATAGTAGCACACGGTATTGATTATTGATGCTTACGTGAGAAGTCACTCAGTTATACTCAATTATTGCTACAGTAATTGCTGCATAGTATCTCACGTTATTTGATTCAATTATTGTCACAATATCATCTGCATAATATTTTATATTATTAAATTAATAATTGAGACGACAATGCTATTCATATTATTATTTATATTATTGACGATGTCTAGAAAGTTCTGTCGAGGAAAAATATTTGGTCACCTAATTGCTCACCAATAGTGAGAAATCCTTATCGAAAAGTCCCCTCTTTCCTGGAAATGATTTGGTTGTTAAATATTATGAGTTATAAGATTAATGATGAATAATTGTTAATAGATTAAAAATGTGTTTATTAAAGATAAGTGATTTGTGGTAAATATTTATTCAATTTTTGATATAAATAGAGGGATTTGTTATGACGTGATTGTTATAAGTTTGACTTATTATTCCAAGAGGAGATGTGCTAATTTTTCATACCGTTGGTTGAAGTTATAATAGTAAATCAATATGGACCGCTGGTGGAAAGTTATAATAGTAAATCAATATGGATCGTTGGTTTAAAGTTTTAATAGTAAATCAGTATGGACCATTGCTTTAAGTTTTAATAGTAAATCAATATGGACCATCTGTTTAAAAGTGAATTAATCTAGGTCGTTCATGAATTAGTTACTATTCAGTCCTTTTTCCTATAAATAGAAGCTCATTCCTTCATTATTTCTTACGAATTCACTGAAACTCTAGAGAGAGAAACTATAGAGAGAAAGAAGAGGAGTATTCTGCTACTACCATACTTCAGTATTCAATCTTCTACTAAGGTAAGAGGTGTTATTTATTTCATATTCACTTACGATATTATTTTTCGTATTCGTAAGAAATATTATCTTTGTTCAATATTCGTAAGAGATATTATTTGTTGTATTCGTAAGGGGTATTATTTCTTTCGTATTCATGAAGAGAGTTATTTTCTTTCAATACTCGTAAGGGTTGTTATTCCATTCTTTATTATTCTGTTGGAATAACCTGTCTACGCAGACTACCGCATGCATGGTGAAATCTTTTGTTATTCCATTCTTTATTATTCTGTGGGAATAACCTGTCTACACGGACTACCGCATGCATTGTGAAATCTTTTGTTATTCCATTCTTTATTATTATGTGGGAATAATCTGTCTACGCGGACTACCGCATGCATGGTAAAATCCTTTTGTTATTCCATTCTTTATTATTCTATTGGAATAACCTGTCTACGCGGACTATCGTATGCATGGTGAATGACCATTCGTATTCATTTTTATTAATCTGCGGGAGTAACATGTCTACGCGGATTACCGCATGCATGATGAATGACCCTTCGTATTCATTCTTTATTAAATTGTGGAAATGATATGTCTACGTGGATTACCGCATGGTGGGTGAAAATCCATTTGCAGTTTTGTATATTCTTTTATACTCGTATGAGATATCATTTCTTTTGTACTCGTCATGGAATATCGTTTTCTTTTGTATTTTCCTTTTATGAGTACTATTCACGGGTTAATATTCACGAGTTACTATTCACGTATACGGCACTATTCACGTGCACGGTACTATTTACGGATATGGAGTACTATTCACGAGTTACTATTCACGAGTTACTATTCATGAGTTACTATTCATAAGTTACTATTCACAGGATACTATTCACCCAAAAATATATTTCTTTTCTGTCCAAATTATTTTTGATATATGAATATTATTCTTGAATTTTACTCCACAAAGCAGTATCATGTTGACAATTTAGATATTTTAAAACTCTAGATAAATTTAAAGTCTTTAATATTTATCCTTGATTTCGTTTGATTAATGCTTATATCATTGTCATCATCCTTATGCTTATATTGTAATGAAAGTCGTATGTGGCTTACGTGCATAGATGGACTGTTGATTGGTATGATTATAACCAGGGATTATTCGGTATAATCATGACCGTAATGTTACAAATGATGTGGTAAAAGTCCTCGTTGGCCCATAGTGCATTGATGGAAATATGTTGGTATGATCATAACCATGCGTTCTCTTCGGCCAAGGGTGCAAAGATGAATTGTTGTTTAGCATGATCATGACCATTGGTGAAAACACTAATATCTTTGGCACGTAGTGCATGAATAATTCGTGGTCGTGATACTAATGAATATCCTTGGCCCGTAGTGCATGGATAATTCATGGATGTGATACTAACGAATATCCTTGGCCGTAGTGCATGGATAATTCGGTGATGTATTGACCTGAGTCTCAGCGATAAAATATTGATAATAAACTTTTAATTCGTAGAAGATAGTAAATATCATGCTCTACTTGACTCTTCTAAAATACAGTTGTATGTCTTGGCCCGTAGTGCAAAGATGAATTTATTAGTATGACTATGAACAGGAACTATGATTTGGTATAACCGTGATCTTTGATATTTCAGCAGGTAAAGACAAGTGATGAAAATTATCTTCGTCCTAGGTGCGAAGAGGAATTTAGAATCATAATTATGATTATGAGTTATTCACATGATTGTTGCCAGGAACTGTTGATTGATGTTACAGCGATAAAACATTGTTGGTGGACTTTTAACATGGAGAAGATAATAGATTTTATGGTCTATTTGACTCTTCTAATGGATTACTCGTTCCGCTGCCACTATGGTTGAAAAATTTTATCATCTACCATATGTTCTAAATCTCTGATTTATTACTGACGAAGGCTATTGAAAATTTAATTATCTTTAGTCATGATATTCTTTACTGGGCTAGTTGTGCTCACCCTTTTGCTTCACAATTCCTTTCAGATAATAAGAGTGTAGCTTGGTCGAGCAGGGGTAACAGGGGAATAAAACAATGGTCTATAGCTGTTGAGGTTTCCTATAAAATAGTATGGAAATAATTTTATTGAGAATTTTAGATAAGTGTGTCGTTTGTTATACCTTATTTTAATCGTTAATTTTGGTGAACCGAATAGGGTGAGGTGAACCCAACTTTAGAAGGGTGTTTTGCCACTATCATACAAGATGTCTAATGACAGACGACTTCGTGTTATTATAAGACAGGGTTATGCACATGCACTTGCTGACTATATCTATGAGCACTACCTATATAATCTTGGAGAGTGGTTGAAATATAATTCTCAATTGAAGACAATGGAGATAATTATATGTCAAGAGAAGACTCACCATTGGAAAGAACATGATAGTAATCTTCTCATTTTTCTTTGGGGTCTATTGGGTCAACCAAGGATAATTCTCGAGTCATATGATATCTATCATAACTTAAATGCATGGCCTCCCATGTACGAAGGTTTCCTTGAGCATTTTTCAAAGATTTTAATTTCTAAAACAGTTATTGACTGTACTTTTATGTAAAGTACCATTGTAAGGTGTTGTGGTCTAAACACCATGAGAGTTACATATATTTGTATTAAAACTCACAGCTTATGTGTTGTCATACTCTGCACGACAGTTCAATAGTTGTATAAATGAAGTTTGTTTTTGATTTCTGTAGTGTGATATCTGGCGACTCAAGATGGGTCGTGTGGACCTATTTTAGGGGCGTCACATGTTCCTTCCTATCAACAATCTAAATTAGAAGTTCTTCATATGTTAAGGCTTTTTCTACTAGAATAGATTCATGCTCTATTACATGCTTGTAGTCCAGTTTATAAGGACGCAACACTGACACATGAAAAACGTTGTGCATTCATTCCATCTCTGGAGGTAAAGCTACTTCATAAGCTACCTCTTCTACCCTTCTTAAAATCTCAAAAGGTCCTACAAACCTTGGACTTAGCTTCCCTTTCTTTCCAAAATGTATCTTCCCTTTCCAAGGTGATACTTTCAGAAAGACATACGAACCAACTTCAAACTCCTTCTTCTCACGATGAGGATCTGCATACTTCTTTTGTCTATCTTGAGCCACTACCAATCGAGTATGTATTATCTTTACCATGTCTGCTGTTTGTTGTACCATCTAAGGTCCCAACATTCGACGTTCACCTACTTCATCCCAACATATTGGAGTTCTGCATTTCCTCCCATATAACGCTTCGTAAGGTGGCATGCCTATACTAGTGTGAAAACTATTGTTGTAAGCGAATTCCACCAAAGGAAGATGTTCATCCCAACTCCCCTTGAAATCCATAACGTAAGATCTTAACATATCTTCTAGCATTTGAATTGTTCATTCACTTTGTCCATCTGTCTAAGGATGATACGCCGTATTTAACCTCAACTGCGTTCCTAGTTGCTCTTGCAAACTTCTCCAAAAGTTCGATGTGAATCGTGGATCACGATCTGACACAATCGAAACAGGTACCCCATGTCTTGAAATAATTTATTTGACATAAAGTTTAGCCAATTGCTCTAGGTTATACCTAGCTCCTATTGGTAAAAAGTGAGTCGATTTTGTCAACCGATCTACTATTATCCAAATAGCGTCGTATCCCTTCCTCGTCGTTGGAAGTCCCACCACAAAGTCCATTGTAATATACTCCCACTTCCACTCTGGAATCTCCAGTGATTGTAATAATCCACTTGGTCGTTGGTGTTCAGCCTTAACTTTCTGACAAGTTAAGCACTTACTAACATATTCTGCTATTTTCCTCTTCATATTTGGCCACCAAAAGTTCTGTCGAAGGTCTTGATACATCTTAGTACTATCGGGATGTATCGAGTACCTCGAACTATGAGCCTCACTCATTATCTCTTCTTTTAATTTAGAATTACTTAGAACCCAAATTCTTCCTTCAAAACGAAGTACTCCTTCTTTATCAAGGTTATACTTAGTCTTTTCTTCATCCTCCATTATCTTTTTCATTCGTTCGCACTCCTCATTACCTAGTTGTACTTCCTTAACCCTTTCCATTATCGTTGGTCGAGTCTCCATTATGAATAACATCTCTATCGCTTCACTCGGTAATTTAACTTATAACTCCATTCTTACCATCTCTGTTACTAACTCATTCTAAGTCGTTAACATTGATAGCTTTTCCCTACCCTTCCTACTTAATGCGTCGGCTACTACATTTGCTTTCCCCGGATGATATAAGATATCACAGTTGTAATCTTTTATCAATTCTAACCACCTTCTCTGCCTCATATTCAACTCCTTCTGTGTAAAGATATATTTAAGACTTTTATGGTCCGTGTATATCTCACACTTCACCACGTATAAATAATGTCTCTATATTTTTAATGCAAAAACTACAGCTGCCAATTCTAGGTCATGAGTAGGATATAACTTCTCATAATCCTTTAACTGGCGAGACGCATACGCAATAAACTTGTTATGCTGCATGGGCACGCAACCCAGTCCTCTATGCGAAGCATCGCTATAAATTACAAAATTCCCCGTATCATCTGGTAGAGATAATACAGGTGCCTCACTTAACCTTCTTTTTAGTTCTTGATGACTTTTCTCACACTTCTCAGTCCATATATACTTTACGGACTTCCTAGTCAAATTTGTCAATGGAGTGCTAGTTTAGAAAAGTTATGAATGAACCTTCTACAGTATCCCGTTAACCCCAGAAAACTCCAAACCTTGGTTGGCATTTTCGGTTGTTCCCAATTATTAACTGCTTCCACCTTTGCTGGATCCACAAAAATTCCATCTTTATCAATAACATGTCCTAGAAACTACACTCTTTCAAGCCAAAATTTACACTTCGAGAATTTCCCATACAACTTCTCCCTCCGTAGTGTTTCCAACACTATCCTCAAATGTTTAGCATGATCTTCTGGCGTCTTAGAATAGAACAGAATATCATCAATGAACACTTCGACAAACTTGTCCAAATATTGATTGAACACTCTGTTCATCATATCCATAATTGCGACTGGCGCATTAGTCAACCCAAACGACATAACCAAAAACTCGTAATGACCATAACGAGTTCTGAACGCCATCTTAGGTACATCCTCCTTCCTTACTTTCAACTGATGGTACCCCGTCCGCAAATCTATCTTAGAAAAATACTTTTCCCCTCTCAACTGATCAAATTGATCATCGATCCTGGGCAATGGGTATTTATTCTTAATTGTTAACTTGTTCAACTCTCGATACTCGATACAAAGTCGTAACGACCCATCCTTCTTCTTTACAAACAATATCGGTGCTCCCCACGGAGACACACTTGGTTGAATGTACTTCCTATCTAATAGTTCTTGTAACTGAACCATTAACTCCTTCATTTCTACCGGCGCTATTCTATAAGGTGCCTTAGAAACTGGTGTCGTACCCGATAACAAGTCAATCACAAATTCGAACTCCCTATCCGGTGGAATACCTGGTAACTCCTCCGAAAATACATCCACGAACTCTTGTATTATAGGTATCTGTTCTAATGATGCTTCCACTCTCTGGGTATCCACAACATGGCACAAGTATCCTATACACCCCTTCCTCATCATCTTCCTAGCTTGTGTCATGGTTAGACAACAAGAGCGTCCCGGTAATTATTACCGTAAAACACTACCTCGGTTTTCTTAGAAAGCCGAAGGTTTACACTTTTCCTATGACAATCTATTATCGCACTATGGTTAATCAACCAATCCACACCAAGAATTACATCAAATTCTCTCAACCTTATCGGTAAAAGATCTACCGATAATCTGTTACCTCTAATATCTACGAAACAATTCCTATGAATGTGTTCAATGGGAATTATCTCTTTGCTCACTACTTTAACGTCTAAAGGTATTTCTAATCTTCTGGGAATAAACTTAATTGCTTAGCAAATTCACATGCTATAAAAGAACAAGTAGCACCCGAATCAAACAGCATATAAGCATTTATTTTATTGACTGGAATGATACCTGCTACCATATCTGCTGATGCAACTGCATCTTGGACAGTTATATTAAAAGTACGGGCCATGGGTCTACCCGATGGTGTTGGTCCAGTAATGGCTAACTTACCACTACTAGCACCCTTATTACCCTCCGAACCCTTGTTTGGGCAATTTCTTACCATGTGGTCCATCGACCCACAAATAAAACAGCCCTGGTTCTTCTTAGGATTAGGGCAATTGGGTGAGATATAACCCTCTTGCCCACAGTTATAACAAATCAACTTTCCCTTAAGGCAAACTCCTAGATAAGCCTTCCCGCATGTCTTGCATGCTTCGATCCTACATTTAGGATCCCCTTGTTTTACTCCAATATTCTCAGAGTTAAAACCCTTTCTCTTGGGCATACTTCCACTGCCACTAGCTCCTCCCTCTCCTTTGCTTTTATTCTTTGTCTCTTTGTGGTATTAGCTCAAAGCCTCACTACCACCCTTCACAATAATTGCTTTCTCCAGAATAGTCCCATAGGAAGCACTCTAGAACACAGAAATCCTACTATAGAGCCAGGGTTTCAATCCCTACTCAAACCTACAAGCATTCCTCTCCTCCGTGTCCACTTGATGTGGAGCAAACCTTGCCAATTCATTAAATTTGTTCGTATACTGGGGAACCATCATGTCCCCTTGTTTAAGTTCTAAGAACTTAATCTCCATTCTCCCCTGCATACTTGTAGGAAAGTAGTTCAGAAAACCTTCTTAAACTATTCCTACGTGACATCATCAGTTCTAGCCCCACCCTGGTGAGCCTCCCACCAAAAGTTGGCTTCCCCTTTCATCATGTAAGTCGCAAAAGAAGTCTTTTGCGCCTCTCCTACGTTTATAATTACAAATGCCTTCTCTATTTCCTTTACCCATGTCTGGGCCTCTATTGGGTCCGTAGTTCCCTTGAACTCCGGTGGACCTACGCTTTTAAATTCTTTAAAGGTAGTCATTCTAGCTACCCGAGGTAATGCGGGTGCTCTACCCCCAGTTTGGTTAAATGCAGCCGTTAATAAATTAACGAACTCTTGCATAGGGTTCTTCTCACTCCCTTGGTTATCGTTATGGGATTCAGCCTCCTGATTACGTTGTCTTCTTCTTGGCGGCATTTTTCTGATTAAATAAATAAAGTTTCTTTATTATCTATTTACTTACTTGGTTATTATTCGCAAAACAATAACTCATACCATAACAAAGCACATTAAATAAAACTTCATTATATTCATATTCTTCTTCATCATTCAAACTTTTTAAAATTTTATTCCATAGCCAAAAGCTATTACATTCCTATCCCGCAATTGAACTTCACAAAAATTGGGATTTACAAGAAGACTACCCTTTAATTATACAAAAGAGGTTTTTACATCGCTACACGAAATATTTACCGCTCTAGACCTCTAATACTGCATAACAGCATTCGCGTGTTTCTCATTCGCGAGAATCGACACAATATCCCGACTAATAGTATGTCGAGTTTGTCCCGACTCAATGGAATAACAAGCAATTTTCAGCTTAAAATCCTCATGAGCACTCTCAGGGATGTATGACATCCGTGCTATTTTCTGATCCCTCATCCCCAATTCTTTATGAAGCTCAACGGCCTCATTCTTATAATCCGACGCATTACCTTTCATGACCACCTTATCGTCATGCTCTATTTCAAAATCTACTTCTGCGGACTCCTTAGCTTCATGGAGATCACTAATCTCCTCCCTCTGGTTCTGCACAATAGAGCGCAGTTGCACATTACGGTCAAGCACCGTTAGATACAATGCCCTCATTGCATCTGGAGGAGTTAGCTCTAGTGCAGGTACCACCGTATTAAACGATGCTACCTCCATATCCTCATCCACATTAACCACCATATCGAGATATGATGCCGATCCTATATTTCCCATATCTCCCTCTGAGTAGTCCTCCTCTAAGTATTCCTCCTTAGGCTCAGACTCTTCTAGGTTCACCACTGGTACCGCCGCCACTGGCACTGGTATTGGCTCTATTATGTTCACTGATTCTTCACTCACCACGTGTATATCCCTACACATGTAGCTATCAATGGACATCTACAATAACACATAACATGTTGATTAGTACATAATACACAATAGTATAAGCACAAATCACATTTAATTTATTTAGGGTTAATTTCCATCTTTTAATTCTTTCGGTACTGAGTTTTCTTAATACTTAATTAGTCATTCTACTAGAGTTCATTCGCTCCTACTTCTCATCCACTAACGAGGTTATTAGCCTAAGGTTCTTCCCCCCTTAAGTTTTATAACATAATACTTTGATACCAACCTGTGACGCCCCCAAATCTGGGTACTTTCAACACACAGATATGGTGCTACACAGTACTCATCACTATACATTCATTCCATTGAAATAACATCAAAATGATTATATATACTAAATTCTTATTACAAAAGTAATGAATCCTTTCCCAGGTTCTATAACCAAAATACATTCTTTGCTTATCATAAGTATAATTCATACAAACATACTAGTCTATTACAGGATAACTAGTTATCCATCTAAGCCTTGCCTTTATCTTTTTTAGAACCCTCAGTCGCTCGGCCTTAGCTGTAATCATATAATTCAAGCAAGAAGTGAGCATAACTAGCTCAACAAGTCTAGCAATAGATAATATGAATACCACGTCGAGAATTATATGATTATTCTTCAATAACTGAACAAATAGCCATGAAGTACTATTAAACATGGGATAGCACTTTTCATTCTCATAAAACAATTCCAAAGTACATATAGTAACTTAGGAATTCTCAATAGGTCAAAAGACCATGAACTTTTTCTTTAGTTTTCATTCATGAAAAAGGACAACCCGACATTAAGTCCGTAAGTCCGATATATCTTACGAGCACTTCTAGGTGATCAGCCTATAGTACTCTATGTTGATCAACACTCATCCGTTAAACGAATTTACGTTTAAGTTTTGGCAACCTCGCGTGCCCATCGAATAATAAATGTAAAATATATTTGTTTATTCATACTCAAGCATACCTTTGAATCCGTACCAAACAATTGGCATAGGATAGCATTATCAATTCTATATCGAAAGACTTGTAAACAAATCAATCAAACTCTTAAGATTCGTCTAGCCGAGTTAAAACTTGCATCGACCCTTTCCTAAAATAATTCATGCATCTCATAATATGAATCGCAGAAAACTTGTCTAACACGAAGGTTAGACAAGCGTTAAGAAAACTTGCCTTCAAGCGTCTTCAAATAAATATTCAATAATTCTTGGTCTTTACAGTCTCTACATGATATATTCGCATAGCACATTGTAATTAGCTACCGAACAATCTAATCACATTGTTTTTACTAACTTATTTCTCTTCTATAACTTAACCGAATTTATTTCATTAATAAAACTCGTTTACAGTTACTTATCCTTCCTTATGGCTTATTAACGTTCTCACGTCACTAAACCAATACTTACTAACCCTTGGTTATGTACCATAGTAATTGATTATAGTTTACTTTCTTACACTTCACGTTCTTCGTTTAATTACTAGTTAAACAACATTGAATTCCTAGAGTCATTGCTATATATGTGACATAGGAATAGTCTTAACATGTATATTAAGCATATACACTTGCCCCATAATTGTCATGTAACAATTGGGTTCAAAAATAAATAAGTCAGGCATTTTCCCTATCTCGGCGCTGCGGCGCCATCTCCCAGTAGAATATTGGCGTTGCGGCGCCAACTAACAGTAGATAACTCCTTGTCTTGGCGCTGCGGCTCGAGACTTCTTATACAAGAGTGGCGCTGCAGCACGACTCTGATGTGTCTACCTCTCCGAGCCGGTGCTGCGGCGCGAGTAACAAAAGCTTGGGCGGCGCTGCAGCGCCGACCTTAAGCCCTGGGAAATTTCTAAATTTTTCCAGTTCAATTCTTTCCGGACTCCTAACTTGGTCGTTATAAGTCGAAATTGGCTCGTTCAAAATCCGTTATCTTACATATCTCATGTACTTCGATTTCATTAGGACAAAAGTAATTTTTAAATTCGTTAACAATGATTTCACTATTTAACGTTCTATTACACGTTAATTTAATGTTCGTTAACTTTCATAGCTCATTTCTTTGTTTTAAGTCGGAATTCGACGATTCTTAAGTCCACGACTCTCAAATATGTTATTCTACGTTATGCCATCGAAAACCAAGGTTTTCAAGTTAAACGGCAACTTTTGACTACTAATCCGGGAATTCTACGATCTCAACGTTTAACGCCTAATCTCGTAAATTTTGCAATAACATCGTTACTCGAGTTTTATACGCCAAATCAAATGGAACCAATCCATTAATTCGTTATCTATACCTAACCAAGCAATATGCACATACCCTATGATGGTTTTCAATTTGTCCATCAACAACCATATAAATGCTTATTGGTTTTTCTTCGCGTAAACTTACTTAAACGCTTATGATTCTTAATCATACATAACTTATAATATTTTAGTTAACTATTAGCCATCCTAATTACTCCGAAAGAGACATGCTCCACCAATTCATAGTTCTCTAAGAAAAGTAAATAGAAATGGATCGAAGACTAATGTTTACGTAATATTACCTTAACGTTCTTCGCATTCTTGAATAAAGTTTGTATATTTTGCTTTGGATTTCTCTTGATTACTTGTTAAAGAACTTTTCTCTCTCTCAATATATGTGGTCAAGTTGGTGAAACAACCAAATGAACAACTTAGGCTTACTTTTATAGAAAAATCTAATGGAGGGCAAATTGGTCAATATACCACCTCCTTACTATTCATTTTCTACCTCACCAAGTAAATCCACTTTACTTGGCCTCCAAGTGGTCAGCCCACACTCTAATGGGTCCCCCCATGGGTTTTACCCATCCGGTGGCCCATCGGTTCAATCCGCAGTTTGGTTTCTTGGTTTGGGCCTTAGAATTAAATCGTATTGGGCCTATCTTGGACTTTGCCTTAACATAACTTTGGGCTTGACATAATCCAAGTCCAATAGGATAATTCAAAGTCCAATTACCAAAGTCCCTTAAGAACTAATCGTATTATACTCGTACAATTCTCGTATTCTCTTCGTATATAATTTGTATGATATTCGTATTATACGTCGTAATAACCTTCATACTATACTCGTATTTCTTACGTATAATAATCCTAATCATTATACATAGTCATTTAATTATCTGAACTCACTTTTCCTAACACTTAAGGTTTTAAGTCCGTAGGTAAAAACTTCTTTTGCCATAACTGAAATATTATTGAATATTCTATCACGTCTTAGAATTCTAACATTACGCGTTTGTCAGAAATTCAAACTTAATCTCCGAGCAGAAACGGATGAATAGTGTTTTTACGGAAATTTCTCGAAAAACTGTTATTTTCATCTTGGAAATTCAAAACAATTAATCCTAGTACATAGCCAGAATACTAACTACATCCGCACATTCTAGGTCATAGAACGACCTTTAAATAGCTTACTCACATAAATAAATAATTAAATAAAATTTAATTCACATAAAGATCCGATTTTCTCGGGCGTTACACCTTGAGCATCCACTGTCCAGATACCAAGTTGTGATCGTAGAGCTCTGTTCTTGTGATAAGATGAAACTCTCATTTTGGTACCCATACTTGCATGGGTCCTACCATGTTAGTACCCTTGGGAACCCAAATTTGCTTGACTTTGGGTATGATATGCAGAGAGTTATTATAACATGTTGCAGCCTTATAACCAATTCTGTTGCATGCAAAATATCTAGCATAATGCATGTTTGTGTGTGTATGTGGATTCTCTCTCCATTTGGACTTATGTGGATTCTTGGCAGTCTTTCCTTTAAATTGGTTCTTCTTTTTCCATGTTTTCTTGTGATTCGTGATTTGTGAAGAGTGAAGCTTAACTCTACTGTTACTACCCAGTTGGTTCGTGGAGTTGATTTTACTCGACTCTACAACCCTTCGAGGTTGGAGAGTAGAGACTAAGTTACTCTTCCCTTTTCTGAATCTTAGGCTAGCATGGGATCCGTTATGCCTTGGAACATGGATTGGATCAGAAGAACATGGAAAGATTGGTTCTTTCCTTTATGAGGATTTCACAAATGTAATGCTTCTATGAAAATTTGAAACATCACTAGTGTTAGTTTCCTTTGTCTTTTCCACATATGGTTCTAAGGTGGATTCCCCAAACCCTAAACCTGTTCTGTCAGATGCACTTCTCTGACTGGAGATACCAGTCCATGAATGAAGAGGATCTATTCCACATCGAGATTGTCTTTTCTAGTTGCTCAATCTTAGAGGTTAGATTTGACTCTCTTTGTATATTAAGTTTGTTGGTCTGTTTTAAGAGTTTATTCTCAGCTTTAAGTTTAGAAAAGAGTGAGTCAGTACTTAGAAGAGATGTTTCTAGTTCTTCCTGAACTTTCTCTTTCTCTTTTTGAAGAAAAGAATAATCTTTAGATAGAACTCTGAACCACTTCATGTATTGATGCAGATTAGGTGTTATGCCATGTAGTGCAGTTCTTAAATCATCAATATCTACATTAGGAGAGTTACTAACTTCATGATTGTCAGACCTTTTCTTATCCTTTGCATGTTTGGCAATTAGGCATAGATTTGCTACTTGAGAATCTTCATCATCTTCAGACTCAAGAGTTGTTTCATTGTCTGAGTCACTCCACGATCCTCCAGCCATAAGACCTTTGTCTTTTTTCTGGAGCCTCTTGTTGCCTTTGAATTCTTTCTTTGAATTTGAATTCCTCTTTAGTTCTTCTCTAAGAGGTTTATTGCAGTTTGCAATGAAATGGCCAGGCTTCTTGCATTTGTAGCATAAGCCATTTGTCTGCTCCTAACTGTTGTTGTTAAATAATCTCTTAGGTTTACTGCTTCTACCTTTACGCATGAACCTTTTGAGTCTTTTTACCAGCATTGCAATGTCCTCATTATCATCTTCATTAGAGTCAAAGTTATTTTTAGTGTTGGCTTTGGAGATGTTATCTGTTGCTTTGAGAGCAACTCCTTTGTCCTTCTTTCTTCCTTCAGATAGAGTTTCTTCATGTTGAGTCAGCTCTAGTTCATAGGTGAGAAGATTGCCATATAATTGTTGAACAGTCATTTCATAGAGATTCTTTGATTCTCTGATGGCAGTGGTTTTGGCATCCCACTTGCTAGGTAAAGCTCTCATGAACTTTATGATCATATCTTTATTTGGATAGATCTTTCCAAAGGCTCGAAGAGAGTTGAGCAGTATGTTGAATCTCTCATAAGTGGAAGTGACATTTTCACTTGGAACATAGGCACACATTTCGTATTGTTGAGTCACAAGAGAATGTTTGTTTTCTTTGACTTCTTCAGTTCCCTTGTGCATAATGAGCAGTGCTTCCCACAATTTCTTTACAGTTTTGTTGTTGACCACATTTTCAAACAGATCATCTTCTAAAGATTGAAACAAAATGTTCTTAGCCTTTTTGTCGAGTTGGACAATCTTCTTTTCGTTGTCAGTCCATTCTGCCTTGACCTTGATTTAAACTTTGTTTGGATCGTCTAGAGTTGGTACAAGCTTTATTGGAACGTAGGGCCCATTTAGAATAGTTTCAAATAGATCTTCATCTATTGAATCCATGTATGCTTGCATACGAACTTTTCAGTTGGCAAATTTATCTTTGTTGCACATTGGTGGCTTGCTGCCTCCTCCAGCCTTTGATTCGCTTATTAGATGTGCCATTGGACCTACTTAAGCTTTGTAGACTGAATGATAAAACCTGCTCTGATACCAATTATTAGTTCCTAGAGGCACAATAATTATCTAGAAGGGGGGTTGAATAGATATTTTTATTTTTATAAATCCTTTTACAAAATACTTGTTAGATTTGATAATGATTTAATCACAGCGAAATTTTAGATTTGTTCATTTTCCCTTTAAGATAAAGCGAGTTGATAGGATACAAGAAGTTATGGCAGATATGGTAGTTATGGCAAGAATATAATAGACACAGTGTTTTTAAGTGGTTCAGAGCACTCAAAGGCTCCTAGTCCACTCTTCTACTCCTTGAGTAGGAAATCCACTGAGGATATCTTTATAATCTTTGAATCTCACAGATTTCTTCAAGACCAGCAATCTTGGAACTTCTTAGTTCACTTTTGAACTCTTCAAGTCCAGCAGACTTGGTACTTCTCAGTTCACTTAGAACTCTTCAAGTCCTTCTGACTTGGGACTTCTTACTTCACTTAAAAATAGTTGAGTTCTTGAATGGTGCTACTCAGTTGCCGTTAAGCTTGTGTTCAAAAGAACTGAGTAGCTGAGCAAGCTTTCTTTTCAGATCGTAGAGCTAAGCCTTTTGTGTTCTTCAGCGTTTTGTTGTATGCTTGCTTATCTTCTTGCATCATCTTCTTTTTTAGCATATAAGGTGCCTTTGAAATGTATCCGTTTGAAGACATCCGTTGAAGCATTAATTGTATTTAACATTTCTTAGCACTGATGGTGACTTTTTGGAAATCTTATGTCCAGTCGTCTGGTCCACTAACACTGCAGACTGTTATCTCACCTAACATCTGAAAATGTGTTTTCTGCTGACATGTAGTACTTTCCTTAGCTTCTTCAATACGTTTCTTCGTTCTATACTAAGGATAAGTGTTGTCTCATTGGGATTCCCGATGATCTCAACGTCTATAATCCATTCCATATTTGTTGACTTTTATTCTTAAACAAATGGACAAGGCTTGATGCTTCTGATGCAGACAGATAATACACTACGATCTTGATCGTGGTGTCTTGCCACCTTGGTGCTTGATCTGGTGATGATGGATGAGAACACTATGATTTCTTTTAAGAACTGGTAAACGACGATCTTCACTTGCTTGACTTGCAGACTCTACGCTTCCGAGAGCACTCTACGATTCTTGAGTTTTACTTGGCAGGTGTTTGGACCACTCTACGATTCCATGAGGGGCCCTCCAGAGCAAATAGACTACGATTCTCGATGCTCTATGATTCTGCCTTGGCTTCTACAATCTTTTGATCAGCTTGATAGCCTACGATTCTATTGAAGCTTATCTATTACATTTCAAGACATAGATCAACCTAACAGCTTTGATCTTTTCTTCTATACATTCCTTTACAAAATGATAAACATTAAAGCTCAGATCTGTGACACCCCCAAATCCGGGTACTTCAATTCCCACGTGATTTGGTGTTTACTGTACAAACATCATATGTCTATCTACCCATAATAAATGAAAACCATAAAATAGATAGAAATAAATCATCTTCTTATGGAGTTACAACATCTGAAAATAAGTACATCAATCCTAGGTCATACTAACCTTAATTCTCAAATGCGGAAACATAAACAAATATTAAGTCTTACACAACATTGTCATAAGTCTAAAATGTAAATACATTAAATAAACAACAAGTCTTCATCACTTGTTAATCTTGCCCTTGCCTTTGCTAGTAGAAGGCTCGTCGGACCTTTCGTTCTTAACTGCAATGTTATTATTACGCAAGGGTGAGTACAATTGCCCACAAGTATAATAATATAACAACAATATAATAACATGCTAGTGAATCAGAGACTTCTGAAATAAGAAACTCGACTTTTGAATCAAGAATGATTAATAAGAATCAAAAGAACTCCTAAGGGTCATAAGACCTTGAACTACGTCCTAGATTGTCAAGTGTTTATACTTGAAATCTTTAACAGTCATAAGACTATGGACTCTTCTTCTCGTACTTAGGGGGATCAGCCCATAGTACCATACTGTGCACAATATCTTAATGCTAAAGCATAAGTAATCCCCTATAACAGGGTTGTTCATCTCAGTTTGATATTAGAGTTTCGCACCAAAAGAAGTTTGGTTTGGATAAACTCAATAATGGTTCTGAAATTTAGAACGCTCATCAACTATGGACTAGTCGAATCAATAAGGGTTCACTAGTTTTACAAGGTTCAACAATATATGATATTCAATTTGAATAATAAACTCAAGAGGTATACCATGGAATAAGTATTGTATAACAGAAATCATGCTTTAAAAGATTGATAACATTTAATATGACATCTTGAACTTGATTAATAAATAACAAGAACTTGCTCGATATAGAATATAAGTCTAGAACTTGCTCAATGTAAAGAGGTAAGGTTTAGAAACTTGTATAACGATAACAAGTAGGGTTAGGAAGTTTGCCTCGTGCGTAGGTTACACATTAACTATACACGTCCCTCGATTTAATCCTACATACCATTTACATTCACAATACTAGTCAATTATAATGTAACTAGCATCACAAGTTCATTCTCTTTTGTCTAAACTCTGATTATGATTATACTAATCAAATCACAACACTTGTTTTCAGATACTATTAGATTTCACGAACGACTAGCTTATGTGTTCAACAATTTAATTAAACATATAAGTACCTCATTGACATGTTAAGAATCTATTTAACATCACATTATATGTCTAACACATTTTTATGTTCATTTGATTAGGTTACTATTACATTCCCTGGACTAAAACAATTAAAATTCTCATTTTTGGACAAACTGCATAGTAGCGCTGCGGCGCCACCATATAGGCTATACTTGGCGCTGCGGCGTGGTGGGCGCTGCAGCTTAGATAGTGGCGCTGCGGCATAGCTGGCGCTACGGCGCAGACTCTAAGGCATGGAGATGGCGCTGCAGCGCGACACTCTAGTTCTGAAAATCTGCAGTTCACGAAAAAAAACAGAACAAGACAAAATCTTCCAATTTCTTTGTTCACACATTAAATTAAGCATACCCAGATACTAGAATTCGTACATGATCATTACCCAACCTTTATAGTATGATTTTAACAACTTAAAACATATGATTACTTGAATCAAATCATACAATTTCACTTTTCTTGGTGTTTTTGAAAGTTTTGAAGATAAAACATGAAATTTGTCATTACGGTTTTGTTATAACACTGAATCTGACCGTTCAAAGTTTGTTTTTTTTTGTTTTGACATGTGCTAACATAACCTACTGTTAAATTTCAAGTTAAACAACAATTCATGCATTGATCACATAATTTTGTTTTACAAGGAACTCAAAACACCCATTAATGGAAAACTAAGATTCTAGCATGTTTACATGAAATCAACTACTCTAATCACATGGATATATGATTTAAACATATATTAACATATACATCACATCATATACTTATTAATCAACAACCTCTTCAATTACAGAGGACTTTGAAATATTTTTCACAAAAATATAAGAACGAAATTAAGGTTTGGGTTAAAGAGATTACCCTGCTAGTGTCTGTAGATTAGTAGGAGATGAAATTCCTTTCAAATTCTTCTTCAATCTCACAATTTCTCTCTAAATTTTCTCTAAATTCTCTATGGACTCTCAAAGTTTTTGTTTCAGAAAATAACATACGTAAGAAAATAAGACTGATGCGCATAATTACTGGCAACGTTGTGGTCATTTAATCCCCTTCGTGGATTAACTGCCCAACTCCTATTAGGGCATTGTTTGGCTAGCATAATAAGTATCTCTTCTAATTTATTTTAATTAATCTCTTATAATAGAGTTTAATAATGTCACACACATTTAGGTAATTAATCAAATATCTTATTTAATTTAATTTAAATAAAATATAATAATTTATCATTAATTCACACAGTCACATAATTAAATTATCATTTATTAATTATGTCAAATCATTAAATCTCTAATTAATTATAAAATTAATTAAAATAATATTATGCTTATCAAATATTTTATTTAATCAAATAAGCTTAATTAAATACATACCTTGAATAATAAAATTCTCCACATTAATTTAATCAATATAACACATATAATTAAATTAATCTACCACAAATTCTACGATTAATTATTTAACCCAATAATTAAATCATCAAAAAATATTTTTTTAATTCAAAAAATATTCAAATTAAATTATAAACTCTCGTTCGTTACATCTTTCCCCCCTTAACAGGATTTTGTCCCTAGAATCACGACTCAGTTAATTCGTCCCGTTACATTCTCCCCCTTATAAAGATTCTGTCCCCAGAATCGCACACCTAAATTAAGTAAAGAAATGAGGATAATTCTTCATCATATGCTCCTCGAATTCCCACGTAGCTACCTCAGCGTTGTGGTTCCTCCAGATTATATTAACAGAAGGTATTACTTTATTTTTGAGTACCTGTTCTTTCATGTCAACTATCTGAACAGGAACTTTTTCATAAGATAAATCTTTTTCAAATTGTAGGGGTTCATATTCGATAACATGTTTGTAATCGGGTTTGTACGGTCGTAAGACAGAAACATGAAAAACATTATGGATATTTTCTAAGGCTGGAGGTAAGGCTACCTCATAGGCAACTTCACCAATTCTATGCAAAACTTCGAAGGGTCCAATGAATCTCGAGCTCAATTTTTCCTTCTTACCAAATCTAATCTTTCCCTTCCAGGGAGAGACTTTCAAGAAAACGTAGCTGCCCGATTCAAATTCTCGATTCTGTCGGTGTTGATCAATGTATTTCTTCTATGACAACTCGAATTTTCATAAGTTATTAAAATAAGAATTTAATAATTAAAATTCTTATTATGAGGTTTATATATTGTGAAATATGTGAATTGGTGTGAAGAGAATTTAAATATTAATTTAATATTTATTGAAGTAAATAAATATTTTAATTGAATTATTTATTGAGATTGTGTGATTAATATGGAATAATGTAATTAAGTGTATTATATTAATTAAATGATTATTTAATATTTAATTAATATGTAATGATTTTATGTTATAGTTCTAATTTAATTGAGATAATATAGTGATGTGGTAATTGTTACATGAAGTTATAATTAGCGAGTAATTATAATGTGACAATTTTATGTGATTAACTGATGTTAAACTTTTAATTAATTAAATTAATGTTAAGATTTAATTAATTAAAGGATAACATTAAGAATATGTGTTAAAGGATCTATTAAAAGAGTTAAAAGAGTTTTTAAAACCGTTTTCCTAAACAAGGCCTTACTTTTGTTTTAAACATGTTTTACCCAAGCAAGGCCTTAACTATTAAAACCTGATTTTTAAAATAATATGGTTTTGCCAAACAAGCCTTAGGGCTTTTAAAATTCTAATTTTTGTAACTTATATATTAAATTGATAATTAGTATATGTAATTATATTGGGAGTTACATATTCTATAATTATATGTGTTATATGTATATTGTATATACACTAAGTTACATTAATTTTCTAAACCTAAGTCTAAACTAAGAACAAAGAGAAGAAGAAAGAATATAGAGAAGAAGAAGAAGAAGAAGAAGGGAAACCTTGAGAAAACAAAAGAAAAGCTTTCATCATCTCGATCTTTTCTCCTAATTTAACCTAGAAAGGTATCAAACAAACTCTTATACTAAATTAAAATGTTTTGTATTTAGTCTTTGTAAAATTAGGTTTTCATTATTATGAACTTATATGTATATATGATATTCATATGTTTTCATATGTGATTGTATGCCATGAAAGGATTTTCACAATGCAATTGTTGTAAAAACAGGTTTTAAAATCATGTTCTTCTATGTTTTCATAGTTTTAGAGTTCTATGTAAAAATCTTTTGGTGAAACTTCATAATTTTGATATGTGAATAGGATGTGTGTGTGTGTGTGTGTGTGTGTGTGTGTATATATATATATATATATATATATATATATATATATACACACACACACACATATGTATACGCTTACATAAGATTTTTATAGTTGTTCAAAAGTTTCATTTCACAAAGATATGATAAACATGATGAAATCATGTTCATAGTGTTTGATTATGAAGTTATGTTAGAAATTATTCTTAAATCTTTGATGTGAGCATGAGTTATATGTAATATGGGTTATATTATGATATATTATGAGTTATATGGTTGTTCAAGCAATTCAATCCATGTAATTTTGATAAACAAGAGGAATTTTATTCATAATGATTTTCTGTGAATTAATTTCTGAAAAATTATTTTTTTTAAACTATCAAATTGATGTTTAATTCATAGTATAATTGTAAAATTGGTGATGGATTGTGTTAATACGATAAGAAAAGAAAAGAACTCAAGTTGAATGAATATATTTGGTTAAGAAACGAAATCGTAGTGAATGAATTCGCTACATATGTTTAAACATGAACGTTTAGTATGGGCTAAGATTTAGGCTAGTTAGTGTTTCTGTACATTGTTATAAGTCTAATATGTTGTAGTTCTATAAATTACGAATCCATAGAGTCGAAAACGGACTGATTTGGGTGTGTATAACTCAAGTTATAATGGTTGGAAGGAGAAAGGGTCAAAAATTCGTAAGAACAGTAAAACTGAGAAAAAAAATGCCTACCTTACTATTAAGGGGCGCTGCAGTGCAGCCCCCAAGGCTATTCGGGGCGCTGCAGCGCCGGAATAGTTTTCTGGGTCGGACAATTTTGACCTCCTATAGTAAAATGGCTATAACGTTTTCATACAGACTTCGATTGAGGTGATTCAAGATGATTCGGAACGAGGACGAATAGCCCTACAACTTTTTTTCTTTAAGTTTTTCAATTTAAGGTGTGGAATAGGGGTCAAAATGGTCATTTGTGCGGCTGATATGTATTAGGAGGCAATCGGAGGGTGTCGGGCTTGTACGTATGCAAGTGTAGTGCTCATGACGATAAAAGATGGTGTCCTAAGTTATAAAACATGAATTTTAGTAAATATAATGATGATTAACATTAATAAACGATATATTCGATAAGTTATGTAAGCACACTAAGCATACACAAGAGAGACGAATTGGGCGTGTGACGAATGAACGTCGAAACATCATGATTAGTGTTAATGAACATTATAAGATACGGAATGGGTTTAATATAAAACCCATAAGTATTCCTAGCAAGACTTAAACACTTGAATGAATTTTGAATATTACATAAGTCGAAAAGTTAACACAATCTAATTGAACATTGTGTGCTAATTAGCAGGAAGGATTATGGGATGTGGAGTAGAGTTTACATTACAATTACTATGTGTTGTTATGTGACTAATAGTTGATGTGTATGATTATATAATTGTGTAGGGCACGTGAAGTACAGATAGCTGTAAGCTGTTAATCTATTATTGGTAAACAACGATTAAGGCAAGTATTTCGGTTCCTATTTTCTACGTGGACTTGATGAACTGTTTTAAATTGCATGATATGTTATATGTGTTGTAAGCGAGCATGATATGTTATACATGTTGAAATCATGAAATGTTAAAGTCAATTTATGACTACATTGTTTTGGTTAAATAATGATGATTGAATAAGGAACTCAATCTTTATATTTGCTATGTGAATTAAAGCATGTATGCCATGTTACTTTAATTATTAGGATATGTATGTTAGGCATATTATTATGTGCTATGTGATGCATGAAAACTGTTATAACTTGCTGAGCTGTCGAGCTCACTCTTGCAAATAATAATTTTTGCAGGTCAAGATTTCAAGGTAAGAATATGTGCTAAGTGAATTATAGAGATCCATATTCGCGAAGATTACTTATATTTTATGAGAAATGTATTTAATATTTTGAATGTAACATGTTGTTGAATTGTAAGTTGAGCTATCCAGTGTATATGGATATCTATTTATGATGTAAGACTTTGTATAGTCATTTTGTTGCAACGATTCATGATATAAATTTGAATAAAAGAGATGTAATGTAAAGGTTGCGATTTAGGTCAATACAGAAGGAAATGTATAAAAATTTTAAATATTCTGTATTTTTAGTGATTTTAATATCGAATAATGATATAAAAATAGATTAAAGTTGTATTGTTAACGATAGAGAATGAGAATATTATTATATAAATTTTGGGGTCGTTACATCTTCTGTCTATCTTGAGCAGCTATCAATCTTGTCCTGATCACCTTGACAATTTCAACGGTTTGTTGCACCAATTCTGGTCCTAGTAGTTGTCGTTCACCAACTTCATCCCAACATAACGGAGTTCTGCACATTCTACCATACAACACTTCGTAAGGCGGCATACCTATACTTGTGTGATAACTGTTATTGTAATCAAATTCCACCAGCGGTAGATGATCATCCTAATTTCCTTTAAAGTCCATTACACAAACTCTTAACATATCTTCCAACATCTGAATCGTTCTTTCGCTCTGCCTGTCTATCTGAGGGTGCTAAGCTATACTTATTCTTAACTGCGTACCCATCCATACCTGTAGTTATTTCTAGAAGTTCGATGTAAAGTGCAGATCCCTATAGGAAATAATTGACACCAGAACTTTGTGCCTTGAAACAATTTCTTTTACATATAACCTTGCCAACTGGTCTAAGTTGAATCTAATTCTGATCAAAAGAAAGTGTGCGGATTGTGTCAATTGGTCAATGATAACCCATACTGCTTCATTGCCTTTTTGAGTTGTCGGAAGGCCAACCACGAAATCCATCGTAATATGTTCCCATTTTCATTCTGGGATCTCTAAAGGTTGTAGCAACCCACTCGGCCTCTGATGCCCTGCTTTCACTTTCTGACATGTCAGACACTTGGCAACACACTCTGCAACATCTCGTTTCAAATTTAGCCACCAGAAATGTTGTCGAAGATCCTGGTACATCTTAGTACTACCAGGGTGAATGGAATATCGTGACCTATGAGCCTCACTTAAAATATCTTCCTTAATCTCTGGCACTGGTGGTACCCAAATTCTGCTCTCAAATCTTAGTAATCCCTCACTATCCAACTTAAATCTCAATTCGGTTCCTTCAGATATCTTTCTTTTTACCTTCTCACATTCTTCGTCTTGAAGTTGAGCCTCCTTAATTTTATCCAGTAAAGTTATACTAGCTTACATCTGGAACTGTTTCTCATCAATCTCCATCGGATACTTCACTTCCAATTCCAGCTTCTCTATCGCTAATATTAGTTCCTCTTGAACGGTCAACATCATCAATTTCTCCCGACCCTTTCTACTTAAGGTGTTGGCAACGACATTTTCCTTATCCGGATGGTATAAAATCTCATAATCATGGTCCTTAATTAACTTCAACCACCTTCTTTAGCGCATATTCAAGTCCTTCTGTATAAAAATATATTTCAGACTCATGTGGTCTGTATATATTTCACACTTTTCCCCATAGAGATAGTGTCTCCAGATCTTCAAAGCAAATACCACTGCAGCTAACTCCAAGTCGTGGGTCGGATACCCTTTCTCATAGTCCTTCAACTGCCGTGAAACATACGTAATGACTCTGCCGTTTTGCATAAGCACACAACCCAGTCCTTTATGTGACGCATCACTATAAACCACAAAATTTCCTGTGTCATCCGGAAGAGATAACACAAGTGATGTACTCAACCTCTTCTTAAGTTCTTGAAAGCTTTCCTCACACTTCTCCGTCCAAACGAATTTCATAGCTTTCCTAGTCAAATTTGTTAGCGGAGTTGCGATCTTAGAAAAGTCTTGAATGAATCTTCTATAATAACCTGCCAATCCAAGGAAACTTCTTACTTCCGACAGAGTTTTCGGCTGATCCCAGTTCATCACAGCTTCAACCTTGGAGGGATCTACTGAAATTTCATCCTTATCGATCACATGCCCAAGAAATTATACCCGCTCAATCCAAAATTCGCATTTCGAAAACTTGGCATACAACTTCTCCCTTCTTAACGCCTCTAACGTTACTTTCAAATGCTCTACATGTTCTTCCTTGGTCTTCGAGTATACCAAAATGTCATAGATAAACACCACCATGAATTTATCCAAAAACGACTTGAACACTCTGTTCATTAGGCCCATAAATGCTGCAGGATCATTCTTTAGACCGAATGACATCACTAAAAATTCGTAGTGACCATATCGCGTTCTGAACACTATCTTTGGTACATCCTCTAGCCTCACCTTCAACTGATGATAACCACTCCTCAAATCTGTCTTTGAAAAGTATCTCGCTCCCTTCAATTGATCAAACAAGTCGTCGATCCTCGACAATGGATATCTATTCTTAATTGTGACCTTATTCAGTTCTCTATAGTCAATGCAGAGCCGCATCGTCCCATCCTTCTTCTTCACAAATAACACCGGCACTCCCCACGGTGATACGCTTGGTTGAATGTACTTCTTGTCCAGTAACTCTTGCAGTTGTACCATCAATTCTTTCATCGCTACCAGTGCCATCTGGTATGGTGCCTTCGATATTGGAGCCGTTCCTGGAGCCAAATCGATCACAAACTCAACTTCTCTGTCTGGCGGTAGTCCTGGTAGATCGTCCGAAAATACGTCAATGAAGTCCCTCACTACTGGTATCTCCTTTACTTTCGGGTTCTCTTTACGACTATCAACTATGTAAGCTAAATATCCTACACAGCCTTGTCTTAACAACTTCCTGGCCTGCATCATCATCAGATAACTCGCTTGTTTAGGCAACTTGCTGCCATAGAATACAACCTTTGACGGATCAATTACAGCCCCGTAATTGAATAACCAATCCATTCCCAGAATGACATCAAATTCCCCAAGTCTGATAGGGATAAGATCTACATTCATAATATTACCCTTAATATCCACCCTACAGTTCTTATATACGTTCTTAACAGGGATTATTTCTCTATTCACAATTTATATGTTCTTGGGGTATTTTAACTCATCCTTAGGAAATTCTAAGTTCTTGGTAAAGTCATCGGATATAAATTAACAAGTGGCACCCGAATCAAATAATACATAAGCATTAACTTTATTGATTGGAATGATACCTGACACCACATCGCGAGACTGCACAGCATCCTGCACTGTCATGTTGAAGGTCCTGGCGGTTGGTCGATTGGTTGTGGTTGGTCCCGTGATAGTTAGAGAGCACTTCCACCGCTGTTTCCACTACTCCTTCCTAATCCTGCCCCTCCAGATCCCTTCTTAGGACAGTCCCTTGCCATCTCCTTTGAGCCACAAGTGACGCAAGCACCCTTCTTTGGGTTAGGACAGTTAGGTGCTATGTGATATCCCAGATTTTTAAAAATTATAAATGAGAATTTTATAAATAAAAATATTATTTATGAGATATGTTGGGTGTGAGTATGTGTATGTCATATATTGTAGAATATGTGAATTGATGTAAAGAGAATGTTATATATTAATTTTAATATATATATAAATATTTAATTGAATTATTTATTGAGTTAAATAAATAAATTTTGTTTTGATTATAGAGTAATGTAATTAAGTGTAGCAGATTAATTAAATGAATATTTAGTATTTAATATAATTAATATAATAATTTTATGTTATAGTTTTAATTTAATTGAGATAATTAAATTAGATGTGTTATGTGATGATTGTTACACAAAATTATAATTAACAAATAAATATAATTATGTGACAATTTGATGAGATTGATTGATGTTAAGCTATTGATTAATTAAAATAATGAGTATTTGCCAAACATGGTCTTAGGCTTTTCAAGTTCAAATTGGTGTAACCTATGTATTAACTAGTAATTAGTATATCTAATAATTACTAGGAGTTACATATATTATATATTACTAGTATTGTATATTATATGTATATACTACAAGTTAGTATGTTAGTTTTAGAAAACAAACTAAAGAAAGAAGAAGAGAGTTAGAGAGAGTTGTAGGAGAAGAAGAAGAGGAAGAAGAGGAAGAAGAAGAAGAAGAAGGGAAAGTTTTGAGAAGACAAAACAAGCCCCATCATCATCATCATCTTCATCTCTCTCTTAAATTCATACTAATAAGACTATAATCTAAATTTCTTGTTTTAATTATATTTTATGTTCTTCAAAATGTAGGATAATGGTTATATAGAAGTTGTATTGAGAAATCTAGAGAGATAGAGGAATTGAGATGAGCTAGAAGAAGAAGAAGAAAAAGTTAGAAGAAGGTAACTTCTAAACTCTTATTTAATCCTTGATTTTTTGGGTAGATTTATGTTCTAGGATAGTAGATCATGCTTAATCTGTTTGTATTGGTTTAATCTTGGACTATCAAGAATCAAACAAGAGGATTCAAGAAAGAAAATGAAATGGAAAGAAAATTTGAAGAACAAAATTCGTAGGTTTTGAGTAATTGTGGACATATCTTGTGAAATTCATATCTCTTTGGGTCTAATGAGTTAGAAAATGAGCCTTATATCAAATCGAAGATATGGAAGTAAGCTATATTCTAAAAGTGGAATCACATGAAAACTCCTTGTAGATTTCTCGTAATCTCTGTTTTAGTAAGGCTGGTCCGAAGGGAAAATAATTTGTCTAGAAAATCAAAACTGTTACGGTTTCTGACTTTGAAAAATTCATATAAATTTGTGTGTTTTGAGTCTGAAGAAACTTAAAACTGTAAAGTTGTAGATATGGATGTTTACTAGCTAGACTCGCAAGATTGAGCCATTTTATGGACCGGATCATGTCCGAAATAAATTGTTTAGCAAGGATGTCCAGAAAATGAAATTTTTCTACACTAGTTGATGAATTGCAGAATCTGGTTTAGATGGATAAGGGTCTGACTTTAAGGCCTAGATGAGGTTGTAGCACACTGAGTAAGGGTTAATTCTATATAAAAAGGAACAAAAACGGACATGTAACGAAGGAGATACGTTAAAAACGAAAACAACGTTTTGTTAAAGAAATTGTGAAGATGAGTTTTATAGTTATGTTTGAATTAAGATTTTGGGTGATGGTATATTTTAATGATTAAAAATATGTTTTGACATATGTAACGAATATAGATATGTGTTATCATATTCTATGCATAATTAACCATTTAAGATCAAGAGTTTAGATAAGTTAATGTGTGCACATAACGTGCTCGATAAAATGCCTAAAAGTAATAGTGTTTCTAAACTTTGGTATACAAAGTGCCTAACTAATAGCTAATATTGGATATCTAAGTATGAAAAGATGATAGTACAAGAATAATAATGGAAAGAAATCGAAAAGGGAAATTTTTGATTTATGAAGGAAAATTAAACATGTAAACAATGTGTTGAATATGCATTTTTGAAACCAAATTGGTAAAATAAAATGGTGTGGTATATGCACATTAAACTACAAGTGAGATAGTCTAGCATGTGTGGTGATGAAAATGAAAATAAAATCGAGTTGCATATAAAATACAATTAGATGTCTATAAAGATATTATAAAGGATAATAAGATAAAGTAAGGTCTTAGAATAAATTTGACAATGAGATTGAGTATTGATTTTATTTATTATCAATCTCGCATACAGTGTAGGTTGTGCAAGGACGCGAAGTATTAGCGTGTTGGTAAAACGCCGGTTAAGGCAAGTCTTTCAGTTCCTTTTTGCTATGTGAACTTGATGATGAACTGCTTTAAAATTGTAGTGTATGATGTATTGTATATGTCAAAAGTATGAAATGTGAAAGTCAATCTATGACTATGATGATTGAACTATGAATGTTGATTGAGTAAGGAACTCAATCTTTATAGTTGTTATGTGAACTAAACATGTATGCTATGTTTGTTTATGATTATTCTTGTATGTTGAGCATGTTATTATGTGCTACGTGATGCATGAAAATTGTTAGATTTTGCTGAGCTGTCGAGCTCATTCTTGCAAATAACTATTTTTGCAGATTCAAGAATTGAAGGTAACGTGCTACTTGATTGTTATGGATCAAAAGTGATATATGAATATTTAATATCCTAGCTAAGTTGTTATTCTTGTAAACCATGTCTAATGTTTCGAATAATGTATTAATGTTGAATTTTAATATTGTTTTGCGAATGTAAACTATTGTAGTATTAAAATGATTCTGAGATATTTAGACGTAAAGGTTGAAGGTTTTGGGAACGAGGATAGTTTGTAATAGAAAATTTTAATTATTCCGCAAATTTTAACGGTTGTATTATCGTTTAATGATGTAAAATTAGAGGTTGAATGTATTATTAACGACCAAAGTCGAGAATTAAATTGTATGAATTTTGGGGTCGTTACAGTTGGTATCAAAGCTGATAGGTTAGAAAACTTAGGTAAGAGTACTTTAGGCTATAACCTTAGAGAAAAGAGGTGAAAATAAGGAACGAATAAGCTCAAATAGAGTTTGAACAATAAGGGATTAAAACTTGGGTGAAATGATTCAAAGAAGAATCTCGCAGAGTTATAAGGAATGTGAATGTGGGGTTACCTAACTCCAATAATAAGGATGTAAGGTGATAATAAACAGACAATGTCTATAAAAAAGAGAATGATAAAGAAGTTAAGAATAGATAGTTATATTTAAGTATGGTGCAATTGTACTCTTTAGTAGTTGATGTATGGTATCTGGGCTAAACGATTCCTTCATAGAGCGGAGGTATATACGAACTAGCAACTCGAAACCTAGTTTGTTGGTTGTTTGTGGGAAACCACTCAGCGTACCATATTGAAACTGTTAGAGACTCGATGTGTACCAAGTGTAGAAAGTGGATACGTATGATGAAAGTGTATAACTTGAATGAAATGTTGAGCAATGTAAATGAAGTTAGAAATTCTTAAAGGAAGAATTGTTATATATTAGAAGATTCAAAGAAGAATCTTGAAGAGATATAAAGAAAGAAATATGGGAGTTTCCTAACTCCAAAAAGCCAAGATAGTGAATAATGTCGTAAATGATGAAAAAGAGAAAGAAAGAGGATCGTAAAATAAAACGATCACGAGTTAAGAAAAGAATTTTAAGGGAGATGATTATAGAATAAGATCACGACGTGGTCTATTTAAGTTATAAAAGAAAGATGGTCTATAATATTTGAATAATTATAGCTTAATGCCACGAAGATGGAGTACTATGAAAAAGTACGAGATAACTCATGAGGAGTTATAGATGATATGATACGAGGAATTTGTATCGAGCAAAGAGCAAGTTATAAGCAAGATAGAGTTAGGTGGGATTTCAATTGAGGACTCATGTGATGGCTGAGTTGTACGAACCTTTGTATGGGCGAGGGTTTTGTGCTTGCACTCAGTTGATCACATTGATAATCATTGGAATGTTTGTGTCGCGCTAGTTGATATATTCCTGTTGAGAAGGTGATTCTTTTCTCATGTGTATAACAGATAGGTAGAGTATAGTTAGAGAATATTATAAGATTAAGTGCGAGTTCTTAAAACTCATACTTATGGTAGGTTCGTGACTCATAATTATATGATATGTTTTTGAACCCCTCAGCGAATGGACGCCTATGGTCTGACTAGGATAAGTTCTTAAACTCATATGATTGTGGCAAGTTCCTGAACTCATAACGTGTGGAAAGTTTGACGAACTGAGTATAGATAAGTGTAAATGGAGTATTGAGGATGATAGGAATAGATAGACCTATTAAGCAATGGATCATTATAGAAAGTGGAGTTGATGGTGGAAGCATAGGTATTCTAAATCTACTAGCTATGCTAGACTTTCGAAATTTATTGACTTCGTGCTGATGTTTACACTTCTATTTTCTTGAAAAGCATTGGATCAAATGATGGAACCAATGAGTTTTAACAACAATAATGTTATTCGTATGTCTATGCTAATTACTTCGGCTAGACAAAAATGATTTGCAATATATCAAAATGTATTTTATATCATTAATGCATCATGTAACCTGGTGCAAAGATGAAAAAAAACGATGGAGTCATCAATGCAGTATTACCTAGTGTTGGATGTGATCTAAGGATCGTCAGCCCACTATGGTATGATGTAGTATGATAAAATCACCAAAAGACGGAATCCTCAACGGACTGTAAATACAGTGCGGTATCATGATGTCATAAAAAGATTTTTGAGATTTTTTTAAGATATGAGAATTCATATCTATGTATATATATATGTATATTTCGGTTGACGTCCGAATTGTTGTAGAGGTCTATGCTATTTGATTCAGCTAGACGAATATTGAAAGATGTTCATGAAACTTAAGCGTTTATTGAAAAGTTATGCCAAACCAAATTATTTTGGTGCGGATTCAGATGTTGAAAAGCTGAGGTGAACAACCCTATAAGGGGACATGTTTTCGGGGACAATGGTTCCGAGCGTAACACATATAATCGTTACAAAACACTACGTTGCGGCCCAACATAGTGGTACAATAGGCTGGCCACCTAGTGTACGTAAGGAGGGTGTTTTCAGTCTTTGTGATTGATAAACACTCTGGTTTGCAGTGTGAATGATTGAGTTGAAGCACTAGTAAACCGAGAATAGAGTTCACGGTCTTGTGACCCCTCAGCATGATTTGGAATCTTTTAAATTCCTGAGTTATTCATACTACTTCCTAATTATTGAGCAATTATGGAAGATTCTTGCTATTCTAAAAGGCGAATATGGTAAGGATGATATTTTTTAGAAAGAAGTAAGTCGTAGGATGCAGCACTGAATGATGAATATATTGAATAAGTGAGAAAAGAAGTGTTGATATGAGAAGGAGATGAGTTATCAAAGAATAATGTAAAACTTTTAATAGAAAAGTTAATAATTGTAGAAAGATCTTTGTGGAAAGGAAGTGGTTATAGAATCCAATTAATGAATAAGGTATTAACGTAAAATCTATTTTTGATAGATTGAATGAATAAAGATTAATAAATAAAAATTTCGAGGACGAAATTCTTAGAAGAAATGGTGAATGTAATGTCGTGAGAGTTTGATCATATAGTATATGATAATGATCCTTAGAGAAAGATAATGAACGGGTCAAAAAATATGTAATACTCAAATATAATTGAGTCTAAGTAAATGTTATGAAATAAAACTTATAAGAAAATATTTATTATCAAGAATGGTGAGAGTAGAAAATATAAAACCTATATTAAGGTAATGTGTTGAAGTTATTCAATGAATAGATTTGAGGAAAACCCGAGTAAGGTAGGGTTTCTGTGATTCCGAGGACGGAATCCTTATAAGGAGTGAAGGATGTGATATCCCAGATTTTTAGAAATTATAAATGAGAATTTTATAAATAAAAATATTATTTATGAGATATGTTGGGTGTGAGTATGTGTATGTCATATATTGTAGAATATGTGAATTGATGTGAAGAGAATGTTATATATTAATTTTAATATATATAAATATTTAATTGAATTATTTATTGAGTTAAATAAATAAATTTTGTTTTGATTATAGAGTAATGTAATTAAGTGTAGCAGATTAATTAAATGAATATTTAGTATTTAATATAATTAATATAATAATTTTATGTTATAGTTTTAATTTAATTGAGATAATTAAATTAGATGCGTTATGTGATGATTGTTACACAAAATTATAATTAACAAGTAAATATAATTATGTGACAATTTGATGAGATTGATTGATGTTAAGCTATTGATTAATTAAAATAATGAGTATTTGCCAAACATGGTCTTAGGCTTTTCAAGTTCAAATTGGTGTAACCTATGTATTAACTAGTAATTAGTATATCTAATAATTACTAGGAGTTACATATATTATATATTACTAGTATTGTATATTATATGTATATACTACAAGTTAGTATGTTAGTTTTAGAAAACAAACTAAAGAAAGAAGAAGAGAGTTAGAGAGAGTTGTAGGAGAAGAAGAAGAGGAAGAAAAAGAAGAAGAAGGGAAAGTTTTGAGAAGACAAAACAAGCCCCATCATCATCATCTTCATCTCTCTCTTAAATTCATACTAATAAGACTATAATCTAAATTTCTTGTTTTAATTATATTTTATGTTCTTCAAAATGTAGGATAATGGTTATATAGAAGTTGTATTGAGAAATCTAGAGAGATAGAGGAATTGAGATGAGCTAGAAGAAGAAGAAGAAAAAGTTAGAAGAAGGTAACTTCTAAACTCTTATTTAATCCTTGATTTTTTGGGTAGATTTATGTTCTAGGATAGTAGATCATGCTTAATCTGTTTGTATTGGTTTAATCTTGGACTATCAAGAATCAAACAAGAGGATTCAAGAAAGAAAATGAAATGGAAAGAAAATTTGAAGAACAAAATTCGTAGGTTTTGAGTAATTGTGGACATATCTTGTGAAATTCATATCTCTTTGGGTCTAATGAGTTAGAAAATGAGCCTTATATCAAATCGAAGATATGGAAGTAAGCTATATTCTAAAAGTGGAATCACATGAAAACTCCTTGTAGATTTCTCGTAATCTCTGTTTTAGTAAGGCTGGTCCGAAGGGAAAATAATTTGTCTAGAAAATCAAAACTGTTACGGTTTCTGACTTTGAAAAATTCATATAAATTTGTGTGTTTTGAGTCTGAAGAAACTTAAAACTGTAAAGTTGTAGATATGGATGTTTACTAGCTAGACTCGCAAGATTGAGCCATTTTATGGACCGGATCATGTCCGAAATAAATTGTTTAGCAAGGATGTCCAGAAAATGAAATTTTTCTACACTAGTTGATGAATTGCAGAATCTGGTTTAGATGGATAAGGGTCTGACTTTAAGGCCTAGATGAGGTTGTAGCACACTGAGTAAGGGTTAATTCTATATAAAAAGGAACAAAAACGGACATGTAACGAAGGAGATACGTTAAAAACGAAAACAACGTTTTGTTAAAGAAATTGTGAAGATGAGTTTTATAGTTATGTTTGAATTAAGATTTTGGGTGATGGTATATTTTAATGATTAAAAATATGTTTTGACATATGTAACGAATATAGATATGTGTTATCATATTCTATGCATAATTAACCATTTAAGATCAAGAGTTTAGATAAGTTAATGTGTGCACATAACGTGCTCGATAAAATGCCTAAAAGTAATAGTGTTTCTAAACTTTGGTATACAAAGTGCCTAACTAATAGCTAATATTGGATATCTAAGTATGAAAAGATGATAGTACAAGAATAATAATGGAAAGAAATCGAAAAGGGAAATTTTTGATTTATGAAGGAAAATTAAACATGTAAACAATGTGTTGAATATGCATTTTTGAAACCAAATTGGTAAAATAAAATGGTGTGGTATATGCACATTAAACTACAAGTGAGATAGTCTAGCATGTGTGGTGATGAAAATGAAAATAAAATCGAGTTGCATATAAAATACAATTAGATGTCTATAAAGATATTATAAAGGATAATAAGATAAAGTAAGGTCTTAGAATAAATTTGACAATGAGATTGAGTATTGATTTTATTTATTATCAATCTCGCATACAGTGTAGGTTGTGCAAGGACGCGAAGTATTAGCGTGTTGGTAAAACGCCGGTTAAGGCAAGTCTTTCAGTTCCTTTTTGCTATGTGAACTTGATGATGAACTGCTTTAAAATTGTAGTGTATGATGTATTGTATATGTCAAAAGTATGAAATGTGAAAGTCAATCTATGACTATGATGATTGAACTATGAATGTTGATTGAGTAAGGAACTCAATCTTTATAGTTGTTATGTGAACTAAACATGTATGCTATGTTTGTTTATGATTATTCTTGTATGTTGAGCATGTTATTATGTGCTACGTGATGCATGAAAATTGTTAGATTTTGCTGAGCTGTCGAGCTCATTCTTGCAAATAACTATTTTTGCAGATTCAAGAATTGAAGGTAACGTGCTACTTGATTGTTATGGATCAAAAGTGATATATGAATATTTAATATCCTAGCTAAGTTGTTATTCTTGTAAACCATGTCTAATGTTTCGAATAATGTATTAATGTTGAATTTTAATATTGTTTTGCGAATGTAAACTATTGTAGTATTAAAATGATTCTGAGATATTTAGACGTAAAGGTTGAAGGTTTTGGGAACGAGGATAGTTTGTAATAGAAAATTTTAATTATTCCGCAAATTTTAACGGTTGTATTATCGTTTAATGATGTAAAATTAGAGGTTGAATGTATTATTAACGACCAAAGTCGAGAATTAAATTGTATGAATTTTGGGGTCGTTACAGTTGGTATCAAAGCTGATAGGTTAGAAAACTTAGGTAAGAGTACTTTAGGCTATAACCTTAGAGAAAAGAGGTGAAAATAAGGAACGAATAAGCTCAAATAGAGTTTGAACAATAAGGGATTAAAACTTGGGTGAAATGATTCAAAGAAGAATCTCGCAGAGTTATAAGGAATGTGAATGTGGGGTTACCTAACTCCAATAATAAGGATGTAAGGTGATAATAAACAGACAATGTCTATAAAAAAGAGAATGATAAAGAAGTTAAGAATAGATAGTTATATTTAAGTATGGTGCAATTGTACTCTTTAGTAGTTGATGTATGGTATCTGGGCTAAACGATTCCTTCATAGAGCGGAGGTATATACGAACTAGCAACTCGAAACCTAGTTTGTTGGTTGTTTGTGGGAAACCACTCAGCGTACCATATTGAAACTGTTAGAGACTCGATGTGTACCAAGTGTAGAAAGTGGATACGTATGATGAAAGTGTATAACTTGAATGAAATGTTGAGCAATGTAAATGAAGTTAGAAATTCTTAAAGGAAGAATTGTTATATATTAGAAGATTCAAAGAAGAATCTTGAAGAGATATAAAGAAAGAAATATGGGAGTTTCCTAACTCCAAAAAGCCAAGATAGTGAATAATGTCGTAAATGATGAAAAAGAGAAAGAAAGAGGATCGTAAAATAAAACGATCACGAGTTAAGAAAAGAATTTTAAGGGAGATGATTATAGAATAAGATCACGACGTGGTCTATTTAAGTTATAAAAGAAAGATGGTCTATAATATTTGAATAATTATAGCTTAATGCCACGAAGATGGAGTACTATGAAAAAGTACGAGATAACTCATGAGGAGTTATAGATGATATGATACGAGGAATTTGTATCGAGCAAAGAGCAAGTTATAAGCAAGATAGAGTTAGGTGGGATTTCAATTGAGGACTCATGTGATGGCTGAGTTGTACAAACCTTTGTATGGGCGAGGGTTTTGTGCTTGCACTCAGTTGATCACATTGATAATCATTGGAATGTTTGTGTCGCGCTAGTTGATATATTCCTGTTGAGAAGGTGATTCTTTTCTCATGTGTATAACAGATAGGTAGAGTATAGTTAGAGAATATTATAAGATTAAGTGCGAGTTCTTAAAACTCATACTTATGGTAGGTTCGTGACTCATAATTATATGATATATTTTTGAACCCCTCAGCGAATGGACGCCTATGGTCTGACTAGGATAAGTTCTTAAACTCATATGATTGTGGCAAGTTCCTGAACTCATAACGTGTGGAAAGTTTGACGAACTGAGTATAGATAAGTGTAAATGGAGTATTGAGGATGATAGGAATAGATAGACCTATTAAGCAATGGATCATTATAGAAAGTGGAGTTGATGGTGGAAGCATAGGTATTCTAAATCTACTAGCTATGCTAGACTTTCGAAATTTATTGACTTCGTGCTGATGTTTACACTTCTATTTTCTTGAAAAGCATTGGATCAAATGATGGAACCAATGAGTTTTAACAACAATAATGTTATTCGTATGTCTATGCTAATTACTTCGGCTAGACAAAAATGATTTGCAATATATCAAAATGTATTTTATATCATTAATGCATCATGTAACCTGGTGCAAAGATGAAAAAAAAACGATGGAGTCATCAATGCAGTATTACCTAGTGTTGGATGTGATCTAAGGATCGTCAGCCCACTATGGTATGATGTAGTATGATAAAATCACCAAAAGACGGAATCCTCAACGGACTGTAAATACAGTGCGGTATCATGATGTCATAAAAAGATTTTTGAGATTTTTTTAAGATATGAGAATTCATATCTATGTATATATATATGTATATTTCGGTTGACGTCTGAATTGTTGTAGAGGTCTATGCTATTTGATTCAGCTAGACGAATATTGAAAGATGTTCATGAAACTTAAGCGTTTATTGAAAAGTTATGCCAAACCAAATTATTTTGGTGCGGATTCAGATGTTGAAAAGCTGAGGTGAACAACCCTATAAGGGGACATGTTTTCGGGGACAATGGTTCCGAGCGTAACACATATAATCGTTACAAAACACTACGTTGCGGCCCAACATAGTGGTACAATAGGCTGGCCACCTAGTGTACGTAAGGAGGGTGTTTTCAGTCTTTGTGATTGATAAACACTCTGGTTTGCAGTGTGAATGATTGAGTTGAAGCACTAGTAAACCGAGAATAGAGTTCACGGTCTTGTGACCCCTCAGCATGATTTGGAATCTTTTAAATTCCTGAGTTATTCATACTACTTCCTAATTATTGAGCAATTATGGAAGATTCTTGCTATTCTAAAAGGCGAATATGGTAAGGATGATATTTTTTAGAAAGAAGTAAGTCGTAGGATGCAGCACTGAATGATGAATATATTGAATAAGTGAGAAAAGAAGTGTTGATATGAGAAGGAGATGAGTTATCAAAGAATAATGTAAAACTTTTAATAGAAAAGTTAATAATTGTAGAAAGATCTTTGTGGAAAGGAAGTGGTTATAGAATCCAATTAATGAATAAGGTATTAACGTAAAATCTATTTTTGATAGATTGAATGAATAAAGATTAATAAATAAAAATTTCGAGGACGAAATTCTTAGAAGAAATGGTGAATGTAATGTCGTGAGAGTTTGATCATATAGTATATGATAATGATCCTTAGAGAAAGATAATGAACGGGTCAAAAAATATGTAATACTCAAATATAATTGAGTCTAAGTAAATGTTATGAAATAAAACTTATAAGAAAATATTTATTATCAAGAATGGTGAGAGTAGAAAATATAAAACCTATATTAAGGTAATGTGTTGAAGTTATTCAATGAATAGATTTGAGGAAAACCCGAGTAAGGTAGGGTTTCTGTGATTCCGAGGACGGAATCCTTATAAGGAGTGAAGGATGTGATATCCCAGATTTTTAGAAATTATAAATGAGAATTTTATAAATAAAAATATTATTTATGAGATATGTTGGGTGTGAGTATGTGTATGTCATATATTGTAGAATATGTGAATTGATGTGAAGAGAATGTTATATATTAATTTTAATATATATAAATATTTAATTGAATTATTTATTGAGTTAAATAAATAAATTTTGTTTTGATTATAGAGTAATGTAATTAAGTGTAGCAGATTAATTAAATGAATATTTAGTATTTAATATAATTAATATAATAATTTTATGTTATAGTTTTAATTTAATTGAGATAATTAAATTAGATGCGTTATGTGATGATTGTTACACAAAATTATAATTAACAAGTAAATATAATTATGTGACAATTTGATGAGATTGATTGATGTTAAGCTATTGATTAATTAAAATAATGAGTATTTGCCAAACATGGTCTTAGGCTTTTCAAGTTCAAATTGGTGTAACCTATGTATTAACTAGTAATTAGTATATCTAATAATTACTAGGAGTTACATATATTATATATTACTAGTATTGTATATTATATGTATATACTACAAGTTAGTATGTTAGTTTTAGAAAACAAACTAAAGAAAGAAGAAGAGAGTTAGAGAGAGTTGTAGGAGAAGAAGAAGAGGAAGAAAAAGAAGAAGAAGGGAAAGTTTTGAGAAGACAAAACAAGCCCCATCATCATCATCTTCATCTCTCTCTTAAATTCATACTAATAAGACTATAATCTAAATTTCTTGTTTTAATTATATTTTATGTTCTTCAAAATGTAGGATAATGGTTATATAGAAGTTGTATTGAGAAATCTAGAGAGATAGAGGAATTGAGATGAGCTAGAAGAAGAAGAAGAAAAAGTTAGAAGAAGGTAACTTCTAAACTCTTATTTAATCCTTGATTTTTTGGGTAGATTTATGTTCTAGGATAGTAGATCATGCTTAATCTGTTTGTATTGGTTTAATCTTGGACTATCAAGAATCAAACAAGAGGATTCAAGAAAGAAAATGAAATGGAAAGAAAATTTGAAGAACAAAATTCGTAGGTTTTGAGTAATTGTGGACATATCTTGTGAAATTCATATCTCTTTGGGTCTAATGAGTTAGAAAATGAGCCTTATATCAAATCGAAGATATGGAAGTAAGCTATATTCTAAAAGTGGAATCACATGAAAACTCCTTGTAGATTTCTCGTAATCTCTGTTTTAGTAAGGCTGGTCCGAAGGGAAAATAATTTGTCTAGAAAATCAAAACTGTTACGGTTTCTGACTTTGAAAAATTCATATAAATTTGTGTGTTTTGAGTCTGAAGAAACTTAAAACTGTAAAGTTGTAGATATGGATGTTTACTAGCTAGACTCGCAAGATTGAGCCATTTTATGGACCGGATCATGTCCGAAATAAATTGTTTAGCAAGGATGTCCAGAAAATGAAATTTTTCTACACTAGTTGATGAATTGCAGAATCTGGTTTAGATGGATAAGGGTCTGACTTTAAGGCCTAGATGAGGTTGTAGCACACTGAGTAAGGGTTAATTCTATATAAAAAGGAACAAAAACGGACATGTAACGAAGGAGATACGTTAAAAACGAAAACAACGTTTTGTTAAAGAAATTGTGAAGATGAGTTTTATAGTTATGTTTGAATTAAGATTTTGGGTGATGGTATATTTTAATGATTAAAAATATGTTTTGACATATGTAACGAATATAGATATGTGTTATCATATTCTATGCATAATTAACCATTTAAGATCAAGAGTTTAGATAAGTTAATGTGTGCACATAACGTGCTCGATAAAATGCCTAAAAGTAATAGTGTTTCTAAACTTTGGTATACAAAGTGCCTAACTAATAGCTAATATTGGATATCTAAGTATGAAAAGATGATAGTACAAGAATAATAATGGAAAGAAATCGAAAAGGGAAATTTTTGATTTATGAAGGAAAATTAAACATGTAAACAATGTGTTGAATATGCATTTTTGAAACCAAATTGGTAAAATAAAATGGTGTGGTATATGCACATTAAACTACAAGTGAGATAGTCTAGCATGTGTGGTGATGAAAATGAAAATAAAATCGAGTTGCATATAAAATACAATTAGATGTCTATAAAGATATTATAAAGGATAATAAGATAAAGTAAGGTCTTAGAATAAATTTGACAATGAGATTGAGTATTGATTTTATTTATTATCAATCTCGCATACAGTGTAGGTTGTGCAAGGACGCGAAGTATTAGCGTGTTGGTAAAACGCCGGTTAAGGCAAGTCTTTCAGTTCCTTTTTGCTATGTGAACTTGATGATGAACTGCTTTAAAATTGTAGTGTATGATGTATTGTATATGTCAAAAGTATGAAATGTGAAAGTCAATCTATGACTATGATGATTGAACTATGAATGTTGATTGAGTAAGGAACTCAATCTTTATAGTTGTTATGTGAACTAAACATGTATGCTATGTTTGTTTATGATTATTCTTGTATGTTGAGCATGTTATTATGTGCTACGTGATGCATGAAAATTGTTAGATTTTGCTGAGCTGTCGAGCTCATTCTTGCAAATAACTATTTTTGCAGATTCAAGAATTGAAGGTAACGTGCTACTTGATTGTTATGGATCAAAAGTGATATATGAATATTTAATATCCTAGCTAAGTTGTTATTCTTGTAAACCATGTCTAATGTTTCGAATAATGTATTAATGTTGAATTTTAATATTGTTTTGCGAATGTAAACTATTGTAGTATTAAAATGATTCTGAGATATTTAGACGTAAAGGTTGAAGGTTTTGGGAACGAGGATAGTTTGTAATAGAAAATTTTAATTATTCCGCAAATTTTAACGGTTGTATTATCGTTTAATGATGTAAAATTAGAGGTTGAATGTATTATTAACGACCAAAGTCGAGAATTAAATTGTATGAATTTTGGGGTCGTTACAGTTGGTATCAAAGCTGATAGGTTAGAAAACTTAGGTAAGAGTACTTTAGGCTATAACCTTAGAGAAAAGAGGTGAAAATAAGGAACGAATAAGCTCAAATAGAGTTTGAACAATAAGGGATTAAAACTTGGGTGAAATGATTCAAAGAAGAATCTCGCAGAGTTATAAGGAATGTGAATGTGGGGTTACCTAACTCCAATAATAAGGATGTAAGGTGATAATAAACAGACAATGTCTATAAAAAAGAGAATGATAAAGAAGTTAAGAATAGATAGTTATATTTAAGTATGGTGCAATTGTACTCTTTAGTAGTTGATGTATGGTATCTGGGCTAAACGATTCCTTCATAGAGCGGAGGTATATACGAACTAGCAACTCGAAACCTAGTTTGTTGGTTGTTTGTGGGAAACCACTCAGCGTACCATATTGAAACTGTTAGAGACTCGATGTGTACCAAGTGTAGAAAGTGGATACGTATGATGAAAGTGTATAACTTGAATGAAATGTTGAGCAATGTAAATGAAGTTAGAAATTCTTAAAGGAAGAATTGTTATATATTAGAAGATTCAAAGAAGAATCTTGAAGAGATATAAAGAAAGAAATATGGGAGTTTCCTAACTCCAAAAAGCCAAGATAGTGAATAATGTCGTAAATGATGAAAAAGAGAAAGAAAGAGGATCGTAAAATAAAACGATCACGAGTTAAGAAAAGAATTTTAAGGGAGATGATTATAGAATAAGATCACGACGTGGTCTATTTAAGTTATAAAAGAAAGATGGTCTATAATATTTGAATAATTATAGCTTAATGCCACGAAGATGGAGTACTATGAAAAAGTACGAGATAACTCATGAGGAGTTATAGATGATATGATACGAGGAATTTGTATCGAGCAAAGAGCAAGTTATAAGCAAGATAGAGTTAGGTGGGATTTCAATTGAGGACTCATGTGATGGCTGAGTTGTACAAACCTTTGTATGGGCGAGGGTTTTGTGCTTGCACTCAGTTGATCACATTGATAATCATTGGAATGTTTGTGTCGCGCTAGTTGATATATTCCTGTTGAGAAGGTGATTCTTTTCTCATGTGTATAACAGATAGGTAGAGTATAGTTAGAGAATATTATAAGATTAAGTGCGAGTTCTTAAAACTCATACTTATGGTAGGTTCGTGACTCATAATTATATGATATATTTTTGAACCCCTCAGCGAATGGACGCCTATGGTCTGACTAGGATAAGTTCTTAAACTCATATGATTGTGGCAAGTTCCTGAACTCATAACGTGTGGAAAGTTTGACGAACTGAGTATAGATAAGTGTAAATGGAGTATTGAGGATGATAGGAATAGATAGACCTATTAAGCAATGGATCATTATAGAAAGTGGAGTTGATGGTGGAAGCATAGGTATTCTAAATCTACTAGCTATGCTAGACTTTCGAAATTTATTGACTTCGTGCTGATGTTTACACTTCTATTTTCTTGAAAAGCATTGGATCAAATGATGGAACCAATGAGTTTTAACAACAATAATGTTATTCGTATGTCTATGCTAATTACTTCGGCTAGACAAAAATGATTTGCAATATATCAAAATGTATTTTATATCATTAATGCATCATGTAACCTGGTGCAAAGATGAAAAAAAACGATGGAGTCATCAATGCAGTATTACCTAGTGTTGGATGTGATCTAAGGATCGTCAGCCCACTATGGTATGATGTAGTATGATAAAATCACCAAAAGACGGAATCCTCAACGGACTGTAAATACAGTGCGGTATCATGATGTCATAAAAAGATTTTTGAGATTTTTTTAAGATATGAGAATTCATATCTATGTATATATATATGTATATTTCGGTTGACGTCCGAATTGTTGTAGAGGTCTATGCTATTTGATTCAGCTAGACGAATATTGAAAGATGTTCATGAAACTTAAGCGTTTATTGAAAAGTTATGCCAAACCAAATTATTTTGGTGCGGATTCAGATGTTGAAAAGCTGAGGTGAACAACCCTATAAGGGGACATGTTTTCGGGGACAATGGTTCCGAGCGTAACACATATAATCGTTACAAAACACTACGTTGCGGCCCAACATAGTGGTACAATAGGCTGGCCACCTAGTGTACGTAAGGAGGGTGTTTTCAGTCTTTGTGATTGATAAACACTCTGGTTTGCAGTGTGAATGATTGAGTTGAAGCACTAGTAAACCGAGAATAGAGTTCACGGTCTTGTGACCCCTCAGCATGATTTGGAATCTTTTAAATTCCTGAGTTATTCATACTACTTCCTAATTATTGAGCAATTATGGAAGATTCTTGCTATTCTAAAAGGCGAATATGGTAAGGATGATATTTTTTAGAAAGAAGTAAGTCGTAGGATGCAGCACTGAATGATGAATATATTGAATAAGTGAGAAAAGAAGTGTTGATATGAGAAGGAGATGAGTTATCAAAGAATAATGTAAAACTTTTAATAGAAAAGTTAATAATTGTAGAAAGATCTTTGTGGAAAGGAAGTGGTTATAGAATCCAATTAATGAATAAGGTATTAACGTAAAATCTATTTTTGATAGATTGAATGAATAAAGATTAATAAATAAAAATTTCGAGGACGAAATTCTTAGAAGAAATGGTGAATGTAATGTCGTGAGAGTTTGATCATATAGTATATGATAATGATCCTTAGAGAAAGATAATGAACGGGTCAAAAAATATGTAATACTCAAATATAATTGAGTCTAAGTAAATGTTATGAAATAAAACTTATAAGAAAATATTTATTATCAAGAATGGTGAGAGTAGAAAATATAAAACCTATATTAAGGTAATGTGTTGAAGTTATTCAATGAATAGATTTGAGGAAAACCCGAGTAAGGTAGGGTTTCTGTGATTCCGAGGACGGAATCCTTATAAGGAGTGAAGGATGTGATATCCCAGATTTTTAGAAATTATAAATGAGAATTTTATAAATAAAAATATTATTTATGAGATATGTTGGGTGTGAGTATGTGTATGTCATATATTGTAGAATATGTGAATTGATGTGAAGAGAATGTTATATATTAATTTTAATATATATAAATATTTAATTGAATTATTTATTGAGTTAAATAAATAAATTTTGTTTTGATTATAGAGTAATGTAATTAAGTGTAGCAGATTAATTAAATGAATATTTAGTATTTAATATAATTAATATAATAATTTTATGTTATAGTTTTAATTTAATTGAGATAATTAAATTAGATGCGTTATGTGATGATTGTTACACAAAATTATAATTAACAAGTAAATATAATTATGTGACAATTTGATGAGATTGATTGATGTTAAGCTATTGATTAATTAAAATAATGAGTATTTGCCAAACATGGTCTTAGGCTTTTCAAGTTCAAATTGGTGTAACCTATGTATTAACTAGTAATTAGTATATCTAATAATTACTAGGAGTTACATATATTATATATTACTAGTATTGTATATTATATGTATATACTACAAGTTAGTATGTTAGTTTTAGAAAACAAACTAAAGAAAGAAGAAGAGAGTTAGAGAGAGTTGTAGGAGAAGAAGAAGAGGAAGAAAAAGAAGAAGAAGGGAAAGTTTTGAGAAGACAAAACAAGCCCCATCATCATCATCTTCATCTCTCTCTTAAATTCATACTAATAAGACTATAATCTAAATTTCTTGTTTTAATTATATTTTATGTTCTTCAAAATGTAGGATAATGGTTATATAGAAGTTGTATTGAGAAATCTAGAGAGATAGAGGAATTGAGATGAGCTAGAAGAAGAAGAAGAAAAAGTTAGAAGAAGGTAACTTCTAAACTCTTATTTAATCCTTGATTTTTTGGGTAGATTTATGTTCTAGGATAGTAGATCATGCTTAATCTGTTTGTATTGGTTTAATCTTGGACTATCAAGAATCAAACAAGAGGATTCAAGAAAGAAAATGAAATGGAAAGAAAATTTGAAGAACAAAATTCGTAGGTTTTGAGTAATTGTGGACATATCTTGTGAAATTCATATCTCTTTGGGTCTAATGAGTTAGAAAATGAGCCTTATATCAAATCGAAGATATGGAAGTAAGCTATATTCTAAAAGTGGAATCACATGAAAACTCCTTGTAGATTTCTCGTAATCTCTGTTTTAGTAAGGCTGGTCCGAAGGGAAAATAATTTGTCTAGAAAATCAAAACTGTTACGGTTTCTGACTTTGAAAAATTCATATAAATTTGTGTGTTTTGAGTCTGAAGAAACTTAAAACTGTAAAGTTGTAGATATGGATGTTTACTAGCTAGACTCGCAAGATTGAGCCATTTTATGGACCGGATCATGTCCGAAATAAATTGTTTAGCAAGGATGTCCAGAAAATGAAATTTTTCTACACTAGTTGATGAATTGCAGAATCTGGTTTAGATGGATAAGGGTCTGACTTTAAGGCCTAGATGAGGTTGTAGCACACTGAGTAAGGGTTAATTCTATATAAAAAGGAACAAAAACGGACATGTAACGAAGGAGATACGTTAAAAACGAAAACAACGTTTTGTTAAAGAAATTGTGAAGATGAGTTTTATAGTTATGTTTGAATTAAGATTTTGGGTGATGGTATATTTTAATGATTAAAAATATGTTTTGACATATGTAACGAATATAGATATGTGTTATCATATTCTATGCATAATTAACCATTTAAGATCAAGAGTTTAGATAAGTTAATGTGTGCACATAACGTGCTCGATAAAATGCCTAAAAGTAATAGTGTTTCTAAACTTTGGTATACAAAGTGCCTAACTAATAGCTAATATTGGATATCTAAGTATGAAAAGATGATAGTACAAGAATAATAATGGAAAGAAATCGAAAAGGGAAATTTTTGATTTATGAAGGAAAATTAAACATGTAAACAATGTGTTGAATATGCATTTTTGAAACCAAATTGGTAAAATAAAATGGTGTGGTATATGCACATTAAACTACAAGTGAGATAGTCTAGCATGTGTGGTGATGAAAATGAAAATAAAATCGAGTTGCATATAAAATACAATTAGATGTCTATAAAGATATTATAAAGGATAATAAGATAAAGTAAGGTCTTAGAATAAATTTGACAATGGGATTGAGTATTGATTTTATTTATTATCAATCTCGCATACAGTGTAGGTTGTGCAAGGACGCGAAGTATTAGCATGATGGTAAAACGCCTGTTAAGGCAAGTCTTTCAGTTCCTTTTTGCTATGTGAACTTGATGATGAACTGCTTTAAAATTGTAGTGTATGATGTATTGTATATGTCAAAAGTATGAAATGTGAAAGTCAATCTATGACTATGATGATTGAACTATGAATGTTGATTGAGTAAGGAACTCAATCTTTATAGTTGTTATGTGAACTAAACATGTATGCTATGTTTGTTTATGATTATTCTTGTATGTTGAGCATGTTATTATGTGCTACGTGATGCATGAAAATTGTTAGATTTTGCTGAGATGTCGAGCTCATTCTTGCAAATAACCATTTTTGCAGATTCAAGAATTGAAGGTAACGTGCTACTTGATTGTTATGGATCAAAAGTGATATATGAATATTTAATATCCTAGCTAAGTTGTTATTCTTGTAAACCATGTCTAATGTTTCGAATAATGTATTAATGTTGAATTTTAATATTGTTTTGCGAATGTAAACTATTGTAGTATTAAAATGATTCTGAGATATTTAGACGTAAAGGTTGAAGGTTTTGGGAACGAGGATAGTTTGTAATAGAAAATTTTAATTATTCCGCAAATTTTAACGGTTGTATTATCGTTTAATGATGTAAAATTAGAGGTTGAATGTATTATTAACGACCAAAGTCGAGAATTAAATTGTATGAATTTTGGGGTCGTTACATGCTATGTGGCCTTCCTGACCACAATTATAGCAGACTCTTTTGTGCCTTAGAAATGTTTTGTAGTTGCATCCAACCATCTTCCATCCCCTTAATGAACTCCTTAGAAAATAATGGTTCTCTAAACACCTTAGGAGCTTCTCGTGGTTGTTTCCAATGCGAATCTCCGTGCATAAGACCATCCTTCCTTTCATCATCCCAAGTCGATCGCCTTGAAGGTTTCTTTATATGCCTCGGATATGCATATTCGTTCCTACTATTATGTTGTACTGGAACAAACTGTTTTCTCATCATGGTTTTCAACTCTTCCTATGCCTCGATCAGATGCTCTCCACATCTTCTCCTGCAACGTACAAATTGATCCCACCATATAATTGCATGACTAGAAAAATCTTGAACCGCAAGTTTGAATTTCCTCTACTTGGAATAATCATGATAGTCAAACTCTCGCTCCAATCTTTTCTCCCATCTCAAATAAGCATCTGGATCATTCCTGCCTTGGAAAGGATTCCTTCAAGACCCATAAGCACTTTCACATTTATAACCTTACATATTTACAGCAAAACAAAGGTTAGTAGATAAAAAATTTCCTCACACACTCCCTTATGTGTTTCGCTTAAACAATTGATAAATCTGAATAATTGTTGGGTGTAATTTAATTAAGCATGGCACGCAAGTATACGTGATCAACAAGTAATATAATGATAAGTTGAGTATCGTTCCCACGACAAAAATTAATTCTAATCTAACAATTACCAGCCATGTATTATTTTAATTTCATTAAACTAACCGAATTAATGATTGAAAATAATGAAAAACTAATAAATAAAAAATCAAATCAAATCAACTCAACTCAACTAACTACCGCAAATTTTACTTAGATGATGGAGAATTAAGCCTACAACTTCACTTTATACTTAACTCAAATTATCACACTTCTTTTCAATCCAGTTAACTATTCCAATTCATTAATCAAGAACATAAAAGTAGAATTAGCCATCTCTCAATGCACTAAATCCATAGATGATAGAATTAAGTCAAACACCCTAATTAACTAATTCACTATATCTCTATGTGAATTACAATTAAAGAATGTTTAAATCCCAAGTTCTCACACGATTATATGCGATGCATAGGTATATCTCTATCCTAAACATGTATCATGAATTCCATCAAAAAGCAGAAATGACAAACACATGTTATTATGACTAAGTCTAAACTCATATCTCATCTCTCGAATCCATACAAGTCCACATAGAATTGGTGATCAAGGAATTCATAAAGTATACACAAATCATAATAGATGAACTGAAAAATAGCTTCATTGAATTAAAATCAAAGCATGATAATCCTTGCTACACTTAAAGATCCATTATAAGCTTAATAAGATGATTTAGTTCATAATTAATGAATTAAACACTGAATAGATTAAAGAAAAGAACATCCCAATTACAGAAACTGAAATTAACAAAAATAGTAATAGAACCACCCTTCTCTTCACTCAATTCTGTAATCTTCGTGATCCTTGCTCCTTTGCTATGCTCCTCGACAAATCTTCTCCAATTAGGGCTTGAAAGTTGTAATTGATTGATGAATGTCAGAATAGAATCCCCTAAGTCTCAGTAATTGCAGTTCTATATGTTCTCTTTCTAATCCCAATCAAACCCAAAGTCATTTAGTCCACGCCATGACAGTAATAGAATTACAATAGAACTCAACCTTCTTGTCTGCGTACCCCCTCCCTGACGGGGTGTTAAGTCTCTAAAATTGTACACCCCCGCCCCGGCAGGGTATTTCCTATGTAAAAGGCTCGCCCCGGTAGGGAACTGTCCTACACTTTGCTGATTTCCTTGCTTTTCATGTTGATTCCTGTCACGTTACCACCATCATGCCTTAACTACACATACTAAAACCTGCACATAAAAGCAAGCACAAACACATAAAACGATATAAAAATAAACAGATTAAGCACTGTTTAAGTCTGAATAGGTATCCGATTCGTAGGTACAAGACCCACTCATCAAATTCCCCCAAACTTCAATTGTGCTTGTCCTCGAGCAAAACAAAATGCAATGCAATGAAACTAACTACATGCCTATGAATCCAGCTATCAGACAGAACAAAGTCTATTCAAATTGCCTCATATAAACTGCAATAGTCATGACAGTACATCTTACTAAGACAAATCAATAACTTCACATTAAAACACTAAATCTTAACCTATTATAACTGATATAGTGTGTGTGTGCTCAAGAACCATGCTAACCGACAGAAACTTAAATAAAACACATAATACGCCTCTTTAAAGAAGTCAAACAGCTGAAAGTCAAGAAATCCAAAAACAAGAAAGATCTGACTAAAACCAAACAATTACCAAATTTAGAAGTCAAAATGGGATTCTATTACTTTCTTATTCACATACAGGGGCTTTTCGCTCTTTTTCCCATTTTTCACTTTTTATTTTACTCATGGTTGTGCAATGTCTAGTCCTCTTAGGCTTTTCAGTGCTACCCCTTAGCGAGCTTTCGACCAACGACTCCCAAACCATAAGGCTTTAGGCCTCTGGGTGTAGAGACATCCCCTTGGGCTTACTTACTCAAGTAACAAAGGCCACAGAACTTAAACTAGCCACGGTGTTTATTCATACTTTTCTTTCTTTCTCTTTTTTTTTTCAAATTACTTTACTTTTTTTTCTTTTTCAGATATATCCCAAATCTTCCCCCAAACTTATTTTTCTGTCTAAACTTAGCCATCACCACTTATTCATGACTTTCTTTCATTCAAACTAGCATTATCCTTAAAAAATCAATTATGTGTCAATTTAAATCCAATCAGTCAACATAGTTGTTTTTAAGGTGTTATCCTAAATATACCAGTTTCAAACAGACAAAGATTTAGATCATGCTAAGAAATTACATCACAACCTTGACAGTCAATACTATTCTTGTCTATGCAATTCCAATCTCACCATTGGCCCAAACAAACTTTAACCATCTAAAAGCTGGAATCATGCAAATATGAACTAAATGCAACACAAAAACAGTAAACTACCTAATATTTTTGAGATTTTTGATTTTTCAAAAAAAAAATTATATATAACTCAACAAAAACAGAAATCAACAAAAATAGAAATTAATATGTACACAACTAACCTGTTGAACTGCAAAAACATAATTAAACTAAACTAATGATGCAACTAACATGAATGCAAACATAAACTAGCATGAACTAATAAATGCAAAGCTAACTAACATAAGCAAACTAACATATGACATATTTAACAAAATTAAAACATTAAACATTAAATAGTAAACAGAAACCTAAGACTCCCCCAAACTGAACATACACAATGTCCTCATTGTGAAAATAATGCATTAAGGCATAAGAGGACTTCCCTATATCATGCTAAGACTGAGGTGGTGACATCTCCTCAATGTCAGAATCAGATGGTGGATATCATGGAAGTGGTTATGGCACTGGGAACTGGTCAGCAGCAACTGGATTCATTCTGGCAAATACCTCTGCTAACGAAGCATTGAAAGTATTTTACGTTGCAAAGGCATGGTCTTGTCATGATGCTATTCTTTTCAACTTCCTGTCCACCTATCTATCCCTCTCATCAATATGGCGCTGCATACTACGGAACTGAGTACTGAACATATACTTGGTGGACCAATGACCCTTCTCAGCCTCCTCAGCTCCTTCAAACATCTCGTCAGCTTTGAACTCATCATCCTCAGAGCTATCTTCGGCCTCCTCCTCCTCAGGAACATCGAGAAATAAAAATCCTAACCCTCTAGGATTTGACTCTCCTCCAGCCTATATTGAGTATCGAGCAATCAAACGGGAGTCTAGTAACTGGAGTGGCTACTGCACAGGCTCATCTGCTGACCATCGAACCCCAGACTGTCTACACAGTTCACAAATAAGTGAGGGATGTGGCAACCACCCAGAGAATGGCCCGCGTAAGCAGCGTCTGATCGAGAAAATGATGATGACCCCAATGTCAATATCAAAATCCTTCACAATGGCATGCAGGAGTAGAACATTTTCTTTAGTCTCCTCACTTGTGTGTAATGATGGAAACAGCTTCGCGCATAGAAATGCATACCAGATCTTGCCATACAAACTTAGATCCTTACTCATAAAAAGGGTTCCTTCTTTCTTTCCATTTTCCCACGTTGTTCCTGACTTTGATATTTCAGTGAGTATCTGATCATAATTGGGCTTACTATCTCGAAGCTAAGCATATTGCCAGACAGTTGGGGCTCGCACATTGTAAAACTCGTTGATTATCTCCAGACTGAATGGAACTTGCTTGCCACGAACAAATGCAATGAATGGAGCTTTGTCGTCTGTATTTACGTAGAACTCCTTTACTACTGTCACAACTGCAGGATCCGGTTGATCACTGAATGTGTCCTAACCCTGTTCATTTCTCTTTCTCCTCATCTATCCATCGAAAGAATTAGTTCGCAACCCTCTTTCTGGTGTTAACGCCTTCGGTGTAAAGTAATCATATTTGTCAGTCGCATAGGCACTGACAAATTTCTGTTTGTCTAAATTGTGAGTTGGCAGCGATGACCCTTCGCCCCGTTGATGTTTTACTAGCGTTTTAAGTGCCATTCTATCACAATTCCCCCAAAATTTCTCTTGGGAAATTTCTCAAATACTTGGCGTGCACAATGACCCACAATATCCTAAATTGAATAACGAATGCCAAATAAGATGAAAATTTGATAAAATTTGCTTACCCACACTAATTGATGTACTCTGTAATGATATTGAAGTGGTGGGCGACCAATTGCTGAGTTTCCCCTTTCTTCCTTGCTTGAAATCCAAAAATTGAAGAAACCCTAGGTTTTGTGTATCAAAATCAGAGGATTTGATGTATATTAGGTGTTTATGTGGTGTGGAATGGATGGAATTGGAGTTAGGTTTAGATAGGATAGCAGTAGATGACGGATTCGGTGTGAAGTGAGGGTATGTGTTGCAAAATCGTGGGTATTTTGGTGCCTTAGTTTTAGTTTTGAGAGATAGGAGTGGTATGGGCACGTAACCACAGCACTTGGCGCAGCGATAAGTTTCGACCTGGGGTGAACCGTAAACCCGGACATCCTGGGATCGATCCCCGCCTGCAACAAGTGTGAGGGCCAATTAAAAACTGGTCCGTGTGGCCACGGATCGCACATTTCTGGGCAGAGCCATGTCTTAGGCCGAGCCTGTACGCAAAGCCTTGTCCGGGGTGGGGAGACTTAGTCCAACTGCGGTTGGGAAACTCCACATTAACAAAAAAAAAAGTGGTATGGGCACGATTTTGCATAAGGTTTTTTAAAATAGAAATCCCGACCCCCCGCCGGGGTGGGGTGTGTTTGCTTTAGAAATCCCGTCGAGGCGGGCAGATACAGAGAGCCCCCTAGCCAGGGCGGGCATGTCAGGCTGCTATTGGGCCCGCCGAGGCGGGCATCTGCCTACTGCAAGCCATCTGATTTTTAGTTATTTTGACCCAAATGCGTGTAAAACTTCATCCTCAGTTCTTGAAATCCAATAAAACCCAAATTTTAAGTTACGCACATGGAGTTTAAGTAAGAACGCTATAAATTACTTATAAAGACTAACTACTTACCTAAGATTTACGTAAATTTGAACTACGAAATACTAAACACTAGTAACTAAGCTACGAATTATGCAATATGAAACTAAAATAATGTAATTAATCAAGAAAATTGGGTTGCCTCCCAATAAGCGCTTGTTTTTGAGTCTTTCAGCCTGACTACATCATGTGTCATGGCGCATCAGCAAGAGTGATCGCGGTGGCTTGGTTATCGATGTCACCACCCCAATAGTGCTTTAGACGCTGCCCGTTAACTTTAAATGTTTCCAGCGGATTCCTGCTATAAAGATCAACGGCGCCATGTGGATAGACTGTCTTGATGGTAAATGGCCCTGACCATCGTGATTTGAGTTTCCTGGGAAATAATCTCAGTCGAGAGTTGCACAGTAATACAGATTGGCCTGGTTCAAACTTCCTGTTCAAAATCTTCTAGTTGTGCCACTTCTTGACCTTTTCCTTATACAGCTTAGAGTTCACATAAGCTTGCAGACGAAACACATCTAGCTCTTTAAGTTGAAATAGTCTTTTCTCACCTGCAGCTATTTGATCAAAATTCAACTTCTAAATGGCCCAATATACTTTGTATTGAAGTTCAACCGGGAGGTGACGTGCTTTCCCATAGACAAGTTGATACCAATCGGTGTCTTGTATGCTATTCGATAAGCCCATAAAGATTAATCCAATTTCAGATACTAGTCCTTTCTATTCCAATTCACCACTTTCTCTAAAATTCGTTTCACCTCTCTATTCGAAACTTCATCTTGGCCACTCGTTTGGGGATGATAAGTAGTTGCAACCCTGTGATTAACCCCATATTTTGCCAAGAGAGTTGAAAAGAACTTATTATAGAAGTGACTTCCCTCGTCACTTATAATTACTCTCAGTGTGCCAAATCTTGTGAAGATATTTTTCTGAAGGAATTTCAAAACCACTTTAGCATCATTCGTAGGGAGTGCCACAGCTTCAACCCACTTCGACACATAGTCCACAGCTCACAAAATGTATAGATTATTATATAAAGGCGGAAAAGGTCCCATAAAGTTAATCCCCCATACATCGAAAATTTCCAACTTCTAAGATTGTGTTGAGCGACATCTCGTTCCTTTTTGAAATATTTCCCACTCTTTGACATCTATCACATCTTTTGACAAACTGGTGGGCATCTTTGAACATAGTAGGCCAGTAGAATCCTTCCTGAAAAACCTTTGTCGTTGTTCTTTCACTTCCGTAGTGTCCCCCGTATACAGAAGCGTGGCATGCATGCAAGATGTTATTCACTTCACTATGGGGCACATTCGACGAATCATCTTGTCCGTACACTGTCTGAAGAGATAGGGCTCATCCCACATGTACCACTTGACATCATATAGGAACTTTTTTTTTCTGCTGACGTGTAAAGTTTGGAAGAAGGATCTTGCTCACCAAGTAATTAGCAAAATCTGCATACCATGGAAATTCTGAATTTGTCCCAAACAAGCTCATCCAAAAATGGCTCGTTGATTAAACACTTATCTGCCTTGTCCTTGTCCGAATTTTCCAACCTTGAATGATGATCAGCTACTTGATTTTCTGTCCCCTTTCTATCCTTGATTTCCAAATCAAACTCTTGAAGGAGTAGAATCCATCGAATAAGCCTAGGCATTGCATCTTTCTTGGAAATTAAATACCGAATCGTCGAGTGGTCCGTGTATACAACAACCTTTGTTCCTATCAAGTATGAGCAAAATTTGTCAAAGGCATACACAATCACAAGTAACTCCTTCTCAGTAGTTGTGTAGTTCAATTGTGCATCCGTGAGGGTTTTAATTGCATAGTATATAGCATGAAAGATCTTATCTCGGCGTTGTCCCAAAACAGCCCCTACCGCGTAATCGCTAGCATCACACATTAACTCAAAGGGCATCGTCCAATCTGGTTCTACGATTACAGGAGTTGTTGTCAACTTCTTCTTCAACTGTTCAAAAGCTGTTAAACATTCTTCATCAAATCTAAAAATTGCCTCTTTCTCTAAAAGACTACATAGTGGTTTTGCTATCTTTGAGAAATCTTTGATAAATCGGCGGTAGAATCCAGCATGCCCGAGAAAATTGGGAATTCCTTTAACTGAAGTTGGAGGTGGAAGATTCTCAATTGTTTCCAACTTTTCCCAGCCAACTTCCAACCCTTTCGCAGAGACTTTTTGCCCGAAAATAATTCCCTCTTCGACCATGAAATGGCATTTTTCCCAGTTCAGCACAAGATTGGTTTCCACACAATGTTTCAATACCATAACCAGATTCTCAAGACAACTGTCAAAAGTATTCCCATATACTGAAAAGTTGTCCATAAAAACTTCAATGTTGCGCTCCACCAAGTCTAAAAATATAGCCATCATACATCGCTGAAAGGTTGTCGGTGTATTACACAACCTGAATGACATCCTTCTAAAATCAAAGGTGCCATATGGGCACGTGAATGTAGTCTTCTCTTGATCTTAAGGAGCAATGACGATCTGATTATACCCCGAATACCCGTCCAACAGGCAATAATACTCATGTCCGGCCAAACGGTCCAACATCTGATCGATGAAAGGTAGAGGAAAGTGGTCCTTCCGGGTTGCCTTGTTAAGCTTTCTTAATCCATGTATACCCTCCAGCCGGTCACTGTCCTCGTCGATATCAATTCGTTATCATCATTAGTCACAACTGTCATTCCACCATTCTTTGGGACACACTGAACTGGGCTTACCCATGAACTATCTGAAATAGGGTAGATTATCCCAGCGTCCAACCATTTCAGAATCTCTTTCTTCACAACCTCTTTCATGATTGGATTAAGCCTTCTTTATTGTTCCACTATCGGTTTTGCCTCCTCTTCCAAGAGTATATTGTGCATACAGAATGAAGGGCTTATTCCCTTAATGTCGACAATTGTCCATCCTATTGCAGACTTGTACTCTCGAAGTACCCTCAGCAACTTACTTTCCTACAAATAGTTAAGCATAGATGCAATAATAACAGGAAAAGTATTAGAATTACCCAAAAACGGAGACCTGAGGTGTTTAGGAAGAGGGTTTAGCTCAAGAGTGGGTGGTTCCTCAAGTGAGGGTTTCAATCGTACTGATGCTTTCTCTTCCGTATGTAATGGCTCGAATGGCACCTTGAATCTAATCACTCTAGGCAATGCATCCAACATATACAAATAGTCCACAAATACCGGATCATCCAAGTCAGCATCTCCCATCAAAGGGTTTTCCAACGGATTCCTATCCAAACCTCTAATCAAGTCTTCATTAACCATCTTTTCGATCACATCCATTCTGAAACGTTGTTAGGTAAATTCTAGATACGCTCAACACGCAAATATAAGTGGTCAACAAGTAATATAATAATGAGAAAAGTATCGTTCCCACAGAGACTAGTATGAAATTAAACCTAACAATTACCTGTTTTATATTATTTTAATTTTATTAAACTACTCAAATTAATTATTATAATTAATAAAAAAAATAAGAAACATAAAATCCAATCCAATCAACACACTAAGTAACCGTAAATTTCAAATAGATATTGGAGAATCAGGTTTACAACTTCACTTTAAGTTTCACTCCGATTATCACACCTTATTTCAATTTAATTTACTATCTCAGTTTATTAATCAAGAACACTCAAGTATAATTAGCCACCTCTCAATGCACTAACACCATATTAACTTAAATCCACGATTTGATAGAATTAAGCCAAGCACCCTAATTAACTAATTCACTATATCTCTATGTGAATTAAATTCAAATAAGGTTTAAATTACAAGTTCTTTACGCGATTACATGCGATGTTAGGTATATCTCTATCCTAAACATTCATCAAGACTCTATCAAAGTACAGAATTCAAGAACACATGTTATTGTGATTAGGTCTAGATTCATACATCATCTCTCGAATCCTTACAAATCCACACAAAATTAGTGATCAAACAATTCATAAATTAAGTACGAATCACGGTAGATAAACTGAATCAATAGTACTATTAAACTGAAATTAAGGCATGACAGTCATTGTTCAACACTAAAGATCCATTGCAAACCTAATTAAGAATTTAGTTCATCGTAGATAAATTAAACACTGAAATAAGTAAAGAATTCATCATCCCAATTACAAAATTCGAATTAAAGAAAGAGAATAGTACAAAACCACCCTTCTTAGCCTTCAATTCTGTAATCTTCATGATCTTGACCTTTCTTGCTCTCCTCCAATGTCTTCTCTAAAATTAGGACTCCAAATTGAATGATTGATTAATTGATTGATTCTTGTGTTCGATGTCTCTGTTCCCTTTTATATACGTCTTGTAATAGCTGATAAAACGACGCCCAAACATAGTCCTAATCCATGCCAAAGTATTCCATCCACGCAGCTGCAGAGTTCTAATCAAAGCAAAAGTCTTTCTCTCTCCCCGTACCCCCGCCCCGGTGGGGGTTTTGTACTTGTAAGGGCCCGCCCCGGCAGGGGGTACTACTAAAGTTGGCTCATGCACCCCCGCCACGGCGGGGGTTTTCTTCACTAATAAGCCCACCCCGACGGGGGGTCATTCTGCAGTTGTGTTCTATTTTCTTGCTTTTACATGCCAAATTTCGCCATAATGTCACCATTATACCACCATACCACGTAATGCAATCCTAAAAATAAAACATACACAAAATAAGTAAAATTGTACAGAAATAGACATGATCAACACTATTTAAGTCCAAATAAGAAGTCGATTCATAGGTATAAAACCCACTCATCAAACTCTCCCAAACTTAAATCATGCTAGTCCTCAAGCACAACACAAAACACAATGCAATGCAATGTAATGGAATGCAACTACATGCCTATAAATCCAGCAATAAGACGAACTAAAATCTATTCAACCGACCTCAGAGAAATCAAGTAAACACGATAAAATATCATATCAAGGCAAATCAATAACTTCCCTGTCAATCATCAAATCTTAAACTGTTCTAACTGATATAGTGCGTGTGTGCTCAACAACCATGCTAACTGATATAAAGTTAAATATAACACATAATAAATCCCTTTGAAGGCATCACACAGTGTAAACTCAAGAAATCCAAAAACAGTCTAGATCTGACTAAAATCAAACAGCTACCACTTTCGAGGGTCAAAACGGGATACTTGTGCTTTATTTTTCATTTACGGGGGCTTTTTGCTCTTTTACTCATTTTTTCACTTCTTTTTTTCCTCATGGTTGTGCAATGTCTAGTCCTCTTATGCTTTTTAGTGCTACCCCTTTGCGAGCTTTTAACCAACGAATCAAACCGTAAAGGCTTTAGGGCGCTAGGTGTAAAGACAATCTCCTCGGGCGTACATACTCAAGTAACAAAGGCCACAAAACTAGACTAACCACAGTGTTTATTCATACTTTCTCTTCTTTTTTTTCTTCTTTTTTTTATAGCTTATATATCTCAAATTTTCCCCCCAAACTTAGGTTCTTGTCTAATCTTAGCCATCTCTGCCTATTCATATCTTTCTTTCATTTACCCTAGCATTATCCTCTAGAGTTCCATTATGTATCCATCTAAACCCCATCAGTCAACATGATCATTTCTAAGTTGCTAACCTGATTATATCCGTGTTAAACAGATCAAGATCTAAATCATAACAAGGAATCACATCAAAGCCTTATTAATCAATACCATACTTGTTTGCACAATTCCAATCTCATCATTGACCAAAATAGACTATTACCGTCTAACAGCTAAATTCATGCAAATGTATGAAGTAAATGCAATGTCAACAATAAACTAACTAATTTTTTTATTTTTTTCATTTTTTTCATTTTTTTTAGATAATAAACGAACAAAAACATAAACTAACTACATTAAAGTAACTACTATGCAAATGCAAACTACATGAATGCAAACATACATAATATAAAAATAACAAAACATGAGCACAAACTAACTAACATACGCAAACATAACATACTTATCAAAATAGAAACTAAAAACATATAACTAAAATCCCCCAAACTTAGCAGTTACAATGCCCTCATTGTAAAAATATGCAATAAGAGAACAAAGGACTTCCTTGTATCCTGCTAAGCACAAGATGATGGTGGTGATGGTGGCATGGGAACAAAAACTCGGTGCTACTCGAAATCTAAATCTGATGGAGGGTACTGTGGCATAGGATCAGGCATCTGGTACTGAAACTGAGCAGCAGTGGCAAGATTTAAACTTTGTAAAGATGCATACAAAGAGGAAAAGGATGAGTTCATGGTGTTGAATATATGGTCCTGCATTGCCTCAAGTCATCTCATCCTTCTGTCAGTTTCATTATCTCGAGCATCAATATGGTGCTAGAGGTTGCGTAACTGGGAACTGAACATATATTTGCCCGACCTGCTACTCCCCACAGTCTCCTCCTCCCCATTCATCTCATCAGCTCGAAACTCATCGTCCTCCGAGGTGTCCTCATCCTCTTCTTCTTCCTCAGAAGCCTCATGAAAGATAAAACCGACACTTCATGGGTGAGACTCCCCTCTAGCCCAAACAGTGTATCTAGCTATCATCCGTGAATCAAGGAGCTAGAGTGGCTACTGCACAGGCTCATCACCTGACCATCACACACCAGACTGCATGCACAACCCACATATAAGAGATGGGTGTAGCAGTCAGCCTAAGAATGGCCCACGCAGACTGCGACAGATAAAGAAGTTGATAATAGCACCAATGTTGATGTCGAAGTCTTTGACAATTGCGTAAAGTAGTAGCACTTTTTCCCTTGTGACCTCGCTGGTATGCGTTGAAGGAAACCACTTTGCACATAGAAATGCATACCAGATCTTTCCATAACGACTCAAGTCCTTGCTAAGGAAAATCGTGCCACCTTTTTTTCCTTTTACCCAAACTATGCCCAGTTTAGATATCTCAATCAAAATCTTCTCATAGTCGGGATTACTGTCGCGTAGCTGAGTATACTAGCATGTGCCAGGGGGTCGCAGGTTGTAGTACTCATTGATGGCCTCTGGACTGAAGGGAACCTGTTTACCCCTCACAAATGTACTGTATGGCGCCATATCCTCAGCATTCGTGTAAAACTCCTTCATTACATTCACTATCGTCGGGTCAAGATCATATGTGAGCATCTCCCAACCTTTCTCATGTATTTGTCTGAGCATCTACCCATCAAAAGAATCTGGAGCCAATCCCCGCTCAGGTGTTAGTGCTTTGGGCACTAAGTAGTCGTATTTGCCCGCGACGTTCGCACTTATGAACTTTCGTTTGTCAAAAGCTTATGTGGGAGGTGAAGAACCTAAACCATCGCCCCTTTGGCATTTTGATGGAGTCTTAGGTGCCATTGAATTCAATACAATCACCAAAATCCCCCAAACTTGACTTTGGTAAAAAAGTCAAATAGTTTGTGTGCACACTACCAAAATACCCAAACTGACAAACTTGAATGCAACATTATGATGACAAACTGAAACTAGTAGCTTACCCACTGATTTCCCCTTCTGTTAATGATATTGCTACAGTGGGTGATGCCAATTTGAAGTTTTCCCCTTCCTCTTGTTGCTATTAAATTTGAACTTGGTGAAACCCTAACCTTTTAGTGACTGAAATTGGATGGAATTGGATGAAAATGAGGTGTGGAATTAGGGATTTAGGGTTTGTATTTATAGAGAGTGATGGAGGTAGTTGAATTCTTTGGTTAATGGAAGTGATTTAGGAAGATCGTGGGTTAATGGAAGTGTATGGGTTCGGTTTCATGGGGGAGGAAGTGACTGAGTTCTGTTTTAAGAGTGGAGAAGTGGAGAAGCAAGTGCAAAATCTATTTTAAAAAAATTCAGGATCCCGTACCCCCACCGGGGCAGGGGGTGTTTATACTAAAAAGGCCCGTCGGGGCGGGCATGGACAGAGAACCCCGCCTCCGGGGCGGGCATGTTAGGCTGTAAAACCCCCCGCCGGGGCGGTGATCCCTTTTCTGCACAACTTTAATTTTTTAGTTCCTTTTCCCCCTAAACATGTCCAATAGCATCCTAAGTACCTAAAATCCATTAGAATCATAAATATGAGATACAAGAATAGAGTGTGAGAAAATATGGTCGAATTTGCTAAAAATTAAAAACTGACTAACTATGAATTCCATAAAATTGAACTAAGCGATACTAAAATTATGAACTAAGCTACAAATTGAATAACACAACACAAAGAATATACTGTAAATGGAAAGAAAATTGGGTTGCCTCCTAATGAGCGCTTGTTTGTGAGTCTTTCAGCCTGACTACTCCCTATGTTATCCTGGATCAGTTGGGATATTCGCGGCATGCTATTTGTTTATATAGTACATAACCAACAGCGCTGTATTGCATGCTCGTTCAATTGCATGTTTGAGAGTGAAGTTAACTTAATATCCTCAATCAGTGCTTTTAGACCACCAACCTCTCTGCAATCCTCGAGTTTGACACGTGCAGATTCCTCGAGAAAATCACTTTCTTCCTTGTCAATCGGGATTGGGATTTCCTTGAACACTTTCACCTTAACTACCTAATCGAACACTTTTATAATCAGTTCTCCGTTAGGCACATCAATCAATGTTCGTCCAGTCGTAAGGAATGGTCATCCCAAGATGATAGGGATGTTCTTATCTTCTTCAAAATTTAACACCACAAAGTTAGCTGGAAAGATCAAAGTGTCCACTTTTACCAACACATCTTTTACTATACCCAATGGATATGTTAATGATCTATCTGCGAGCTGTAAAATGATATTTGTCGGCTTTTCTTCCTTTAAACCCAACTTTTTGTATATGGATAGTGGCATGAGGTTTATACTTGCTCCTAAATCACATAAACCTCTCCCCACATCTTGATTACCAATCGCACATGGAATTGTGAAGCCCCCCAGATCTTTCAATTTAGGAGGGAGCTTTTTCTGCAGAATTGCACTGCATTCTTCCGTTAACACTACTATTTTGAATTCCTTGAGCCTACGTTTCTTTGAAAGTATCTCTTTCATGAACTTAACATAACGTGGCATCTGCTCAAGTGCTTCGGCGAACAGAATGTTGATGTGCAGCTGCTTAAATATGTCCATAAACCTTGAAAACTGGTCCTTTAGCTTTTGACTTTCCAACCTTTGTTGGAAAGGTACAGGTGGTGTAACTTTATTCTGTTTGTCTTCATTCGGCTTTTCCATAACTTGTTCCTTAGTTTTCCTGGCTGATTCATTCCCTTCATTTTCACAATCATCATCTGTATTTGCTTTCCTATCTAAGTTAGAACCCAATTCCTTACCACTCCTAAGTGTAATAGCATTACACTGCTCATTATTTCCTCTGGGGTTCTTTTCGGTATCACTAGGTAATGTCCCTTGCGGTCTGTTGTTTAAAGCCAATGCAAGCTATCCCATCTAATTTTCTAAGTTCTTGATTGTCGCTGCTTGCATTTTCATTGTTGCCTCATTCCCCGATATGTACTTCAACAGCAACTCTTCTAAATTCATCTTTTTCTCTTGATGCGGAGCTGCTTGTTGATGCTGATTTTGAAACCCAGGGGATAAGATGGTCGTGGAGCTGCTGATTTTGGTTATTACTCCACGAGAAGTTGGGATGGTTCCTATTCCCCGAATTGTAGGCATTTTGATACTGATTCTGCAAAATTCTGTTATAGCTACCCACAAACTGTACCGCTGTTGGGTTAATGGCACACTGTTCCATAGGATGTTCCCCCGTACACAATTCAGAAATATAAGCCACCTGTTATGTCTGTGCACCTGTAAGAGCATCCATCTTTTTTGACAATGCTAAAATATGTGCCGCTAACACTGTTACCCCATCTACCTCTAACATCCCAGCTACCTTAGGTTATGTCATTCTCGTTGTAGGCCACTAGTAGTTGTTAGCCGCCATCATCTCTATCAGATCGTACGCTTCCTCATAACTCTTAGCCATGAAAGCTCCACCCGAAGTTGCATCAATACTAGTCCTGAGATTCCCACTCAACCCGTTGAAAACGTGTTCATTTGTAGCCATTTGGGTAGTCCATGATGTGGGCACTTCCTAAGTAGTTCCTTGTACCTTTTCCATGCTTCGTACAATGACTCCTCATGCTGCTGCTCAAACATATTAATCTCGTTCCTCATCTTTGCAGTCTTTGCTGGTGGGAAAAACTTGGCCAAAAATTTCTGAGCAAGGTCGTCCCATGTTGTAATCGACCCTGGTGGTAGTGAGTGTAACCAACTTTTTGCCTGGTCCCGCAATATGAACTGAAACAAGCGAAGCCTGACTGCATCATCTGACACCCAGTTGTATCTAAAAGTGTCACAAATTTCCAGGAAGCTGACTAAGTGGTCATTCGAATCGTTGTTGGCTAATCCCCCAAACTGCACTGAGTTTTGTATCATTTGTATGGTCCCAGGCTTGATCTCAAAGTTATTTGCAGCTATCGCAGACCTAGTAATGCTCGACTGAAGCTCAGTCACCCTGGGATAGCATAATCCATTAGCGCTTTCTAATCCTCTACAACTATTATTTCTTCCTGTTTATCAAAGTTCTCCTTAGTGTCCTTAATCCACTTACTGAGCCTTTGAAACCTTTTCTCGATGTCTTCCTCGAAAGGAAGAAAGTTTGGCTTCTTAGACCGAGTTTGCATAAACTAATTCAGACAACCTGAAACAAGAAAAAGCAAAAACAAAAGAAAAATTGTTTAACTAAAACTGAACTAATTAAACTGATATTGAAAGTACTAAAATCAAACTAATCCCAGATAACGGGGCCAAAAACTTGTTGGTTAAATTCTAGATACGCTCAACACACAAGTATACGTGGTCAAAAGTAATATAATGATGAGAAAAGTATCGTTCCCACAGAGACTAGTATGAAATTAAACCTAACAATTACCAGTTTTATATTATTTTAATTTTATTAAACTACTCAAATTAATGATTATTACTAATAAAAACTAAGAAACTCAAAATCCAAACCAATCAACACACTAAGTAACCGTAAATTTCAAATAGATATTGGAGAACAAGGCTTACAACTTCACTTTAAGTTTCACTCTGATTATGACACCTTATTTCAGTTTAATTTACTATCTTAGTTTATTAATTAAGAACACTCAAGTAGAATTAGCCATCTCTCAATGCACTAACACCATATTTACTTAAATCTATGATTTGATAGAATTAAGTCAAACACCCTAATTAACTAATTCACTATATCTCTATATGAATTAAAATCAAAGAAGGTTTAAATTAAAAGTTCTTGACGCGATTACATGTGATGTTAGGTATATCTCTATCCTAAACATTCATCAAGATTCTATCAAAGTACAGAATTCAAGAACACATACTATTGTGATTAGGTCTAGATTCATACATCATCTCTCGAATCCTTACAAATCCACACAAAATTGGTGATCAAGCAATTCATAAATTAAGTACGAATCACAGTAGATAAACTGAATCGATGGTATTATTAAACTAAAATTAAGGCATGACAATCATTGTTCAACACCAAAGATCCATTGCAAACCTAATTAAGAATTTAGTTCATCATAAATAAATTAAAACACTGAAATACATAAAGAATTCATCATTCCAATTACAAAATTCGAATTAAAGAAAGAGAATAGTACAAAACCACCCTTCTTAGCCTTCAATTTTATAACCTTCGTGATCTTGACCTTGCTTGCCCTCCTCCAATGGCTTCTCTAAAATTAGGGCTCCAAATTGAATGATTGATTAATTAATTGATTCTTGTGTTTGATGTCTTTGTTCCCTTAAATATATGTCCTGTAATAGCTGATAAAACGACACCCAAACATAGTCCTAATCCATGCCAAAGTGTTCCATCCACACAACTACAGAGTTCTAATCAAAGCAAAAGTCTTTCTCTCTCCCCGTAACCCCGCCCCGGCAGGGGTATTATACTTGTAAGGGCCCGCCCCGACGGGGGGTACTACTAAAGTTAGCTCATGCACCCCCGCCCCGGCAGGGGTTTTCTTCACTAATAAGCCTGCCCCGATAGGGGGTCATTCTACAGTTGTGTTCTATTTTCTTGCTTTTACATGCCAAATCTCACCATAATGCCACCATTGACGTAATGCAATCCTAAACACAAAACAAGTAAAACTGTACAGAAATAGATAGGATCAACATTGTTTAAGTCCAAATCAGAAGTTGATTCGTAGGTATAAAACCCACTCAACAAACTCTTTTCATCATCTGTAGGGAATCGTATAGCTTTGAAAAAATTAAACTTCACCTCTTAGTCTTGTACTCTCATCGTTAACTCCCCTTTCTGAACATCAATGAGAGTTCTCCTAGTAGCCAAGAATGGCCTCCCTAAGATAATAGGTGTAAGACCCCAACTTTTATAAATAAAGATGAATTTTTTTTTTAAATATCATTTTTGAATATTATGGAGTTAATTTGATATAATGTTATAGTTGTGGGTAATATTTATAAATTTTGCAAAGTACGCAAGTTGTTATATAATATTCGATTGGTCGGGGAATATTCGTTTTAACAGGGAATATTCGTACAACGACACAATTATTGGTGGACCCCACAACGGAATTATTGTCGGATTGAGAAAACGACAAAAAATATTTTATTAAAAATAACGGCGGAAATTTTACCATTGTTGCTGTTGAACTACTCGGTAGTAAAAGTACAGTAATACGTGTGGTTGCATAGTAGCACACGGTATTGATTATTAATGCTTATGTGAGAAGTCACTCAGTTTGATTCTATTATTGTCAGTTAATAATATGAATTATTTAGCGATAATGACGTTTTGTTTTATTCGTATTATTAACGTAATAAAACAGAAACATCTTTTTATATAAAACAAAATACTTTATTAAAGTTATTCTATAAATAGAATATATTTTATTTTATTTAAAAGATTTTTCTTTAAATATGGACCGTCAGATTAAAGTAATCAATCTGGACCGTTCATGGATTAGTTACTATGCATTCTATTTTTCTATAAATAGCAGCTCATTCCTTCATTATTTCTTACGAATTCACTGAACTCTAGAGAGAGAAACTATAGAGAGAAACTATAGAGAGAGAGAAGAAGAGTATTCTGCTACTACTTCCTTACTTCAGCTCTTCTTTAAAACGGTAGGGAATATTATTTCTTTTATATTCATGAAGAGAACTTCTGTTATTCCATTTGTTATTATTCTGTTGGAATAACCAGTATACGCGGTCTACCCTATACTTGGTGACATTCTTCTATTATTCTGTTGGAACATCCTGTCTGTGTGTTTTACACCGGACCTGGTTCCGTTTATTATTCTGTTGGAACATCCTGTCTGTGTGTTTTACACCGGACCTGGTTCCGTTTATTATTCTGTTGGAACATCCTGTCTGTGTGTTTTACACCGGACCTGGTTCCGTTTTATTATTATTCTGTTGGAATATCCTGTCTGTGTGTTTTACACCGGACCTGGTTCCATTATTTATTATTCTGTCGGAATATCCTGTCTGTGCGTTTACGCCGGACCTGGTTCCATTATTTATTATTCTATTGGAATAACCTGTCTGTGCGGTCTATCGCATGCATGGTGATTTCTTTTGTTATTCCATTCTTTATTGTACTCAGTTGGTTAAGTTTTGACTTCTATACTCCATGAAATTTGTGGAATATCCTTGATAGTTGCGTTTCATCCAGTATCTTTTCAAGAAAATATTCTTCTAAGCGTTCTTGAATTTTACTCCACAATGCAGTATCATGTTGACAATTTGGACGTTGTTAATTTCTGGATAAATTAATTCTTGAACTTGTTTTATTGAATTCTTATATCATTGTCATCATCCTCATGTTTATAAAATGTTGAAAGTCATCTGTGGCATGTAGTGCATAGATGGACTTGGTATGATTATGACCAGGGATTATTCGGTATAATCATGACCGTAATGTTACAAATGATGTGGTAAAAGTCCTCATTGGCCCGTAGTGCATTGATGGACAGTTGTTGGCATGATCATGACCATTAATGAATACACGAATATCCTTGGCCGTAGTGCAGGGGTGATTCGATGATTTTATTAAGCTGAGTCTCAGCGATCGCAGTGTTGAAAAACCTTTTAAATCATAAAAGATAGTAGAGTTTATTTTCTACTTGACTCTTTTAATGGATTGCTTGTTCCGCTGCAGTTAAACTTGATGTCTATTATATTTTATCAGTTTAACATTGTTGAAGGCTAATGATAATTTATTCTGCATTATCTTAGTCATAATATTTCTTACTGGGCTAGTTGAGCTCACCCTTTCTTTCACTGTTCTCTTCAGGAAATGAGAACGTAGCTGGGACAAGTCGGGGTACGGAGTGATGGTCCGAATGATAGTATTAGTTAGTAGTCCTCACTATTCTATGTAATGGTGTGTTAATAAATGTAATGAGGACTCCTTTTGAGTATGAATACTCTCTAGAAGATAATATTTGTATTCAAACTCACAGTTTATGTTTTGTCGTATTGTACACGACAGTTGTATTATTAAGTTGTATTTGTATTCTGTACTATGTATCTGACGACCCAAGATGGGTGATGTATACCTAATTTTGGGGGCGTCACAGTTGGTATCAGAGCTTAGGGATATGATCCCTGGCTAGGATGTGAGAATAGAACTAGGAGGGGAGAGACGGGGAATTCCTTCGCTAGTATGACCTACCTAAGTTTATTTGCATGGTATTTAATTGGTCGGTCATAACATAAGGATAATATATGACATATCAATTAATTTTTATTTTGTGGCAGTATCTGAAAATGGCATCCGAGAATGTTGAGAATAGCAATGGAGCACAGACGACTGTTGATTCACCACACATCAATAATCATGATAATGTGCATCAGGAAGGTGTCAATCCTCATGGAAACAACAACACTGACCAAATGATGAATGATCAAATGTTCAGAGGCTTTATGCAATTCATGCAACAACAGGTGAAAGCGGCTCCTGTCCACAACGTAGGTGGAAATACTGGAAACTCTCAGGCGGTCACCGCTAAACAGTTTAAGGAGCTGGGACCACCGGAGTTTAAGGGAGAACCCAAACCACTTGTAGCTGAAACATGGATAAAGCAGATCACCAAGATATTTGATGTCTTGGGTTGCTCCGAGGAGCAAAAGGTTCCCTTTGCCGCCTTTATGTTGCGAGGAGAGGCAGATTACTGGTGGGAATCGATAAAGCGTACTCAACCTGCCGCATTAAAGATGTCTTGGGAGAAGTTCCAAGATCTGTTTAACGACAAATACTTTCCCGAGAGTATTCGTCACATGAAGGAGGTGGAGTTCATCAAATTGGAGCAGAATAATATGACCGTGTCGCAGTACGAGGCAAAATTTGCGGAGTTATCCCGGTTTGCGTCCCACCTGGTGGATAATGAAGAAAGAATGACGCGGATGTTTTTAAGAGGTTTGAAGCCGGAGATACGTCAACATCTTGTTTCTCATAAACTGTGTTTGTATTCAGATGTTGTAAATAGGGCTCAGTTGGTGGAGCGCGATAACGAGATAACGCAACCAAAAGAGAGCAGCCGGCAAAATGATAATACCAGTGAGAGCAGTCATCGAAGCGGTGACAACAAGCGTGGAGGGAATCAACAGGCCAGAAATGGTAACCACTTCGGTGGTAATCAGGGCCAAAACAATAAGAATGGACATTTCAAGAAGAGGAGATTCAACAATGATGGAAAGACGTTAGCACCAGCACCTGTCGTTAAGGAAGGAGAACGACCACCTATCATATGTTTCAAATGCGGAGGGGAGGGGCACATCAGTCCAAACTGCGCGATGCCGTCCAAAGCATGTTATAATTGTGGAAGAGAAGGTCATTTAGCTCGATTTTGTCGTTTACCGAAGACAAATGCAGCTAGGATGGAGGCACCAAAAGCCGTCCCAGAAAAGTCAAAACCGGTTGTGCAAGGGAGAGCGTTTGTTGTGACCTCCCAGAACGCAAGGAACCCGAATGAGGTCATCACGGGTAAGCTTATCATAAACTCTAACGAAGTCTATACTTTATTTGATACCGGTTCAACCCATTCTTTTATTTCTCCTACTTGCGCTCATCGATTAAATTTGATTCCGGAGAAATTAGACTTTGACTTAGCAGTTGAAACTCCATTGGGAGAAACCTTCATTACATCCACGGTTTATAAGTCTTGTTTGGTTCAAGTTGGTACCCACACATTACCTGTCGATCTTATTTCATTAAAAATACTTACATTTGACGTGATTCTAGGGATTGATTGGTTAACTACTCATCATGCAAAAATTGATTGTTTTCGTAAGGTTGTTAGCTTTCATATTCCTAATCGACCTATTATGCGAATTCAAGCAACCAAACCATTAAAATCAATCGCTGTCATCTCAAGCCATAAAGCTATTCGTTTATTGAAAAACGGATGTCAAGCTTTCTTAGCTCATGTCACAGATCTAAACAAAAATACGTCAGCTTTGAATGATATTTCTGTTGTTAATAAATTTCCTGACGTATTTCCCGAAGAACTTCCTGGCCTACCCCCAGAGCGTGAAATTGAATTTTGTATCGACCTTGAACCTGGTACAAAACCCATTTCCAAAGCCCCATATCGAATGGCTCCTATTGAACTTCAGGAGTTAAAGACCCAACTGCAGGAATTATTAGACATTGGTTTTATTCGTCCTAGTACTTCTCCTTGGGGTGCTCCTGTTCTGTTCGTGAAGAAGAAAGATGGGAGTATGCGACTTTGTATTGATTATCGGGAGTTGAATCATGTCACCATCAAAAATAGGTACCCATTGCCACGTATTGATGACCTGTTTGACCAGTTGCAAGGAGCACAATTCTTTTCAAAGATCGATCTTCGTTCTGGATATCATCAGCTGAAGGTTAGAACTGAGGATATTCCAAAGACGGCTTTTAGAACTCGGTACGGGCATTATGAATTCTTAGTTATGTCTTTTGGATTGACTAATGCTCCTGCTGCCTTCATGGATATGATGAACAGGGTATTTAAGGAATATTTGGATCACTTTGTGGTCGTCTTTATCGATGACATCCTTGTTTATTCCAAAAGCCGTGAAGATCATGAGCAACACTTGAGGCTGGTACTCCAAAAGCTTCGTGAATACAAACTTTATGCCAAGTTGAAGAAATGCGAGTTCTGGCTGGAAGAGGTAGCATTCCTTGGGCACGTAGTATCAAGTCGTGGAATATCTGTTGACCCGGCAAAGATTGAAGCTATTCAAAGCTGGGAGCAACCTAAATCAGTGACCGAGGTACGTAGCTTTCTTGGTTTAGCTGGTTATTATCGCAGATTCGTGGAAGGATTTTCTCGAATCGCTACTCCATTAACTCAGCTGACTCGGAAAGATACAAAGTTTGGTTGGAGCGAAGAATGTGAGCAGAGTTTTCAAGAACTCAAGAGGAGACTCATTTCAGCACCTGTTCTAACAATACCATCTGGCTCGGAGGGATTTGTCATCTACAGTGATGCTTCGAGCAAAGGGTTGGGATGCGTTCTCATGCAACATGGAAAAGTCATAGCCTATGCATCAAGACAACTCAAGGAATATGAGAGGAATTATCCTACTCATGATCTAGAGTTGGCAGCTGTTGTCTTTGCACTTAAAATTTGGAGGCATTACTTGTATGGGGAGAAAGTGGAGATCTTTACGGATCATAAAAGTCTCAAATATTTCTTCACTCAAAAGGAACTCAACATGCGACAACGACGTTGGCTTGAACTGTTGAAAGATTATGATCATACCATTCAATACCATCCTGGAAAAGCGAACGTGGTAGCTGACGCATTGAGTAGAAGATCATATGCGGGTACAAATGCAATATTAACAACGCAAAGGCCCATTTTGTGTGACTTGCAAAGGATGGAGATAGAGTTGAAGACTCCAGGGACCCATGTGATGATGGCGAATATACGAGTAGAACCGACTTTAATCGATAAAGTTAAAGCTGCTCAAGCTACAGACCTGGAGCTGATGCGTATGAGGAAGAAAGTGCAAGAAGGTTCTATGCCGGAAGCAAGAATCGATGAAGAAGGAATACTTCGAGTCAACTCCAGACTCTGTGTTCCTAACAACCCTGATTTAAAGTATGAAATCATGATGGAGGCGCACAACACACCATTTGCAATCCATCCTGGAAGTACCAAAATGTATCATGATCTTCGTCATACATTTTGGTGGAGCAATATGAAGAGAGAGATAGCATTGTTTATCTCAAGGTGTCTAACTTGTCAACGAGTCAAGCGGAGCATCAAGTACCAAAAGGTCCATTGCAACCACTTGAAATTCCAGAATGGAAGTGGGAGCACATCACCATGGATTTTGTTACCGGTCTTCCAGGGTTTCTCAAGGTATTGATGCGATTTGGGTCATTGTTGATAGATTGACCAAGTCTGCTCATTTCTTACCGATACGAGAAACTTATACACTTGAACGTCTTGCTCGTATGTATATAAACGAGATTGTAAGACTGCATGGTATGCCAGTATCCATAGTTTCTGATCGAGACCCAAGATTCACTTCACGATTTTGGGTTAGTTTACAAAAAGCTATGGGCACGGAGTTACGATTTAGTTCAGCATATCATCCTCAGACGGACGGACAATCAGAGAGGACTATTCAAACTCTTGAAGATCTATTAAGACTCTGTGTCTTTGACTTCAAGGGAAGTTGGGACAAGTTCTTACCATTGGTGGAGTTTTCCTACAACAACAGTTATCAAGCAAGTATTGGCATGGCTCCATTCGAAGCATTGTATGGAAGAAAATGTCGTTCTCCAGTATGCTGGGATGAGGTGGGCGAAGCAACGTTGTTGGGACCGGAGTTGGTACGTATGACTACAGAAAAGATTCAAACGATCCGACAACGTATAAAAACCTCACAAGATCGACAAAAGAGTTATGCTGATCTTCATCGAAAGGACGTGGAATTTGATGTAGGAGATCATGTGTTCTTACGTGTTGCTCCATGGAAAGGAGTTACAAGATTTGGAAAGAGAGGAAAGCTAAATCCTCGATTCATCGGTCCATTTTTAATCCTCGATCGAGTAGGAACTGTGGCTTATAGACTCGCTTTACCGCCAAGTATGTCTCGTGTTCATAACGTTTTCCACATATCCATGTTACGCAAATATGTGGAAGACCCGAACCACATTATTGAGTTAGAACCAGACGAAATAGCGGAGGATTTGACGTATGAAGAAGTTCCTATTCAAATCTTGGATAAGAAGGAACATATTCTACGCTCCAAGGTTATACCTCAAGTCAAAGTTTTGTGGAGAAACCACGATGTTGAGGAAATGACTTGGGAGTTAGAATCAGAAATGAAATCAAGGTATCCTTACCTCTTCGACATACCAGGTACGTACCCTAATTTCGAGGGCGAAATTTCATAAGAAGGGGAGGTTGTAAGACCCCAACTTTTATAAATAAAGATGAATTTTTTTTTTAAATATCATTTTTGAATATTATGGAGTTAATTTGATATAATGTTATAGTTGTGGGTAATATTTATAAATTTTGCAAAGTACGCAAGTTGTTATATAATATTCGATTGGTCGGGGAATATTCGTTTTAACAGGGAATATTCGTACAACGACACAAATATTGGTGGACCCCACAACGGAATTATTGTCGGATTGAGAAAACGACAAAAATATTTTATTAAAAATAACGGCGGAAATTTTACCATTGTTGCTGTTGAACTACTCGGTAGTAAAAGTACAGTAATACGTGTGGTTGCATAGTAGCACACGGTATTGATTATTAATGCTTATGTGAGAAGTCACTCAGTTTGATTCTATTATTGTCAGTTAATAATATGAATTATTTAGCGATAATGACGTTTTGTTTTATTCGTATTATTAACGTAATAAAACAGAAACATCTTTTTATATAAAACAAAATACTTTATTAAAGTTATTCTATAAATAGAATATATTTTATTTTATTTAAAAGATTTTTCTTTAAATATGGACCGTCAGATTAAAGTAATCAATCTGGACCGTTCATGGATTAGTTACTATGCATTCTATTTTTCTATAAATAGCAGCTCATTCCTTCATTATTTCTTACGAATTCACTGAACTCTAGAGAGAGAAACTATAGAGAGAAACTATAGAGAGAGAGAAGAAGAGTATTCTGCTACTACTTCCTTACTTCAGCTCTTCTTTAAAACGGTAGGGAATATTATTTCTTTTATATTCATGAAGAGAACTTCTGTTATTCCATTTGTTATTATTCTGTTGGAATAACCAGTATACGCGGTCTACCCTATACTTGGTGACATTCTTCTATTATTCTGTTGGAACATCCTGTCTGTGTGTTTTACACCGGACCTGGTTCCGTTTATTATTCTGTTGGAACATCCTGTCTGTGTGTTTTACACCGGACCTGGTTCCGTTTATTATTCTGTTGGAACATCCTGTCTGTGTGTTTTACACCGGACCTGGTTCCGTTTTATTATTATTCTGTTGGAATATCCTGTCTGTGTGTTTTACACCGGACCTGGTTCCATTATTTATTATTCTGTCGGAATATCCTGTCTGTGCGTTTACGCCGGACCTGGTTCCATTATTTATTATTCTATTGGAATAACCTGTCTGTGCGGTCTATCGCATGCATGGTGATTTCTTTTGTTATTCCATTCTTTATTGTACTCAGTTGGTTAAGTTTTGACTTCTATACTCCATGAAATTTGTGGAATATCCTTGATAGTTGCGTTTCATCCAGTATCTTTTCAAGAAAATATTCTTCTAAGCGTTCTTGAATTTTACTCCACAATGCAGTATCATGTTGACAATTTGGACGTTGTTAATTTCTGGATAAATTAATTCTTGAACTTGTTTTATTGAATTCTTATATCATTGTCATCATCCTCATGTTTATAAAATGTTGAAAGTCATCTGTGGCATGTAGTGCATAGATGGACTTGGTATGATTATGACCAGGGATTATTCGGTATAATCATGACCGTAATGTTACAAATGATGTGGTAAAAGTCCTCATTGGCCCGTAGTGCATTGATGGACAGTTGTTGGCATGATCATGACCATTAATGAATACACGAATATCCTTGGCCGTAGTGCAGGGGTGATTCGATGATTTTATTAAGCTGAGTCTCAGCGATCGCAGTGTTGAAAAACCTTTTAAATCATAAAAGATAGTAGAGTTTATTTTCTACTTGACTCTTTTAATGGATTGCTTGTTCCGCTGCAGTTAAACTTGATGTCTATTATATTTTATCAGTTTAACATTGTTGAAGGCTAATGATAATTTATTCTGCATTATCTTAGTCATAATATTTCTTACTGGGCTAGTTGAGCTCACCCTTTCTTTCACTGTTCTCTTCAGGAAATGAGAACGTAGCTGGGACAAGTCGGGGTACGGAGTGATGGTCCGAATGATAGTATTAGTTAGTAGTCCTCACTATTCTATGTAATGGTGTGTTAATAAATGTAATGAGGACTCCTTTTGAGTATGAATACTCTCTAGAAGATAATATTTGTATTCAAACTCACAGTTTATGTTTTGTCGTATTGTACACGACAGTTGTATTATTAAGTTGTATTTGTATTCTGTACTATGTATCTGACGACCCAAGATGGGTGATGTATACCTAATTTTGGGGGTGTCACAATAGGAATGTTTTTGTCTTCTTCATAATCCAGAATGATAAAATCTGCTGGAAATATAAACTTATCCACCTTTACTAGAATATCTTTAACAATCCCTCTAGGATAAGTAACTGATCTGTCTGCCAACTGTAATGAGATGTTTATAGGTTTCGGGGCTGGAAAACCCAAATGAGTATACACAGAAAATGGCATGAGGTTCACACTCGCACCCAAATCACACAAACATTTTTTGAAGGCCATGTTCCCAATTGTGCAAGGAATGGTAAAACTTCCCGGATCCTTCAACTTCAGAGGCAACTTCCTCTGCAATACAGCACTACATTCCTCCATCAATGCAACAGTCTCATAATCTTCTAACTTCTTCTTCCTTGACAAAATACCCATCATAAACTTTGCATATCTCGGCATCTGTTCTAGGGCTTCTGCGAACGGAATATTAATCTAAAACTTCTTGAAGATTTCCAAAAACTTTGAGAACTATTTATCTAATTTCTATTTTTGAACTCTTTACTGAAACGGTGGTGGGGGATAAACAACTGGTTCAACATCTGCCTGATTTATATCCACTTGCATGTCTTCACCCTATTTCTCTTCAACCAACTTTCTTTTTTTCCTTCACATCTTTCTTTGGTTAATTTTTTGCACTTTGCCCCTCAAGATGTTTTCCACTTCGTAACATGATTGCTTGACACTGATCATGATTTCCCCTTGGATTCTTCTCAATGTCACTCGATAAAGTTCCTTGAGGTCTATTATTCAATGCCAACGCAAGCTGTCCGATCTAATTTTCGTCGCCGCTTGTGTTTTCATAGCTGCCTCATTACCGGATATATATTTCAACAACAACTCTTCCAAATTTGACTATTTCTCTTGATGTAGAGCTGACTGTTGATGCTAATTTTGGAAATTGGGGGGATAAAATGGTCATGGAGCTTGCTGATTTTGATTGTTACTCCACGAAAAGTTTGGATGGTTCTTTGCCCCTAGATTGTAGGCATTCTGGTATGGATTCGGAGGTCTATTATAATTACCTACAAACTGAACTGCTGCAGGATTTATAGCAAACTACTCTATCGAATGTTCCCCTGTGCACAATTCATACACATATGCCACCTGCTGAACCTGTGCACCCGTGAGGGCAACCATTTCCTTTGATAGCACTGAAATTTGAGCCGCTAAAGCCATCACTCCATCTACCTCTAACACTCTAGCTTCCTTTAGTTGTGTCATTCTTATTGTGGGCCACTAGTAGTTGTTTGCTGCCATAGTCTCAATCAAGTCATACGCTTCCTCAAATCTTTTAGCCATAAAATCTCCCCCTGAAGCTGCATCTATACTAGTACGGAGATTACCATTTAGCCCACTGTAGAAGGTGTTCATCTGCAACCACTTGGCCAATCCGTTATGCGGACACTTCCTTAACAATTCCTTATACCTTTTCTAATCTTCATACAGAGACTCCCTATGCTGATGTTCAAATGTTGTAATCTCATTCCTCATCTTTGCAGTTTTTGCTGGTAAGAAAAATTTAGCTAAAAACTTCTGCGCTAGGTCATCCCAAGTAGTGATTGACCCTAGCGGTAGTGAATGTAACCAACTCTTTGCCTTGTCTCGCAGTGTGAACATAAACAAACGTAGCCTAACTGCATCATCAGATACTCCATTGTATTTGAAGGTATCACAAATCCCCAGAAAACTCACAAGGTGCTCGTTCGGATCATCATTAGCCCATCCCCCAAACTGTACTGAATTATGTATCATCTAAATCGTCTTAGGCTTGATCTCAAAATGGTTAGCAGCTATCGCAGGCCTGGAAATGCTTGACTGAATTTCAGTAACCCTGGGAGTAGCATAGTCTCTAAGTGCTTTCTGATCCTCTGCAGCCATACTTTCTTACTTATTAACTTTCTCCTTAGTCTCTTTAATCCACTTACTAAGCCTCTGAAACCTTCTTTCGATATCGTCCTCGTAAGGAAACAAATCTGGTTTCTTTGCCCGAGTTTGCATACACTAAGTAAGAGAACCTGAAACAAGAAATAACAAAAAGAAAAATGTTTAACTAAAACTCATCTAATTAAACTGATATTAAAAGTAATAAAATTAATAATCTAGTCTCCGACAACGGCGCCAAAAACTTGTTAGGTGTAATTTAATTAAGCACGGCACGCAAGTATACTTGATCAACAAGTAATATAATGATAAGTTGAGTATCATTCCCACAGAGACAGAAATTAATTTTAATCTAACAATTACCAGCATTGTATTATTTCAATTTTATTAAACTAACTGAATTAATGATTGAAAATAAAGAAAAACTAATAAACAAAAAATCAAATCAAATCAACTCAACTAATTACCGCAAATTTTACTTAGATAATGCAAAATTAAGCCTACAACTTCACTTTATGCTTCACTTAGATTATCACACTTCTTTTCAATCCAGTTAACTATTCTAGTTCATTACTCAAGAACACAAAAGTAGAATTAGCCATCTCTCAATGCACTAAACCCATATTAACTTAAATCCACATAAGATAGAATTAAGCCAAACACCCTAATTAACTAATTCATTATATCTCTATGTGAATTACAATTAAAGAAGGTTTAAATCCCAAGTTCTCACACGATTACATGCGATGCATAGGTATATCTCTATCCTAAACATACATCATAAATTCCACCAAAACGTAAAAATCACAAACACATGCTATTATGACCTAGTCTAAACTCATATCTCATCTCTCGAATCCATACAAGTTCACATATAATTGGTGATCAAGCAATTCATAAATTACGCACAAATTATAATAGATGAACTGAAAAATAGCTTCATTGAATTGAAATCAAAGCATGATAATCCTTGTTACGCTTAAAGATCCATTGTAAGCTTAATAAGATGATTTAGTTCATAATTAATGACTTAAACACTGAATAAATTAAAGAAAACAACATCCCAATTACATAAACTAAAATTAAAGAACAATAATAGTAATAGAACCACCCTTCTCTTCACTCAATTCTGCAATCTTCTTGATCCTTGCTCCTTTGCTCTGCTCCTCCATAAATCTTCTCCAATTAGGGCTTGAAAGTTGTAATTGATTGGTTGATTGATGAATGTCAGAATAGAATCCCCTAAGTCTCTGTAATTGTAGCTCTATATGTTCTCTTTCCAATCCTAAACGAATCCAAAGTCATTCAGTCCACGCCACGACAGTAGTAGAATTGCAACAGAACTCAACCTTCTTATTCGCGTTCCCCCGCCCCGGCAGAGTATTTAGGCTTGGGAGCCCCTGCCCCGGCTGGGTGTTAAGTCTCTAAAATTGTACACCCCCACCCCGGTGGGGTATTTTCTATGTAAAAGGCCTACCCCGGTGGGGTACTGTTCTTCACTTTGCTGATTTCCTTACTTTTCATGCTGATTCCTGCCACATTACTGCCATCATACCTTAACCACACATACTAAAACTTGCACACAAAAATAAGCACAAACACATAAAACGATACAAAAATAAACGGATTAAGCATTGTTTAAGTCCGAATAGGTACCCGATTCGTAGGTACGAAACCCACTCATCAATAATATTGAATGTTGATACGAATTACATCAATAAGCCCTTTAATAGTAGTAATTGAAACCCTAGAATCCCAATAAGGAATTACAATTAAATTGGAATCAAAATCTAATCTAAAGTATCCTAGTTACAATAGGAATATGAAAATGTGCTAAAAAGATCTAATTTACAAAGGAAAATCGCGTCCAAATCTGTCAAAACGCGTAAAAAACCAACTGGAACGTGACGAATTCGTCGGGGCAAATTCGTAGGCTTACGAATTCGTCGGTGCGAATTGGCATAAAGAGGAATTGGCTGGGGCGCGTTCAGAACTTGCTGGGGTGCATTCGGACATAGGCAAATTTGTCGGGACAGATTCATTTGCCTTGACGAATTTGGCTGGGCGAATTCAATTTTCCTATTATGACGTCTTTTGGTAAAATGGCCATAACTCTCTCGTCTGAACTCCAATTGGAATGATTCATGATGTTCTGAAAATCTAAGGAATAGCTCTACAACTTTCATTCTTTATGAATTGAGAAATTCTAGTGGATTAAGGTCAAAATTAGGATTAAAGTGGATGTTACGTAAATGGCAAGCTGAAAACTCCAAGCTTTGATCTCTGTTGCATGATGAACGTATTGATGTATTGACGTGTAGCTCGAACCCCTTTCCATTATTTCGTATATTGCATGATGACTTGGCTTGCATTAATTTGATCTTACTAAATAGATGGCATCTAGTAATCCCAAATCACATGATTGATCATCTCCTCTTCGTACATATGAAATTAGCTCTGATGTAAGTATCCTCGAGTACTCTCTAGCCCAATCACTCAAGATCATTTGTTGAACCCTCGGAACTTAAGTTGAGTCGTTGTTGTTTGATGTGAGCCCGATCAGGATTATATCAGTATATATCCCAACTAAAGTAGATTCTAATGGATCCTCTAAGTAACTTCCATTTATTTTCTCATTCACTACTCCATCAACTAAGTCTATCTGCAAACACTCCTCATCTTCTTTAGGAAAATTCATTGATTTGAACACATTAAAAGTAACTTTCTAATCTTGAACTCTCATTGTCAATTCACCTTTCTGCACATCTATCAAAGTTCTCCTTGTTGCTAGGAATGGACGACCAAGAATGATTGGGATTTCCTTATCCTCCTCATAATCCAAAATTATGAAGTCTACCGAAAAAATATATTTATCAACCTTGACCAAGATATATTTCACAATCCCCCTCGGATATGTTACTGACATGTCTGCCAACTGTAAGTTAATATTTGTCAGTTTTGGTGCCTTTAACCGCAGCCGAGTGTAAACTGATAGCGGCATTAAATTTATATTTTCCCCTAAATCACACAATACTCTTCTTGAAAACTGATTACAGATCACGCATGGAATAGTAAAACTCCATGCATCCTTCAACTTTGGCGGTAACTTATTTTGTAGGATAGCACTACATTCTTCGGTTAATGTCACCGTCTCGAATTCACTCAATCTTCTCTTCTTAGACAAAACATCCTTCATAAATTTGGCATAATTGGGCATTTGCTCCAAAGCTTCTACGAAGAGTATGTTGATGTAAGGCTTCTTAAAAACATCTAGAAATATGGCAAATTACTTATCCAACTTTTTTTTTTGAAATCTCTGAGGAAACGGTATGGGATGCACTACACTATTTTGTTTGTTCTCGGTTGCCTTATCCTCCAAATCTGCATCCTTTACCTTTTGGTATCCTCGGCCTCATCTTTCTCCTGGATTTCCTCTTCTTCCACCACTACTATTTCTGGCTTTGAATTCCTTCTAACTGTATCAGGCAGCTCTTTCCCGCTTCTTAGAGTTACAGCTTTATAATATTCCTTTCCATCTCTTCATGGATTAATCTCAGTGTTGCTCGGTAATGCTCCTTGCGGACGACTATTCAACGCATGAGCTAACTTACCCATTTGATTCTCTAAGTTTTTAATTGACACTGCTTGGCTTTTTATATTCAAATTTACCCAGCTCAACAGTTTATCCTGCTTCATTCATCTTCTTGTCGGTAGCTATAATGAATTTCATCAATGCCTCTTCTAAGTTCGGTTTCCTTTCTGCCTGTTACGGAACTTAATTCTAAAAACCTGGTGGATTTTGCGTTCTTGGACCTTGAGTTTTAGCCTGATTATTACTCCAAGATAAACCCGGATGATTCCTCCATCCCGGATTATAAGCATTCTGATATGGTTGTGGCGGTCTATTATAACTCCCCAAAAATTGTACTGACTCTGCACTGATGGCATACTGATCAGTAGATTGATTTCCTACACAAAGTTCTCAAACCATCGCCACTTGTTGTAAGACCCCGAATTTTATGAAATAAAAGTATTCAATTTTTCTAATAATTACTATTCAGTAAATGGTTAAATTGATAAAAGTTAAAGTTAAGGGTGATATATAAAATTTTTTTCAAAATACGCAAGTGGCTATAAAATATTCATTGTTGTCGGGGAATATTCGTTTGGTCGTGGAATATTTTTTTTATCGGGAATATCCATACGACGGCGCAGTCATTTGTGGGCCCCATAACAGAATAACTGTCGGATGAAGATAACGACAAAATTGAGTTTTTATAATTAACGGCGTAGTTGTTACCGTTAACACTGTTGGAATACCCGGTGGTTAAAATACAGTAATACGCGTTATTGCAAAGTAGCACACGGTATTGCACAGTATTTTTTAATTATTGATCCTTACGTAAGAAGGCACTACTCAATAATTGTTACAGTAATTACTGTTCAATATTTTATTTTATTAATTCAATAATTGTTGCGTTGATTTTTTATATTATTGTCGGTCAATAATTATCACTGCACATCATCTCCATTATCAGATCAATAATTCATATTATTTAGAATAATATTATTAGATAGCATTATTGGCAATGTCTAGAAAGTTCTGTCTAAGGAGAGGTTTGGTCATCTAATTGCGCACCAATAAGGAGAAATCCTTATTGGAAAGCCCCCTCTTTCCTGGGAACGGCCTGGTTGCCAGTACTGTGATTCTGTAATATTATTTGTGAATAATTAATTATTAATTTATATGATGAGGAAAATATTAATTTTATGTGGATATAGATGGGAAAAATTTTTTAAGTGATAATTGTTGAAAAATGATATTTTATTTTTTCTGATAAAATAATTTATTATTATATTTAATAATATAATAATGGTGATAGTTTTACAATGAATGTGGGATATATGAGTATATGAGGAGAAAAAATATTTTTATTGTATTAAATGATTAACACATGTTTTGTGTGTCGGTGGACCCCATTTCTTGACTGAAATTTGATTATAGCCTGTAAAATCGCCCGTTTATGGATTTCGATTAATTTCTGTTTGGAATTTGGAAAAACTTTCTTCTGTAAAGTTGTAGAGAATTGAATTTCCTATAAAAAATGCGAGATTCGAATTTTCTGATAAAAGGGCTATTTTCTATGAATTATTGAAGTTTTGGAAAATAAAATAAATTTTATTAAATTATAGGGTGGGACCCACTTTGGTTGGTGTTAATAACATGTGGGCTGCTATATTTTTTCAGAATTGGCATGCTTGGATGACTGGTCTTGGATGGTTGGTGTGTAGAAAAGAAAAATAATATTTTATTATTTTAGTCTCCTTTGGCGTTCTAGCATTTTTCTATAAATAGGTGCTTATGTTAGAATTAAAAATCACACCAAAAATAAGTTTTCTTTCTCTCTATATTATCAAGCATATTTTTGTGAGTATTTAGATATCTTGAGTGTTGCTCAGCGTTATATACGATATTCAAGTCAGAAGAACTGCTCTTTTGAGGTAAGGGATTTTAAGGGTTATTATGTTTTTCAGTTCGTACTTCTTCCGACCTTCAGAAAATTCTGAAAAAATTTGAAATGATATTTTGATGAGTTTTATTAATTGTGTCCAAAAATGGTGATTTTTGAATGTATAGATTAAGAGTTATGAATTTTACGGGAAAAGACTAATTTTAAAAGTAACCGCTTATAACTCCTTGTGGTTAACTCCAAAATTGATGAAATTTTTATTGAAAGTATATCTATATAATATCAGTGTACTCTGTGAATTTTGGAATTTTTGGATAAAATTACAATTTATGATAAATGTCTAAATATTCGGCTATTTTGGCCATATGAAAAATAGTAAATGAGTTTTAAAAATTCTGAGAAAAATATATGTTCAATATAGAACTATATTCTGCTAAATCCCAGAAAAGAAATATTTTTGGAACTGATTTGATATTTTTCATGAAAATGAACTAGTTATGAGTAAATGAATTAAATATATTATGTGAAGTACGAAAATTGGAAAATAGGATTTTATGGCTTGAGAATCCTATATGAGGTATATGCAGATTTTTGATGAGGGTTTTGGTTATTGATAATAAAATCTTATGAGTTTGGCATTTTAGGATGATTAAATGCATTATTTAGTAAAGTGTAAACAATTAAAATAAATTGTTTATAAGTTTAAGAAATGTTATTTCAGTATCATTATACCAAAATATTGGTATGAATTTTATTGTGGAATTTATACCTTTTTCATGTCGAGTTACTATTCATGAATTACTATTCACGAGTTACTATTCATGAGTTACTATTCACGAGTTACTATTCACGACAAAATTAGTTTCTTTTTCTTACCAAATTATAGTTGATTTATGAATATTACTCTTGAGATTAAATCTATATGTTGATTATACTGATTTTATTATCATATATAACATTTTTATAACCCTAATGATGATATTTCTCTTTGACTTGAGTGTAAAGATGGGTAGATTTTTGGTATGATCATGACTATGGGTTCCCTTTAGTCAGTAGTGCAAAGTTGAATTGTTGACTGGTATGATCATGACCATTGAATATATAATTGAATATCTTTAGCTTAACTGCAAAGGTGAATTGATCAACATGGTTATAATTATTGTTTATATAAATTCTGAAATGATTATATATTTCTTTGAGATATTAATATATTTGGCCTATAGTGCAAATATGAACTGTTGATGAATATATTTGACCTGTAGTGCAAATATGAACTGTTGTTGAATATCTTTGGCCTGTAGTGCAAAGATGAACTGGTGATGAATATCTTTGGCCTATAGTGCAAAGATGACCTGTGGTTGAATATCTTTAGCCAGTAGTGCAAAGATGAATTGTTAATGAATATCTTTGGCCCGTAGTGCAAAGATGACATGTTGTTGAATATCTTTGGCCAGTAGTGCAAAGATGAATAGGTGTTGAGATGAACATTACCAACTGGTGATACAAATGAATATCTTTGGTCGTAGTGCAAAAATGAAGTTATTAGTATGATTATGAACAGGAAATGTGATTTGGTGTAACCATGATCTTTGATGTTTCAGGTAAAGATAGGTGATGAAAATTATCTTCGTCCTGGGTGAGAAGAGGAATTTAGAACTAAAATTATGATTATGAGTTATTCATATGATTGTGGACCAGAATTGTTGATTGATGTTACAGGGATAAAACATTGTTGGTGGATTTTTAACATGGAGAAGATAATAGACTTTGTAGTCTATTTGACTCTTCTAATGGATTGCTCGTTCCGCTGCAACTATGGTTGAAATTTTTATCATCTACCATATGTTCTAAATCTCTGATTTAATTCTGTTGAAGGCTATTGATAACTTATTTATCTTTAGTCAAGATATTCTTTACTGGGCTAGTTGTGCTCACCCTTCTGTTTCACTATTCTTTTCAGGTAATAAGAGTGTAGCTGGGTCGAGCGGGGGTAACAGGGGAATAGAACGGTGGTCATCATTTAGTAGTTATATTTGGTGAATCATCTAGGGTGAAGCGAACCCAACGTTGGAAGGGTGTTTTGCCACTATCATACAAGATATATAATGACATACAACCTCGTGTCATCATAAGACAGGATTGTGCTCATCCACTTGCTGAGTATATTTACGAGCACTACCTATATAATCTTGGTGTTTGTTTGGAGTATAATTCTCAATTAGAGACAGTGGAGATAATGATAAGTCAAGAGAAGACTCACCATTGGGAAGAATATGATAGTAATCTTCTCGTTTTTCTTTGGGGTATATTGGGTCAACCAAGGAAAATTCTGTGGCCATATGATATCTACCACAACCTAGAAGCATGGCCTCCCATGTACAAAGGTTTCCTTGAGCACTTCCCAAAGATTCTAATTTCTAAAACAGTTTTTGACTATACCTTTATGTAAGGTGTCATTGTGAGGTGCTGTCCACGGTTGGGACATGAGTCACATTTGGTATATATTTATATCCAAACTCACAGCATATGTGTTGTTGTATTTTGCACGACAATTGTTGTAATAAAGTTGTAGTTATTTTCTGTACCATGTATTTGGCGACTCAGAATAGGTTGGATGGAATGGACCTATTTTGGGGTTGTCACACTTGTGGAATTGCTTGTGGTCCCCATGCTTCAATCTTCCTTGTCAATGTCGCAACTTGTGTAGATAATGTTGTAACCGCATCCAATTCTAACATCCATGTTGCTTTTGGCAGAATTGACCTTGTCGTGGGCCACTGATAATTATTGTTTGTCATAGTCTCTGATAACTGGTAGGCTTCATCAAAACTTTTCACCATAAGAGCACCTCCAGCAACTACGTCAATACAAGTCCTAGTAAGGCCATGCAATCAATCATAAAATGTCTGTACCTGCAGCCATTTTGTGAACCCATGATGTGGACACCTATGGAGAAAGTCCTTAAACCTTTCACATGCCTTATACAATGTCTCTAAATTAAACTAGCCGAATGTGGTAATGTCATTCCTCATTTTTGCCATTTTCACATGTGGGAAAAATTTAGCAAGGAACATTTGAGCTAACTTGTCCCAAGCTGTGATTGAACCTTGCAGCAAAGGGTGCAACCAAATTTTTGCTTTATCTCGCAGTGTAAATGGGAAAAGTCATAACCTTACTGCTTCCTCCGTAACCCCGTTAAATTTAAACGTATCGTTGATTTCCAAAAAGCTCATAATGTGTTCATTAGGATCATCATTCGGACCACCCCCAAACTGTACTGAATTCTGTAGCATTTGAATGGTCCCCAGTTTAATCTCAAAACTGTTTACATTGAACGCAGGTCTCCTAATGCTAAACTGAATGTCTATCAATGTCGGCATGGCAAAATTTTTAAGTGACTTTTGCTAATCTACAACCATAATTACTGGATTTTCAGCTTCTTCTAGCAATTCTTCTTCCGTATGTACTTCCTCACTATTTAATCTCAGCTTTCGAAACTTTCTCTCGATATCGCCGTCGTATGGAAAAAGTTCTTCTTTACCCTTTGATCTAGTGTGCATACACGGATGGCAAACCTACAAGAAGAAAGAAATAAATAAAAATAAAAACGTTTAAATTAAGATCGAATTGATTGTAACTAATATGGAATTAAATATTAAATACAGACTCCCCGACAATGGCGCCAAAAACTTGTTAAAATATTTTTACAATCAACAATTACATGCAAGTATACACGATCAACAAGTAATAAAATGATAAGAAAGAGTGTCGTACTCGCGAGGAATCCTATTTAACAAATCTCAACTACTAGTTTTATATCAATCCAATTTTATTTAAACAACTAAATTTTGTGATTTTCCGATTAAAACTAAATTAAATTAACTAAAACTAATTTTAACTCAAAGATATTGATTCAAATGATAAAAGCTTAAGACCACAATATCCCTAATTATGTAATATAAATCAACTACCCAATTTATCTAATTATTAAATTCACTTGAGTTGTTAACAGGAATTCACAGTATTTATAAGCCCTTTTCCAAGTGATCAAATAAAAATATTCAATTCAATTAATTATGTGATATTCTTATGCAAAATAAAAGAATTAAATTCATTAAGTTCCAATTCTCAATTGTTATATTCAGTGAAAAGAGATATCCCTATTCAATTCACAACCTTAATTATTTATCTCATGCAAATAACTAAGAATACATGCTATCACATTCAATTTTAACCCTAGATTTCATCTCCCGAATTCATCTAGTGTAACATGTTAATCGTTGGCTAAACAATTAATCAATAAGCACAAAATATGATAGACAATTCAACTTGAATAAATAATTAGATTAATTCCAGTAATCAATTCATAAGCATAAAAGGTTCAATTGTAGCCTTAATTATAAAATTAGTTCATGCTGAAAATTAAAACCAAAAATTCCATAGAAAACATCACAATTAAATTACAAATAGAGAAGAAAAATAAAAACTCAGTGATGGGCTCCAGTCTTCAATCTCCAATTTGAAAGTCCTTGTGTGCTCCCTTTGATCTCCAACTTAAATCTTCATCCTCTGTCTCAATATCTCTATGTGTCCGTGTCCAATCCATGTGTGTCTTCCCTCTATTTATAGTTATTTATCCCTTTAAGTCAGCCTCCGATTAAAATACTTTTCTGATTAGAAATTAGCTTTCCAGGCCCAACCTTACATAAAATTCGACCAACATCTACTGCCTCCCAATGCCCCAGCGCTAGGATTTATTCATCCTTTAGCGCCCCGGCACTAGTTTGATACGAAAGTGACCATTTTGTCCTTTAAGCTCTCTAGAAGTTCCCACTTTTCCCTTTGCCTGCCTTAACCTACAAAATACAAAATAAAACAGTAATATGTCCTAAAATACTTTAAAACAAGCAAAATATTAAGTCTAGACATACCTGAATCATGCGTATATTACCCATTCGTCAAACAGGCAAGTAAAACTCCACTAGGGTTACTTTATACAAGTCATGTTCAGTGACCTTATTCTCCAATAAGCACATACATACTTGCTTTAGTGTCTCCACACAAATGTTTATGAGATCAATCATCCTCTTCAACAAAGCAAGCATATTATGTATTAATCTTTTCGAAATCAGTAACCCCACATTAGTGATTCATACGATTAGGAACATTTTAGTTTTGAGCTATCTTTAATTTAAATCTCATTAGCATGACCATCATAATGATTCTAAAAGCATTGCTCCAAAACTATGGCTTTATCACATTTATTAATTCAACTAATTAACATGGACAAAGAATGCCTTTTATATTAAATAAATTCTCTTATTAATAATTAAATAAGATTACAAAGTAAATGTTGATCACATTCAATGTGATTGGCTTGAAAGCATACTATTTTCATGTAGTTAATTTGGTCGTTAGCTATCCTTCGACGACCACCATCAGCAACCGCTAATAGCGACGGATCTGGTCGCCAGGTTGAGTCAAGTTGATTCAGGCTTTAGCGTGAAGTGGAGCCACGTGTCAGCAAAAAGTATTAGCGATCGCATGCAGTCGCTAAAAGCAAAAAAAATTAATCAGTTGTAGCCGCTGAAAGGGAATAGCGACGGCGTGTAGTCGCTGATACTAAATTTTAAAAAAGTTGTTTGTTTTGTGGATTTTCCAAAAAAATTGTACCTATTTTGTGCCTTCTTTATATCCCAACACACAACAATATTTATAAATAAACCAATATCCATACAAATCCATCGATCCTTCCATACAAATAAAACCAACAAAATATAGACATCCATGCATGAATAAATATAAATAAGTACCGTCTGACTAAAATTTATATACAAATGTCATCACGTACAATATAAACATGTTTGTACATTCAGTAGGTAAAAAGAATTAATATATATATATATATATATATATATATATATATATATATATATATATATATATATATATATATATATATATATATATGTAGAACAAGAGAAGAGGATAATACAAATGTCTTTACGCATGAATATTGTCCAAATGGGGTTGTAACAAAAGAATAAAACATGTTAAATATATAGTATACATGTTGATATTGGTATAACTTATGCAAAGAAAAAAACTACCCAAGCTCATGTAAAACAATAACAGAAAACTAAACATAAATAGAAAACTAAGCTAAACATGTATTATTAAATGTAAAGCAAAACTAAACATGCAAAGCAAAACATAAAGCTAAACAATGACAAGATTACTTAGTTGCCATCCTTTTGCAGTGCTACTCTCGCCACTGCATCTACTAACTCAACAAGAGATGTCCGCCAAGTGTAAGAAGAAAAGTATGACCTCATATTTCTCTCACACAGTCAGCAGGAGTGTGAAGCGTTGGATGGCACTAGGATTGAGTAGACTGACTACCAGAGATGTTTGTGCCACTGATAGTTGGTCTTTGTCATTGTCCTTGGCCTTTGATATAGTTCTTCTTCACAACTGATGCCTTCTCCCACAATTCTTGATCAATCGGCGGTCGCAGTGTGCCTTCAGGATAACGCTCATTCATTAAACTCTTATAAGTGTCCTGTCAGCGGGTTAAACTTAAATAGTTAAAAATAAATATAAAATGCTTAAGAATGACGTAAAAAATTATAAACAACATATCAAAGTTATAAAAACTTATTACCGCTATCTGGACAGCCTCAAGCAAACCATTGTGGATGGCCACGTACACATCCAACTAATGGATAGGTTGACCCTGAGACTGAGCCTCCAGCAAAACATGTTTGTATATTAATATGTAAACATGTGATATAATGTCGATCATGACTGTAAAACATAAAAAAAAAACTAAAACTTTGCAAAATATGTAACCGTGAAGCAATATGCTACAACTGTGATATATTGTCGCCCCTATAGGTGTATTTTGCCTTTTCTACTTCAGGTGCACATGAGGCTCTGTTCGTGGTGGTAGTCTTGCGCCTCTTTACCCAACTCTCAGCTCTCCACTGGTCACACATCTCCGCCCATATGGGTTGTGCGCACCACCAGGGGCTATGCTCATCCATATACTCCTCACCCTGTCTTGGATGGTCGACCACTACAATATGAATGCTTTCTGTCGTTCCTTGTTCAAAAGAATTAAAGGGTCTCAAATAAAATAAAAACTAACAAAAAGTCAAAATCCAAACTAAGCAATATTTATCCCTTTTCCAATAATTATCAAATCAAAATCAAAATCTCATCGTTGACCGAAAACATTAAATTCAATTAATTCATTGCCCAAACGACTCTACCTAAACATAATTCTACCCTATTTTCATAGGAAACACGATTGCACTTAGCATGTGCAACAAGCCTTTAAACCCAAATGTTACCCCAAGTGGACGAGCTGTGTCTCGTGAGGGTTTGCAATGAATATAACCACAAAATTCAAAAATCCAAATAAAATTATAACATAGATCTATATATCTAAACAAAATATAGAAAGATACCCAAACTTGAAACTGACACTATCCTAAAAGTATGAATTAAAAGAAATTAATGCAAGAACTTCCCTGAAAAGAGGTCAGAGGTCACTCCCCGCAACTGTCTTCTAATATCTGCTAAGATGCATGATCTGGAAAAAAAAACAAATTAACTACAACAAAAATATAAGTTTAAAATAAGACCAACTTGATTGAAATCAATATTGGAAAAACATTAAAAAATAATTTCCTGGCAACGGCGCCAAAAACTTTTTTGCCTAAATTTACTACTTAGAAAATACACGCAAGTATACATGATCGACTTAGTAATATAGTGGCCAGAAGAGTATAGTTCCCACGAGAAATTAATTCTATTGTTTTCGTAAGTACCAATTTTATATCGAGTCAATCTTTTTTAGACGGATGAATTAATTAAAATTAATAATTAAATGGCCAACTCCCATCGGAGCACAAAACGGAGACGACGTGGACTTATCACACCGCCACGAAAGGTGTCATGCCTCGGTGCCAAGAGGACATACATGTGGTACCCCCACAGGTGGTTATAGCTCATATACCCTACAGTATGTTCTAACAAAAATATTATGTCACAACACATGCGACACAATACTGATACAAATGGGTTCTAATATGCATATGTTAACTGAAACGAATCATCCACACAGAGTCTCCAAAATATATGTTAACATATATATCACTACAAATATCAAAATAAAATTTAGACATGATACACTAATCTAAAGAGTAAAAATATGAGTTCTAATATCAACACCAAAACGAAACTATCACATGAATTTGAGAATGAACAATCATGTGAAACAATAACAATCTTCTAAACTAAAAGTAAAATGAACAAAACAAAATAAAAAGGATTATCGCTGAAAGAGTACGGAATTCGTACCTAGAATTCAGTAATGTAACACCAAAAAATTATATTCTAAAAATTATTCGTTAAACTCTTTCTGTCCGAACAAATTACACAATTTAACAAAAAAGAAATATAAATTACTGACTGTAAGTTAAATTATAAATTACAAATTACAAATTACAAATTACAAATTACAAATTTACTTTTCCCAACACTATTTACTTCTCCCAACACAATTATTATTACTATTACTATTACTTTCCTGTAATTACTAATTTTAAATTTTAACAAAAACCACGTATTCCTCTATAAGCATTTAATGTAACAGGCTTATGCTTCAGGTGAAATAGTAAGAAACATTTCTATTAGTCTTTGTAAAAATCAAGTTAGTATTTCTTTTCCTTTGGTTATGTATAACCCCTTTAACATGTTAATTTCCCTGCTTCATCATCATGCATAAATGGGGAGGTTCACCCAAAATTAAGAAATATATAAATTCATGGCATGATTACAAATCAAGCAAATTCATAGCAGTGTTATGTGCACACGCAAATAACACCAACACATAATTAATAAAAAAAATAACCACACATAACTAACTTACTTGTACTGATCTCCTTTTCTCTTTCCTGTTCTTCCACAACTGCTTAGTTCCTATTCTCTCTCTTTTCTTTTTCTTCCCGATTCATATAATGAAAGTGAATTTAGGTTTAGTTATTTATTTATTTATTAATATGTTTTATTAATTCTCTTAATTTTAATAGAATTTATTGTTACACAAATATAAATTAGACCCAATTAGCTTTAAGGCCCAATTTTACCAAAGCAATTTATCCGTCACTCATTAATATTTATTAGCCCACAAATTAAATAACTAGTCTGACCCAAAGAAAAGATAAAGTCCAATTAAAATATTTAAAATTTAAATGTTATCCATTTTTTATTTTTTTTATTGGGTATTACATTACCTCCCTCTTAAAAAGGATTCCGTCCCCGGAATCAAAAGAATAGAACGCACCTAATTTTCAAAGAGATGTGGATATTCCGCTCGAATAGACTCTTCCATAGCCCATGTAGCTCCCCACTCCGAATGGTTTCTCCACAAATCTTTAATGAACATAATTTTCTTCCTCCTCATAATCCGCTCTTGACGATCCAAAATCGCATCGCCTTACTCCTCACAAGTAAGATCACCCCGAATCTTATCTAACGGATATTGCACCACATGCAACGGATGATAATGATAACTCCTCAACACTGACACATGGAACACATTATGCACATGGGCTAAGCTAACTGATACGCAACCTCACCAATCCAGCCGATTCTAGGGCATATCCCTAGAAGGAAACTAGAAGGTCGGTAAAGATCATCATGGATCAAACCATGTCCAATAATGTTCGATTTCTCCTTTCAGATACATCATTAATCTGTGGTGTACCTGGTGGAGTCCATTGTGAGATTATACCATTTTCTTTGAGACAAATGAGAAACTCACCACTTAAGTATTCACCACCTCAATCTGATCGAAGAATCTTAATACTTTTGTCGGTTTGTTTCTCTACTTCACTTTTGAACTCTTTGAACTTTTTAAATGATTCAGATTTATATTTTATTAAAAACACATATCCAAATCTTGAGTGATCGTCCGTGAATGTAATAAAATTAGAATACCCTCCTCGTGCAGTCGTTGTCATAGGTCCATAAACATTTGTGTGTACCAACGCTAACAACTCTGTAACTCTTTCTCCTTTTCCACTAAAAGGAGATTTAGCCCTTTTTTCCATGAGACAAGATTCACAAGTTGGATATGATTCATAATCCGATAGCTCTAGGAGCCCATCTTTATGCAACTTAGATAATCTTGTTTCATTAATATGGCAAGGTTTACAATGCCACATATAGGTATAATTAACATCATCTCTTTTCCTTTTATTAGTTTGTTCAATTTGAAGTATATTTTCATGCAAGTCACTTATAAAGTCTATTTCGCAAATTACCAACACCATATAAAACATTATTATTATTATAAGTAGAATAACTATTGTTCTTTATTATAATGTCAAAACCATCCGTATCCAATACAGAAATTAAAATAATGTTTCTAATTATATTCGGAACAAAATAACAATTATTTAAATTAATGAACTCGCCCATAGGCAGTGCTAAGCAATAAGTCCCTATAGCTAATGCAACAACCTTTGCTCCATTTCCTACTCATAGGATGACCTCATCCTTGGTCAACTTTATACTTCTAACCAGTCCCTGCATATTATTACATATGTGAGAACCACAGCTGGTATCCAATACTACTCGTAGGATGACCTCATCCTTGCTCAACTTTATACTTCTAACCAGTCCCTGCATATTATTACATATGTGAGAACTACAGCTGGTATCCAATACCCAAGTAGAAGATTGACTTTCAGAAAAATTAATTTCAATCATAAACAAACTTTGATTAGGATTCGAAGCTTCTCCAAGCTTCTTCTACTTTTGTTCCGCAAGATAATCCTTGCAGTTCCTCTTCCAGTGATGTTGCAATGGAAGCAAATTCCTTTGCTAGCTGGATCAGGTTTCTTTTTATCCTTCACTTTCGTCTTTCCCTTAGCCTTCTTGGATTTCTTCTTTTCAGAAAATACCTTGGGCCTCTTCCTTTTCTTGGAAGAATCATCCACCAGTAAGACATGGTTCTTCTTGGACGAAAAGTGATCTTTAGCAGTTTTCAACATGTTAAGTAACTTAGGCAAGCTGATGTCCAACTTATTTATGTGAAAATTCACAATAAATTGTGAGAAGGTGTCATGGAGTGACTGCAAGATCAAATTTTGACTTAACTCCCCATCCATGACGAACCCAAGCTGTCCAAGACGTTCAATCAGATTGATCATCTTTAAGATATGAGTCTCAACGGTAGTACCCTCGGTCATCCGAGATAGAAAGAGCTACTTAGATATTTCATATCTAGTAGTCCAACTTTGCTCACCATACAGCTCTCGCATGTGCAGTAGCATAGTAGGCGCGTCCATAGTTTCATGCTGACGCTGAAGCTCGTTACTCATGGATACGAGCATGATGCATTGAGCTACAGATGCATCATCTTGCCACTTTTTAAAAGTAGTAATCTCTTCCTCAGAGGCTATCTCTGCAACATTTGCATATACGGGCGAATTAAGGACATAAGAAATCTTTTCAGCAATGAGAACAATTCTCAGATTCCTTAACCAATCCGTGTAATTCGGTCCGGTCAGTTTGTTAGCATCAAGTATGCTACGCAGTGAAATTAGTATGTGACATTTTCAAATTCTGCATGTAAAAAGAAAATATTTTAGCAAACATTCATTTAATTAATTTATTTTACCAAAATAAATTAGGTCTTATTTTATATTGGTATCTCTCACTATTTTCTTCAAACTATATTACCCTCATCTATATAATTCGATAAAATCTAATTGAAGTTTTTGCTAGTGAGGATAAGGATCTCATTTCAAATATATATAGGCTTGTGGTGACACAACAAACTATAAATAAATAAATAGGTAGACAATTCCTTGTCAATTACATCATTATGTAATTCCTTATGGTTTGCCTCTTGGATTATTTTGATCAAGTGGTGGTACATCCGAATCAAAATTATTTAAGTTAAGTCCAACCTAGCACTTCCATATATTCAAAAAAGAAAAATATTGTCCTTGTGGTGACACAACAAAATAATATTGTTCAATTTTTTTTATAAGCATCAAATGTGATAAATTAACATCTTTAAAGACTTAATACTTTCATTGTGGTGACACAACAAACTCATATTAAATATTTAATATTCTATTAATTTTATCATGCTAGAAGGCGATGGTTCGATATTCCAAAAATCTTTGAATGCTTAGGACTTAATATAATTTCTTTGAGGGGTTTGTTATTAATTGTCTCATTTTGTTTAGCGCGCATGCAAATATATATATAAAATACGCGTCATATTATTAAACATGTGAAACATGTTTGCATAATAATAATAATAATAATAATAATAATATATATATATATATATATATATATATATATATATATATATATATATATATATATATATAATATTAGCATGCATACATAGAATATTATATTCTATATGGATTGATTATGGACTTTTATTCTAGTTTAGTTCACAAGAGCCACCAAGTGAACCAAAAGGTCAAACTCTAGGGGTGCAAGAATTAACATTTATATATAACTATTACATTTAAACCAGGACTCCATTACAAACGGATTTTCAAGCGCTCCTTGCTCTTTGATCTCCAATTCTTCGAAAAAATTCTAACTAATTTTATTATAATTAAACTATTTAATTTAAATAGAAGCATTGATCAGCAGTCAATGGGAATTACACAGGAGAGAGATAGAATTTACATCAAGAAGAAAACTAAAAAAGACTTGGTACGCAGACCCCATTTAATAAAACTCATTCATTCAATCATCCAACCAAAATAAATCCAATCACATTGGTCAATAGTCCATAATCAATCTCATTTATTATCATACATATCACCATATGTATCAATAAATAAAACATTCATCTCATGAATTAAAATCATTATATATATATATATATATATATATATATATATATATATATATATGTGTGTGTGTGTGTGTGTGTGTGTGTGTGTGCGTGTGTGTGTGTGTGTGTGTGAATATCATTTAATGGGCACTTTTAAGTTGCATGAAATCTAATTTTAAGATTAAAATAAACTCTTTATTTTAATTATAAAATTATTAAGAATATTATATATATATATATATATATATATATATATATATATATATATATATATAATATACTCGAATCAAATTGCACAAAATAAGCGGAAACGTGGAAAATTAGAGTTTTAAAATTTTACAAACCATATACCCGGATCATCATTTATGCGCAATCATTAATTAAACGAAAATATAAAGAACAAGAATCATACCCTTGAAGATTTGAGCTTCCTCAGATACAAGTTCACCTCCAATCCTTTTCATGTTCAACTTGAATCCACCGGGTTTGGTTCCTTCCTTTGATCAATATTAGTCACCCAAGTGTTTGGCCTCTAGAGGTGATCCACCAAGGAAGAAGAAAGATTCAAGAAGATGGGTGTTTGACAAAATTCTAGTTTTTCTATCTCTCATAGAAAATGGTGTACTCTCCCAACTATTGGAATTATGTATTCACGTGTTTGTGAAAGTGTCAACCAACCTCACCCATAATAAGACTCCTCTTATTTATAGATGTAGGCAACCCTCCTTAACAATTAAGGAATTGGATTTTATTTTAATTAATTAAATTTCTTTAATTAATTAGGCTCCTAATCTTATTAGGAATAATTAAGTAAACTCTTTTAATTAATTAGTCTCCTAATACTATTAGGAATATTTGAGAGTACTTTTATTAATTAATTCTCAAACTCCTTTAGAAATTAAATAATAATAATAGTAATAATAATAATGATAATAATAATAATAATAATAAGACTCCTCTTATTAATTTATATTTAATACTTTTAAAATATTAAATAATAAATATTTAGTTATTTAATTTAGTCTATCACCGTAGATTAAATTAAATATACTTTAACTTATTATTACGATTATGCCATTAACTTCTTAAATAATTATTCTTCATTTTATGGTGTGAACCTTTAGGTTCTCCATATTAAACAGGTTGTGAATAAATCAATTAGAACAATTCTAATCTTATTTAAATAAATAAATTAAGCTATTAATTTATTTAAATAAATAATATTTATTCTACAATAGGGATAAGTCTACCTAGCGATTAACGACTTTCCAGAAAATATAGATTTTAACATTAATCATAAAAGAACCTTTGAGTATAGTTACCGTACAATTCAATCCCTCCACCATACAATGTCTCAATTAAATATAAGACATGGAATTACTGTCAAGTCTTATTTTATTTAATTATATGTATTTCGACTCTTAAATGCACAACTCCAAATAATGCAAATTAGAAACTCCTTTTTAATTTCATTCTGCCTTGGCCAAGGACTACTGGGTTGTCATTTATCGAATCATATAGGACATTTCTCTTCTTTTACTAGAAGCGGTAGATTCTTTATTGATCATACATTATCTCCATGTACGACTTATTATACCCAAACATACCCTTTGATATACCCTAAGGGTCTTAAGGAATAAGTCAAAGTATAACTCATCATACACAAGATACTATGATGATCTCAAGTCCAAGGATCACTTGTACTACTATTGTGACGCCCCCAAAATAGCTATGCATCACTCATTCTGAGTCGCCAAATACATGGTATAGAAACAAATACAACTTCATTAAAACACTTGTCGCACAAAATACGACAACACAATACTGTGAGTTTAAATACAAATATTGTCTTCTAGACAGAATCCACACTCAAATAAGTCCTCATTACAATTATTGAAATACTATTTTATAAAATAGTGAGGACTGCTAACACCACTGACTAGAAACATCACTCCACACCTCGACTAGTTCCCGCTATATTCTCGCCTCCTAAGAAAAATGGAACAAAAAAAAAGGGTGAGCTCAACTAGCCCAGTAAAGAATATTATGACTAAGATAATATATAACAACTTATCATTAGTCTTCAACAGGGAAAAATCTGATTAAATATAATAGACAACAAGTTTTAGATCAATAACTACAGCGGAAACAGCAAACCATTAGAAGAGTCAAGTAGAGAATGAGTTCTACTATCTTCTAATATTTAAAAGTCCATCATCAATATTTTATTCCTGTAACAACAATTAATAATCATCTTTAATCAAATATTCATCTTTGCACTACAGGCCAAAGATATTCATTTGTATCACCAGTCGGTCATGTTCATCTCAACACCTGTTCATTTTTGCACTACGGGCCAAAGATATTCATCAGTTAATCATTCATCTTTGCACTACAGGCCAAAGATATTCAGTAATATCATCATTTAGGACTGAGGATGATGAAAAATATTTTAAAGAAAACGAACCCAGTGAGACAGAAGGAAAAATATTAGGGATTCGTATTAAAGTTTATACAAGTGCAATAATACTCCATAACAACCAATTGTGAAGTAGAATTCAAAAAGAAAGATTAAAACATGGATACAATCAAAGATAGTAACCATAATAGACATCTTGGACAAAAAGAAAAAATTTTATTTTTCGGTGAATAGTGTCGTATTCATGAATAGTGTCGTATATGTGAATAGTAACCCCGACACAAAAAGTTTCAAATTTGATAAAAAGTTCAAACCAACGTTTTGGCATAATGATATTGAAGAAAATAATATCATTTAAGAAAAAAATAATATCCCTTACCTCAAGATAACAGTACTTCTGTTCGGAATATCGGTATAAGGCTGAAGGAAACTTGCACTAATAAATAAAAACTCACAAAATATCTAAATACTCACAAAATACTCTCGATAATATAGAGAGAGAAAGAGAGAAAACTTATGAATTCTGGTGTGATTTTCAATTCTAACTTAGCCCTCTATTTATAGAAAAATGTTAGCACGCCGAAGCAGACTTGACCTGCAACCTGATGGCTTTACCTGCTACTATTCCCACCCACCACATTTGAATAAAAAATCAGCACATTTCTTCACCAACCACAAGTGGGGCTTACTCAATTCTAGAATTTTCCACCAAAATCATTTATAAACCTAATTTTCGAATCAGTCACTTCTTAAAATTCATAACAAATTATACGTTCATTTTTAACGGTTCAAAATTTATGGACATATACTCAACTTATATATGTATAACATATCCAAAAATCACAACGATCTAACTGTTAGATTAAAAATTATAACTCACGAAATATATCTTAAGAATAGTGATTTAATTTTTAATACCTCTATTCCGACAAAAACAGCTCAACATTAATTCCTTCACATAAAATAAATATATATATATATATATCCACCAATTATATCCACATAAAATAAATATTTCCTTATCATATAAATCAATAATTAATTTTTCACAAATAATATTACAGAATCACAATTATGACAACCAGGCCGTTCCTAGAAAAGAGGGGGCTTTCCAATAAGAATTTCTCCTTACTGGCGCGTTATTAGATGACCAAACCTCTCCTTAGACAGAACTTTCTAGACATTACCAATAATGCTATCTAATAATATTATTCAAATAACATAAATTATTGATCTGATAATGAAAAATACTGTGCATCAACAATTATTGAAACAACAATAATATAAAATATCAACGCAGCAATTATTGAATCAATAAAATAAAATATTGAACAGTAACTACTGTAACAATTATTGAGTAGTGCCTTATTACGTAAGGATCAATAATTGGTGCAATACCGTGTGCTACTGTGTTTTAACCACCAGGTATTCCAACAGTATTAACGGTAACAACTATGTCGTTATTTATAAACAACTTATACTTGTCGTTTTCTTCATCCAATCGCTTTCCGTTATGAGGCCCAAACAAGGCTACGCCATCGTACGAATATTCCCCGACAGCAAGAATATTCCATGACCAAACAAATATTCCCCGACAAAATGAATATTTTATAACCACTTGCTTATTTTACAAAATTTGCATATTTCACCCATAACCAAAGCATTATATCAAATTAACACCTTATTATTCACAATAATATTTAGAGAAAATTTGATTTTATTCATTAATAAGTTGGGGTCTTACAACCTCCCCTCCTTATGAAATTTCATTCTCGAAATTGACGTACGTACCTGGTGTTTCGAAAAGGTGAGGATACCTCGCTTTCATTTCTAATTCTAACTCCCAGGTCATTTCTTCATTAGCATGGTTTCTTCACAAAACCTTAACTTGTGGTATAACCTTGGTGCGTAGGACATGCTCTTTCCTATCTAAGATCTTAACAGGTACCTCCTCGTACGTTAAATCTTCAATTATCTCGTCTGGTTCTAACTCAATTATGTGGTTCGGGTCTTTTACATATTTACGAAGCACAGATACGTGAAAAATATTATGAACACGAGACATGCTTGGAGGTAATGCGAGTCGATATGCCACATTTTCTATTCGGTCAAGAATTTCAAATGGACCAACAAATCGTGGATTGAGCTTTCCTCTCTTCTCAAATCTTATAACTCCTTTCCATGGTGCTACACGTAACAATACATGATCCCCAATACTAAATTCTACATCCTTTCGATGAAGATCCGCATAACTCTTTTGTCGATCCTGTGCCGTTTGTATACGTTACCGAATCGTTTGGATCTTCTCTGTAGTTATGCGTACCAATTCTGGTCCCAACAACGTTGCTTCACCCACCTCGTCCCAGTATACTGGAGAACGACACTTTCGTCCATATAAGGCTTCAAATGGGGCCATACCTATACTTGCCTGATAACTGTTTGTTGTAGGAGAATTCCACCAGTGGCAAGTACTTATCCTAACTTCCTTTGAAATCTAGAACACAGAGTCTTAGTAGATCTTCAAGGGTTTGAATAGTCCTTTCCGATTGTACGTCCTTTTGAGGATGGTATGCCGAACTGAATCGTAAATCTGTGCCCATAGCTTTCTGCAAGCTATCCCAAAATCGTGAAGTGAATTTTGGGTCACGATCCGAAACTATGGATACTGGCATGCCATGTAATCTCATAATCTCATTCACGTACATACTACCAAAATGTTCAAGGGAATAAGTCTCACGTATAGTTAAGAAATGAGCAGACTTCGTTAATCTATCAACAATGACCCAAATCACATCTATGCCTTGAGAAACCTTGGGAAGACTCGTAACAAAATCCATATTAATGTGTTCCCACTTCCATTTCGGAATCTCAAGTGGTTGCAATGGACCCTTTGGTACTTGATGCTCCGCTTTTACACGTTGACAAGTTAAACACCTCGAGATAAACTCCGCGATCTCTCTTTTCATATTGCTCCACCAAAATGTATGTCGAAGATCGTGATACATTTTGGTACTCCCAGGATGGATTGCAAACAGTGTGTTGTGTGCCTCCATCATGATTCTATGCTTCAAGTCAGAATCGTTAGGAACGCAAAGTCTGGAGTTGACTCGAAGTATTCCTTCTTCATCGATTCTTACTTCTGGAATAGCACCTTCTTGCACTTTCTTCTTCATACGCATCAGCTCCATGTCCTTAGCTTGAGCAGCTTTAACTTTATTGATTAAAGTCGGTTCTACTCGTATATTTGATATCATCACGTGGGTACTTGGAGCGTTTACCTCTATCTCCATCCTTTGCAAATCATACAAAATGGGCATTTGTGTTAACAACATTGCACTCGTGCCCGCATATGATCTTCTACTCAATGTGTCAGCTACTACGTTCGCTTTTCCAGGATGATATTTGTGAGGCCCCGAATTTTATGAAATAAAAGTATTCAATTTTTGTATTTTGGTAAATGGTTAAATTGATAAAAGGTTAAAGTTAAGGGTGATATGTGATTTTTTTTTTTAAAGTAAACAAGTTGTCATAAAATACCTGGTCACTATTCACTCTAATATTGTTCACTCGAGTATTTGGGATACTTTTTGTGTCGGAGTTACTATTCACGAGTTACTATTCACGGGCTACTATTTACCCAAATTACTATTCACTCTAGTATTGTTCGCTCGGGTATTTGAGACACTTTTTGTGTCGGAGTTACTATTCACGAGTTACTATTCACGGGTTACTATTCACCCAAATTATTATTCACTCTAGTATTGTTCACTCGAGTATTTGGGACATTTTTTGTGTCGGAGTACTATTCACGAGTTACTATTCACGGGAAATATTCTTTTTGTCAAAAAATATCCGTACGACGGTACAATCATTGGTGAACCCCACAACGGAATTATTGTCGGATTGAGAAAATGACAAAAATATTTTATGAAAATAACGACAAAAGTTTTACCATTGATACTGTTGAACTACTCGGTAGTAAAAGTACAGTAATACGTGTGATTGCATAGTAGCACACGGTATTGATTATTAATGCTTATGTGAGAAGTCACTCAGTTTGATTCAATTATTGTCAATTAATAATCTGAATTATTTAGCGATAATGAAGTTTTGTTTTATTCGTATTATTAACGTAATAAAACAGAAACATCTTTTTATATAAAACAGAATACTTTATTAAAGTTATTCTATAAATAGAATATATTATATTTTATTATGCATAGTGTTGCATAGTATTTGCATAGTAAAAATCTTTTTATATAAATAGAATATATTATATTTTATTTAAAAGATTTTTCTTTAAATATGGACCGTCAAATTAAAGTAAATCAATCTGGACCGTTCATAGATTAGTTACTATGCATTCCATTTTTCTATAAATAGAAGCTCATTCCTTCATTATTTTCTTACAAATTCACTGAAACTCTAGAGAGAGAAACTATAGAGAGAGAAACTATAGAGAGAATTCTTCTTCTATAATCTTGAGCGTATTTCTTTAGAGTTTAAGAAAGCTTTGAGCGTAGTACAAGTTTTCTTCGAGTATATCATCGCCCTACTAGTCGGAATACTTTTCTTTCAAAGGTAGGGAATATTATTTGTTGTACTCATAAGGGGTGTTATTTTTTCTTATTCATGAAGAGACCTTCTGTTATTCCATTCTTTATTATTTTGTTGGAATAACCTGTATGCGTGGTTTACCCTATATTTGGTTGAATGACCTGTATATGCGGTTTACCCAATACTTGGTGATCTTCTTTTATTATTCCGCATTTACAATTCTGTCGGAATATCCTGTCGGTGTTAATTTCACCTGACCTGGTTCCATCATTTATTATTCCGTATTTACGATTCTGTGGGAATATCCTGTCGGCGTGAATTTCACCTGACCTGGTTCCATCATTTATTATTCCGTATTTACGATTCTATCGGAATATCCTGTCTGTGCATTTTACGCCGGACCTGGTTCCATCATTTATTATTCCGTATTTATTATTCTGTTGGGAATAACCTGTTTGTGCGGTCTCTATCGCATGCATAGTAAATTCTTCTGTTATTCCATTCTTTATTATTCTGTTGGAATAACCTGTCTATGTGGATTGCCACATGCATGGTGAATGATCCTTTGTATTCATTCCTTATTAAATTATGAAAATGATATGTTTACGTTGATTATGATGAGAGTCATAATAAAAGTATTGGACTGATGAAAATCATGGGTATATGAAATATTAGTAAGTGTTATGATGTGTTATGTTGGTTATTATGTGAAAGCAAGAAAGTTTCTTAGAAATCACAAATGGTTGAAAAATCAGATTTAGGTAAAAACGTAACAGAAAATTCAATTAATCGTATCTCCTATTATATTTTGAATTTTTGAGTGTGGTCAAGTTCTAGAGTTAGATCTATGAGTTTTCTAACTTATCCAAGTGGAATTACTAGAAAAGGTATTGTAGATTTTCGTGTGGACTGATTTTAGCAAAGGAGTTAAAACTGCAAAATGGCCAAAAAGTTGTTGCCACGTTTTTGTGAGGGCTGTTTCGGCCACTTAATTAGTAAGAAAAATTCAGGCCTTTTGGGACATGAAAGTATATGGTATAAAGAACATCGTGTCCAAAAATGAGCTCATTCCGACTTAAAATGAGCAAATTATGACCATTTCAATATTTAGGTTTTTCCGGCGAAAAACGCTATAACCGGAGTTCTATAACTCCGATGATCATGAAATTTAAACTGGGAGCTCACGTTAACATGTGTAAGATCCTGCCAATATTTGGGAATTTATGGAGTTAAACTTGAGGTAGCTAATTTCTTAAGGAATTACTTAGAAATTAATTTTTGAAAAATAGTAAATGAATTTTAAAAATTTCGAGAAAAATATATTTTCAGTATGGGACTATGTTATGCTAAATCTCAGAAAAGAAATATTTTTGGAACTGATTTGGTATTTTTTTATGAAAATGATCTAGTTACGAGTAAATGAGTTAAATATGTTATGTGAAGTAACAAAGTTAGAAGACAGGATTTTATGACTTATCAATCCTATATAAGGTATATGTAGATTGTTGATAAGGAATTTGATCATTAGTGATGAAATATTATGAGTATGACATGTTTGAATGATTAAATGCATTATTTGGTAAAGTGTAAATAACTGAAATAAATTGTTTATAAGTTTAAGATGTGATTAAAATATTATTATGATATTAATAATATTAGATTATGAATTTATTATGTGATTGATAATATTTGGATAAAGTTAATGTCTGTAACATTTATCCTTGTTTTAGTTGATTAATGCTTATATCATTGTCATCATCCTCATGCTTATATATATGGTGATGAAAGTTATCGTTGGCTTACGTGTAGAGATGGACCAGAGATTATTCGGTATAGTTATGACGATTGATAATTTAATGAATATCATTGGCCCGTAGTGCAGGGATTATTCGATGATGTGGATTATTTTATTAAGCTGAGTCCCAGCGATAACAGTGTTGAAAAACCTTTTAAATCATAGAAGATAGTAGATTTTATTCTCTACTTGACTCTTCTAATGGATTGCTTGTTCCGCTGCAGTTAAACTTGATGTTTATTATATTTTATTAGTTTAACACTGTTGAAGGATAATGATAATTTATTCTGCATTATCTTAGTCATAATATTTCTTACTGGGCTAGTTGAGCTCACCCTTTCTTTCACTGTTCTCTTCAGGAAATGAGAATATAGCTGGGACGAGTCGGGGAACGGAGTGATAGACCAGATGATAGTATTAGTAGTCCTCACTATTCTATTAAATAGTGTGACGATAATTGTAATGAGGACTCCTTTTGAGTTTGTATAATCTCTAGTAGACAATAATTGTATTCAAACTCATAGTTATGTTTTGTCGTATTGTACACGACAGTTGTATTAGTAGGTTGTATTTGAATTCTGTACCATGTAAGTGGCGACCCAAGATGGGTGACGTATACCTAATTTTGGGGGCGTCACAGTTGGTATCAGAGCTTAGGGATATGATCCCTGGCTAGGATCTGAGAATTGAACTAGGAGGGGAGAGACGGGGAATTTCTTCGCTAGTATGACCTACCTAAGTTTATTTGTTATTTAATTGGTTGGTCAGAGTATATTGATAATATGTGACATGTTGATTTAACCCTTATTTTGTGGTAGTGTTTGAAAATGACATCTAACAATATTGAGATAAGCATTGGAGCAAAAAAAGATGACCATATCGCAGTACGAGGTTAAGTTTGCGGAGTTATCCCGGTTTGCATCCCATTTGGTCGATAATGAGGAGCGAATGACGCGAATGTCTCTAAGAGGTTTGAAACCCTATATACGTCAATACCTCATTCTAATATTTATATTGTGTTGAAAGTCATCTGTGGCTTACGTGCATAGATGGACTTGGTATGATTATGACCAGGGATTATTCGGTATAATCATGACCGTAATATTATAAATGATGTGGTAAAAGTCATCTGTGGCTTACGTGCATAGATGGACTTGGTATGATTATGACCAGGGATTATTCGGTATAATCATGACCGTAATGTTACAAATGTTGTGGATTAATTATTGAGCTGAGTCTCAGCAATGAAATATTAATTCATGGATGTGGTAAAAGTCATCTTTGGCCGTAGTGCATTGATGGACTTGGTATGATTATGACCAGGGATTATTCGGTATAATCATGACCGTAATTGAAAACACGAATATCCTTGGCCCGTAGTGCATGAATAATTCGTGGTCGTGATACAATTAAGCTGAGTCTCAGCATTATTGATTTTATAGTTGTATATCTTTGGCCTGTAGTGCAAAGATTAACTGTTGATTATTGGTTATACAGTTGTAAATCTTTAGCCATAGTGCAAAGATGAATTTATTAGTATGATTATGAGCAGGAATTGTGATTTGGTATAACCATGATTTTTGATGTTTCAGGTGAAGATATGTGATGTAAATTATCTTCTTCCTGGGTGCGAAAAAGAATTCAGAATCACAATTAAAATTATGAGTTATTCATATGATTGTGGACAGAAATTGTTGATTGATGTTACAGGGATATGGTCACTGACAGAGATATTAGTCTAGAAGACGAGTAATATACTTCGCTAGGGTGTGACTTACCTAAGCCGAAATTTTTCTGGATAAGTTGACAATTTGTGATATGTCAATTAACCTTTGTTTTGAAGGTATATTCTAGAATGATATCTGAAATACAGGAGATGAGAAATGAGAAAATCATGATAGAGCGGAATTATCCGGAAAGGTACAATCCGAAAAGAAAGCAAGGTATTCTCATCTCTTCGAATATCAGGTACGTACGTAAATTTCGAGGACGAAATTCCATAAGGAGGGGAGATTGTGAGGCCCCGAATTTTATGAAATAAAAGTATTCAATTTTTTTATTTTGGTAAATGGTTAAATTGATAAAAGGTTAAAGTTAAGGGTGATATGTGATTTTTTTTTAAAGTAAACAAGTTGTCATAAAATACCTGGTCACTATTCACTCTAATATTGTTCACTCGAGTATTTGGGATACTTTTTGTGTCGGAGTTACTATTCACGAGTTACTATTCACGGGCTACTATTCACCCAAATTACTATTCACTCTAGTATTGTTCACTCGGGTATTTGAGACACTTTTTGTGTCGGAGTTACTATTCACGAGTTACTATTCACGGGTTACTATTCACCCAAATTATTATTCACTCTAGTATTGTTCACTCGAGTATTTGGGACATTTTTTGTGTCGGAGTACTATTCACGAGTTACTATTCACGGGAAATATTCTTTTTGTCAAAAAATATCCGTACGACGGTACAATCATTGGTGAACCCCACAACGGAATTATTGTCGGATTGAGAAAATGACAAAAATATTTTATGAAAATAACGGCAAAAGTTTTACCATTGATACTGTTGAACTACTCGGTAGTAAAAGTACAGTAATACGTGTGATTGCATAGTAGCACACGGTATTGATTATTAATGCTTATGTGAGAAGTCACTCAGTTTGATTCAATTATTGTCAATTAATAATCTGAATTATTTAGCGATAATGAAGTTTTGTTTTATTCGTATTATTAACGTAATAAAACAGAAATATCTTTTTATATAAAACAGAATACTTTATTAAAGTTATTCTATAAATAGAATATATTATATTTTATTATGCATAGTGTTGCATAGTATTTGCATAGTAAAAATCTTTTTATATAAATAGAATATATTATATTTTATTTAAAAGATTTTTCTTTAAATATGGACCGTCAGATTAAAGTAAATCAATCTGGACCGTTCATAGATTAGTTACTATACATTCCATTTTCTTATAAATAGAAGCTCATTCCTTCATTATTTTCTTACGAATTCACTGAAACTCTAGAGAGAGAAACTATAGAGAGAATTCTTCTTCTATAATCTTGAGCGTATTTCTTTAGAGTTTAAGAAAGCTTTGAGCGTAGTACAAGTTTTCTTCGAGTATATCATCGCCCTACTAGTCGGAATACTTTTCTTTCAAAGGTAGGGAATATTATTTGTTGTACTCATAAGGGGTGTTATTTTTTCTTATTCATGAAGAGAACTTCTGTTATTCCATTCTTTATTATTTTGTTGGAATAATCTGTATGCGTGGTTTACCCTATATTTGGTTGAATGACCTGTATATGCGGTTTACCCAATACTTGGTGATCTTCTTTTATTATTCCGCATTTACAATTCTGTCGGAATATCCTGTCGGTGTTAATTTCACCTGACCTGGTTCCATCATTTATTATTCCGTATTTACGATTCTGTGGGAATATCCTGTCGGCGTGAATTTCACCTGACCTGGTTCCATCATTTATTATTCCGTATTTACGATTCTATCGGAATATCCTGTCTGTGCATTTTACGCCGGACCTGGTTCCATCATTTATTATTCCGTATTTATTATTCTGTTGGGAATAACCTGTTTGTGCGGTCTCTATCGCATGCATAGTAAATCCTTCTGTTATTCCATTCTTTATTATTCTGTTGGAATAACCTGTCTATGTGGATTGCCACATGCATGGTGAATGATCCTTTGTATTCATTCCTTATTAAATTATGAAAATGATCTGTTTACGTTGATTATGATGAGAGTCATAATAAAAGTATTGGACTGATGAAAATCATGGGTATATGAAATATTAGTAAGTGTTATGATGTGTTATGTTGGTTATTATGTGAAAGCAAGAAAGTTTCTTAGAAATCACAAATGGTTGAAAAATCAGATTTAGGTAAAAACGTAACAGAAAATTCAATTAATCGTATCTCCTATTATATTTTGAATTTTTGAGTGTGGTCAAGTTCTAGAGTTAGATCTATGAGTTTTCTAACTTATCCAAGTGGAATTACTAGAAAAGGTATTGTAGATTTTCGTGTGGACTGATTTTAGCAAAGGAGTTAAAACTGCAAAATGGCCAAAAAGCTGTTGCCACGTTTTTGTGAGGGCTGTTTCGGCCACTTAATTAGTAAGAAAAATTCAGGCCTTTTGGGACATGAAAGTATATGGTATAAAGAACATCGTGTCCAAAAATGAGCTCATTCCGACTTAAAATGAGCAAATTATGACCATTTCAATATTTAGGTTTTTTCGGCGAAAAACGCTATAACCGGAGTTCTATAACTCCGATGATCATGAAATTTAAACTGGGAGCTCACGTTAACATGTGTAAGATCCTGCCAATATTTGGGAATTTATGGAGTTAAACTTGAGGTAGCTAATTTCTTAAGGAATTACTTAGAAATTAATTTTTGAAAAATAGTAAATGAATTTTAAAAATTTCGAGAAAAATATATTTTCAGTATGGGACTATGTTATGCTAAATCTCAGAAAAGAAATATTTTTGGAACTGATTTGGTATTTTTTTTATGAAGATGATCTAGTTACGAGTAAATGAGTTAAATATGTTATGTGAAGTAACAAAGTTAGAAGACAGGATTTTATGACTTATCAATCCTATATAAGGTATATGTAGATTGTTGATAAGGAATTTGATCATTAGTGATGAAATATTATGAGTATGACATGTTTGAATGATTAAATGCATTATTTGGTAAAGTGTAAATAACTGAAATAAATTGTTTATAAGTTTAAGATGTGATTAAAATATTATTATGATATTAATAATATTAGATTATGAATTTATTATGTGATTGATAATATTTGGATAAAGTTAATGTCTGTAACATTTATCCTTGTTTTAGTTGATTAATGCTTATATCATTGTCATCATCCTCATGCTTATATATATGGTGATGAAAGTTATCGTTGGCTTACGTGTAGAGATTGACCAGAGATTATTCGGTATAGTTATGACCATTGATAATTTAATGAATATCCTTGGCCCGTAGTGCAGGGATTATTCGATGATGTGGATTATTTTATTAACCTGAGTCCCAGCGATAACAGTGTTGAAAAACCTTTTAAATCATAGAAGATAGTAGATTTTATTCTCTACTTGACTCTTCTAATGGATTGCTTGTTCCGCTGCAGTTAAACTTGATGTTTATTATATTTTATTAGTTTAACACTGTTGAAGGCTAATGATAATTTATTCTGCATTATCTTAGTCATAATATTTCTTACTGGGCTAGTTGAGCTCACCCTTTCTTTTACTGTTCTCTTCAGGAAATGAGAATATAGCTGGGACTAGTCGGGGAACGCAGTGATGGACCAGATGATAGTATTAGTAGTCATCACTATTCTATTAAATAGTGTGACGATAATTGTAATGAGGACTCCTTTTGAGTTTGTATAATCTCTAGTAGACAATAATTGTATTCAAACTCATAGTTATGTTTTGTCGTATTGTACACGACAGTTGTATTAGTAGGTTGTATTTGAATTCTGTACCATGTAAGTGGCGACCCAAGATGGGTGACGTATACCTAATTTTGGGGGCGTCACAGTTGGTATCAGAGCTTAGGGATATGATCCCTGGCTAGGATCTGAGAATTGAACTAGGAGGGGAGAGACGGGGAATTTCTTCGCTAGTATGACCTACCTAAGTTTATTTGTTATTTAATTGGTTGGTCAGAGTATATTGATAATATGTGACATGTTGATTTAACCCTTATTTTGTGGTAGTGTTTGAAAATGACATCTAACAATATTGAGATAAGCATTGGAGCAAAAAAAGATGACCATATCGCAGTACGAGGTTAAGTTTGCGGAGTTATCCCGGTTTGCATCCCATTTGGTCGATAATGAGGAGCGAATGACGCGAATATTTCTAAGAGGTTTGAAACCCTATATACGTCAATACCTCATTCTAATATTTATATTGTGTTGAAAGTCATCTGTGGCTTACGTGCATAGATGGACTTGGTATGATTATGACCAGGGATTATTTGGTATAATCATGACCGTAATATTATAAATGATGTGGTAAAAGTCATATGTGGCTTACGTGCATAGATGGACTTGGTATGATTATGACCAGAGATTATTCGGTATAATCATGACCGTAATGTTACAAATGATGTGGATTAATTATTGAGCTGAGTCTCAGCAATGAAATATTAATTCATGAATGTGGTAAAAGTCATCTTTGGCCGTAGTGCATTGATGGACTTGGTATGATTATGACCAGGGATTATTCGGTATAATCATGACCGTAATTGAAAACACGAATATCCTTGGCCCGTAGTGCATGAATAATTCGTGGTCGTGATACTATTAAGCTGAGTCTCAGCATTATTGATTTTATAGTTGTATATCTTTGGCCTGTAGTGCAAAGATTAACTGTTGATTATTGGTTATACAGTTGTAAATCTTTAGCCATAGTGCAAAGATGAATTTATTAGTATGATTATGAGCAGGAATTGTGATTTGGTATAACCATGATTTTTGATGTTTCAGGTGAAGATATGTGATGTAAATTATCTTCTTCCTGGGTGCGAAAAGGAATTCAGAATCACAATTATAATTATGAGTTATTCATATGATTGTGGACAGAAATTGTTGATTGATGTTACAGGGATATGGTCACTGACGGAGATATTAGTCTAGAAGACGAGTAATATACTTCACTAGGGTGTGACTTACCTAAGCCGAAATTTTTCTGGATAAGTTGACAATTTGTGATATGTCAATTAACCTTTGTTTTGAAGGTATATTCTAGAATGATATCTGAAATACAGGAGATGAGAAATGAGAAAATCATGATAGAGCGGAATTATCCGGAAAGGTACAATTCGAAAAGAAAGCAAGGTATTCTCATCTCTTCGAATATCAGGTACGTACGTAAATTTCGAGGACGAAATTCCATAATGAGGGGAGATTGTGAGGCCCCGAATTTTTTGAAATAAAAGTATTCAATTTTTCTATTTTGGTAAATGGTTAAATTGATAAAAGGTTAAAGTTAAGGGTGATATGTGATTTTTTTTAAAGTAAACAAGTTGTCATAAAATACCTGGTCACTATTCACTCTAATATTGTTCAGTTTGGCATATAGCTTATTTTCACGAAGCCTTTGCAGTACCAGCTTCAAATGATGCTCATGATCTTCACGGTTTTTGGAATAGATGAGGATGTCATCAATAAAGACAACAACGAACTGATCTAAATATTCTTTGAATACACGGTTCATCATATCCATGAAGGCAGCAGGAGCATTAGTCAATCCAAAAGACATGACTAAGAATTCATAATGCCCGTACCGAGTTCTGAAGGCAGTCTTTGTAATATCCTCAGTTTTAATCTTCAGCTAATGATATCCAGAACGAAGATCGATCTTTGAAAAGAATTGTGCTCCTTGCAACTGGTTGAACAGGTCATCAATACGAGGTAGTGGATATCTATTCTTGATGGTGACATGGTTCAATTCTCGATAGTCAATACAAAGTCGCATAGTCCCGTCTTTCTTCTTTACGAATAAAACAGGAGCATCCCAAGGAGACGTACTAGGACGAATGAGACCGATGTCTAAAAATTCAAGTAATTGGACTTTTAACTCCTGAAGTTCAATAGGAGCTATTCGATATGGGGTTTTAGAAATGGGCTTTGTACCGAGTTCAAGGTCAATAAAGAATTCAACTTTACGTTCTGGGGTTAGACCAGGAGGTTCTTCAGGAAATACGTCAGGAAATTCACTAACAACAGAAATATTATTCAAATCTGACGTGTTTTTGTTCAAGTCCATAACATGGGCTAAGAAAGCTTGACATCCGTTTTTCAATAAACGAATGGCTTTATGGCTTGATATGACAGCGATTAATTTTAATGGTTTGGTTGCTTGAATTCGCATAACAGGTTGGTTAGGAATATGAAAACTAACAACCTTACGAAAATAATCAATTTTGGCATGATGAGTAGTTAACCAATCAATTCCTAAAATCACATCAAAAGCAAGTATCTTTAAAGAGATAAGGTCAACGGGTAATGTGATTGTGCCAACTTGGATTAAGCAAGATTTATAAACTGTAGATGTAATGAAAGTTTCTCCTAACGGAGTCTCCACAGATAGGTCAAAGTCTAATTTCTCCGTAGTCAAGTTTAAACGTTGAGCACAAGCAGGAGAGATAAAAGAATGGATAGAACCGGTATCTAGTAAAGTATAAACTTCGCAAGAATTCAAGATTAGCTTACCCGTGATCACCTCGTTCGGGTTTCTCGCGTTTTGGCCGGTCACGACAAACGCTTTTCCAGGAACCGCTGATTTTGACTTATCCGGGATAGCTTTTGGAGTCACCATCCCCGCTGAACTTGGTTTTGCTATAGAACACTCTCGAGCTATATGACCCTCCTTTCCACAGTTATAACATACCTTAGATTGTTGTGGACAGTTTGGGCTGATATGACCCTCTTTCCCGCATTTGTAACAAACGACCGGTGCTCGTTCTCCTCCCCTAGAAACAGTTGATGTTTGTGCTGACGTTTTCACGTTATCATTGTTGTACCTTCTCTTCTTGAAATCTCCTCCCGACTCGCTCCTTCTATTATCACGGCCACGATTTCTACCAGAGTGGTTACCGCTTTTGTCTGAATGTTTTCCTCCCTGCTGGTTTTCATTGGTCCGATGACCGCTGCCACCGGTATTACCTTGGTTGTGTTCCCTTGGTTGAATATACTCATTATCTTGCTCTAATAATTGAGCCATGTTTACAACATCTAAATATAAAGAAAATTTATGAGAGATAAGATATTGCCGAATCTCGGGTTTTAAACCTCTCAAAAACATCCTTGTCATTCGTTTCTCATTCTCAACCAAATACGGTGCAAACCTGGATAACTCTGCAAACTTCGCCTCGTACTGGGACACCGTCATGTTGTTTTGTTCCAGTCTAATAAACTCTACCTCTTTCATATGACGAATACTTTCAGGAAAGTACTTGTCATTAAACAGTTTCTGAAATGTTTCCCAGGACATGTTGAGTGCGTCAGGCTGGATACGCTTCACAGACTCCCACCAGTAGTCTGCCTCACCGCGGAACATAAAGGTGGCGAATGGAACCTTCTGTTCCTCCGTGCATCCCAAGACATCGAATATCTTGGTAATTTGCTTGACCCACGTTTCCGCCTTGATCGGATCCGGCTTTCCCTGAAAGTCTGGTGGTCCCAACTCTTTGAACTGCTTGGCCGTGACAAACCGCGCGTTGTTATCATTTCCACCCGTATTCTGCACACGAGTCTCCCTCGTCTGATTTTGCATGAACTACAAAAAGCTCCAAAACATTCCATCATTCATCGTTTGCTCAGTAACGTTGTTTACAGGAGGAATATTGCCTTCCTGTTGCATGTTCTCCTTGTTTGTGACTAAAGGTTGTTCCACAGTCTCATATACTCCATTGTTAACGTTATCGGCCGCCATTCTCAAATACTGCCATAAAACAAGGGTTAATTAAACAAATTAACATATCACATAATATCGATATATTATGACCAACCAACAAATAAGCTTAGGTAGGACACACTAGCGAAGGATTTACTCGTCTCTCTCCTCCTAGTTCGATTCCACGATCTCCGCCAGAGACCATATCCCTAAGCTCTGATACCAACTGTGACGCCCCAAAAATAGGTATACATCACCCATTTTGAGTCGTCAAATACATGGTACAGAAACAAATACAATTTCATTAAAACACTTGTCGCGCAAAATACGACAACACAATACTGTGAGTTTAAATACAAATATTGTCTTCTAGACAATATTCACACTCAAATAAGTCCTAATTACAATTATTGAAATACTATTTTATAAAATAGTGAGGATTGCTAACACCACTGACTAGAAACATCACTCCACACTCCGACTAGTTCCCGCTATATTCTCGCCTCCTGAGAAAAATGGAACAAAAAGAAAAAGGGTGAGCTCAACTAGCCCAGTAAAGAATATTATGACTAAGATAATATACAATAACTTATCATTAGTCTTCAACAGAGAAAAATCTAATAAAATATAATAGATAACAAGTTTTAGATCAACAACTACATCGGAAATAGCAAACCATTAGAATAGTCAAGTAGAGAATGAGTTCTACTATCTTCTAATATTTAAAAGTCCATCATCAATATTTTATCCCTGTAACAACAATTAATAACCATCTTTAATCAAATATTCATCTTTGTACTACAGGCCAAAGATATTTGTGACGCCCCCAAAATTAGGTATACATCACCCATCTTGGGTCGTCAGATACAAAGTACAGAATACAAATACAACTTACTAATACAACTGTCATGTACAATATGACAAAACATAAACTGTGAGTTTGAATACAAATATTATCTTCTAGAGAGTATTCATACTCAAAAGGAGTCCTCATTACATTTATTAACATATTATTACATAGAATAGTGAGGACTACTAACTAATACTATCATTCGAACCATCACTCCGTTTCCCGACTTGCCCCAGCTACGTTCTCATTTCCTGAAGAGAACAGTGAAAGAAAGGGTGAGCTCAACTAACCCAGTAAGAAATATTATGACTAAGATAATGCAGAATAAATTATCATTAGCCTTCAACAATGTTAAACTGATAAAATATAATAGACATCAAGTTTAACTGCAGCGGAACAAGCAATCCATTAAAAGAGTCAAGTAGAAAATAAACTCTACTATCTTTTATGATTTAAAAGGTTTTTCAACACTGCTATCGCTGAGACTCAGCTTAAAAATAATCCACATCATCGAATCACCCCTGCACTACGGCCAAGGATATTCGTGTATTCATTAATGGTCATGATCATGCCAACAACTGTCCATCAATGCACTACGGGCCAATGATGACTTTTACCACATCATTTGTAACATTACGGTCATGATTATACCGAATAATCCCTGGTCATAATCATACCAAGTCCATCTATGCACTACATGCCACAGATGACTTACAACATTTTATAAACATGAGGATGATGACAATGATATAAGAATTCAATAAAACAAGTTCAAGAATTAATTTATTCAAGAATTAACAACGTCCAAATTGTCAACATGATACTGCTTTGTGGAGTAAAATTCAAGAATACTTAGAAGAATATTTTCATGAAAAGATACTGGATGAACCGCAAATATCAAGGATATTCCACAAATTTCATGGAGTATAGAAGTCAAAACTTAACCAACTGAGTATAATAAAGAATGGAATAACAAAAGAAATCACCATGCATGCGATAGACCGCACAGACAGGTTATTCCGACAGAATAATAAATAATGGAACCAGGTCCGGCGTAAACGCACAGACAGGATATTCTGACAGAATAATAAATAATGGAACCAGGTCCGGCGTAAACGCACAGACAGGATATTCTGACAGAATAATAAATAATGGAACCAGGTCCGGTGTAAAACACACAGACAGGATGTTCCAACAGAATAATAACAGGACGGAACCAGGTTCGGTGTAAAACACACAGACAGGATGTTCCAACAGAATAATAATAAAAACGGAACCAGGTCCAGTGTAAAACACACAGACAGGATATTCCAACAGAATAATAGAAGAATGTCACCAAGTATATGGTAGACCGCGTATACAGGTTATTCCAACAGAATAATAAGAAATGGAATAACAACAGTTCTCTTCATGAAAAAGAAAGAATAACACCCCTTACCGTTTTAAAGACGAGCTGAAATAAGGAAGTAGTTAAGTAGCAGAATACTCTTCTTCTCTCTCTCTATAGTTTCTCTCTATAGTTTCTCTCTCTAGAGTTCAGTGAATTCGTAAGAAATAATGAAGGAATGAGCTGCTATTTATAGAAAAATAGAATGCATAGTAACTAATCCATGAACGGTCCAGATTGATTACTTTAATCTGACGGTCTATATTTAAAGAAAAATCTTTTAAATAAAATATAATATATTCTATTTATAGAATAACTTTAATAAAGTATTCTGTTTTATATAAAAAGATGTTTCTGTTTTATTACGTTAATAATACGAATAAAACAAAACGTAATTATCGCTAAATAATTCATATTATTAACTGACAATAATTGAATCAAACTGAGTGACTTCTCACATAAGCATTAATAATCAATACCGTGTGTTACTATGCAACCACACGTATTACTGTACTTTTACTACCGAGTAGTTCAACAGTATCAATGGTAAAACTTCCGCCGTTATTTTTAATAAAATATTTTTGTCGTTTTCCCAATCCGACAATAATTCTGTTGTGGGGTCCACCATTGATTGTGCCGTTGTACGAATATTCCCTGTTAAAATGAATATTCTCCGACCAATCGAATATTATATAACAACTTGCGTACTTTGCAAAATTTATAAATATTACCCACAACTATAACATTATATCAAATTAACTCCATAATATTCAAAAATGATATTTATAGAAAAATCATCTTTATTTATAAAAGTTGGGGTCTTACAACCTCCCCTTCTTATGAAATTTCGCCCTCGAAATTAAGGTACGTACCTGGTATGTCGAAGAGGTAAGGATACCTTGATTTCATTTCAGATTCTAGCTCCCAAGTCATTTCCTCAACATCGTGGTTTCTCCACAAAACTTTGACTTGAGGTATAACCTTGGAGCGTAGAATATGTTCCTTCTTATCCAAGATTTGAATAGGAACTTCTTCATACGTCAAATCCTCCGCTATTTCGTCCGGTTCTAACTCAATAATGTGGTTCGGGTCTTCCACATATTTGCGTAACATGGATATGTGAAAAACGTTATGAACACGAGACATACTTGGCGGTAAAGCGAGTCTATAAGCCACAGTTCCTACTCGATCGAGGATTAAAAATGGACCGATGAATCGAGGATTGAGCTTTCCTCTCTTTCCAAATCTCGTAACTCCTTTCCATGGAGCAACACGTAAGAACACATGATCTCCTACATCAAATTCCACGTCCTTTCGATGAAGATCAGCATAACTCTTTTGTCGATCTTGTGAGGTTTTTATACGTTGTCGGATTGTTTGAATCTTTTCTGTAGTCATACGTACCAACTCCGGTCCCAACAACGTTGCTTCACCCACCTCATCCCAGCATACTGGAGAACGACATTTTTTTCCATACAATGCTTCGAATGGAGCCATGCCAATACTTGCTTGATAACTGTTGTTGTAGGAAAACTCCACCAATGGTAAGAAATTGTCCCAACTTCCCTTGAAGTCAAAGACACAGAGTCTTAATAGATCTTCAAGAGTTTGAATAGTCCTCTCTGATTGTCCGTCCGTCTGAGGATGATATGCTGAACTAAATCGTAACTCCGTGCCCATAGCTTTTTGTAAACTAACCCAAAATCGTGAAGTGAATCTTGGGTCTCGGTCAGAAACTATGGATACTGGCATACCATGCAGTCTTACAATCTCGTTTATGTACATACGAGCAAGACGTTCAAGTGTATAAGTTTCTCGTATCGGTAAGAAATGAGCAGACTTGGTCAATCTATCAACAATGACCCAAATCGCATCAATACCTTGAGAAACCCTAGGAAGACCGGTAACGAAATCCATGGTAATGTGCTCCCACTTCCATTCTGGAATTTCAAGTGGTTGCAATGGACCTTTTGGTACTTGATGCTCCGCTTTGACTCGTTGACAAGTTAGACACCTTGAGATAAACAACGCTATCTCTTTCTTCATATTGCTCCACCAAAATGTATGACGAAGATCATGATACATTTTGGTACTTCCAGGATGGATTGCAAACGGTGTGTTGTGCGCCTCCATCATGATTTCATACTTTAAATCAGGGTTGTTAGGAACACAAAGTCTGGAGTTGACTTGAAGTATTCCTTCTTCATCGATTCTTGCTTCCGGCATAACACCTTCTTGCACTTTCTTCCTCATACGCATCAGCTCCAGGTCTGTAGCTTGAGCAGCTTTAACTTTATCGATTAAAGTCGGTTCTACTCGTATATTCTCCATCATCACATGGGTCCCTGGAGTCTTTAACTCTATCTCCATCCTTTGCAAATCACACAAAATGGGCCTTTGTGTTGACAATATCGCACTCGTACTTGCATATGATCTTCTACTCAATGCGTCAGCTACCACGTTCGCTTTTCCAGGATGATATTGAATGGTATGATCATAATCTTTCAACAGTTCAAGCCAACGTCGTTGTCGCATGTTGAGTTCCTTTTGAGTGAAGAAATATTTGAGGCTTTTATGATCCGTAAAGATCTCCACCTTCTCCCCATATAAGTAATGCCTCCAAATTTTAAGTGCAAAGACAACAGCTGCCAACTCTAGATCATGAGTAGGATAATTCCTCTCATATTCCTTGAGTTGTCTTGATGCATAGGCTATGACTTTTCCATGTTGCATGAGAGCGCATCCCAACCCTTTACTCGAAGCATCACTGTAGATGACAAATCCCTCCGAGCCAAATGGTATTGTTAGAACAGGTGCTGAAATGAGTCTCCTCTTGAGTTCTTGAAAACTCTGCTCACATTCTTCGCCCCAACCGAACTTTGTATCTTTCCGAGTCAGCTGAGTTAATGGAGTAGCGATTCGAGAAAATTCTTCCACGAATCTCCGATAATAACCAGCTAAACCAAGAAAGCTACGTACCTCGGTCACTGATTTAGGTTGCTCCTAGCTTTGAATAGCTTCAATCTTTGCCGGGTCAACCGATATTTCACGACTTGATACTACGTGCCCAAAGAATGCTACCTCTTCCAGCCAGAACTCGCATTTCTTTAATTTGGCATAAAGTTTGTATTCACGAAGCTTTTGGAGTACCAACCTCAAGTGTTGCTCATGATCTTCACGACTTTTGGAATAAACAAGGATGTCATCGATAAAGACGACCACAAAGTGATCTAAATATTCCTTGAATACCCTGTTCATCATATCCATGAAGGCAGCAGGAGCATTAGTCAATCCAAAAGACATAACTAAGAATTCATAATGCCCATACCGAGTTCTGAAGGCAGTCTTTGGAATATCCTCAGTTCTAACCTTAAGCTGATGATATCCAGAACGAAGATCGATCTTTGAAAAGAATTGTGCTCCTTGTAACTGGTCAAACAGGTCATCAATACGTGGCAATGGGTACCTATTTTTGATGGTGACATGATTCAACTCCCGATAATCAATACAAAGTCGCATACTCCCATCTTTCTTCTTCACGAACAGAACAGGAGCACCCCAAGGAGAAGTACTAGGACGAATAAAACCAATGTCTAACAATTCTTGCAGTTGGGTCTTTAACTCCTGAAGTTTAATAGAAGCCATTCGATATGGGGCTTTGGAAATGGGTTTTGTACCGGGTTCAAGGTCGATACAAAATTCAATATCACGCTCTGGGGGTAGGCCAGGAAGTTCTTCGGGAAATACGTCAGGAAATTTATTAACAACAGAAATATCATTCAAAGCTGACGTATTTTTGTTTAGATCTATGACATGAGCTAAGAAAGCTTGACATCCGTTTTTCAATAAACGAATAGCTTTATGGCTTGAGATGACAGCGATTGATTTTAATGGTTTGGTTGCTTGAATTCGCATAATAGGTCGATTAGGAATATGAAAGCTAACAACCTTACGAAAACAATCAATTTTTGCATGATGAGTAGTTAACCAATCAATCCCTAGAATCACGTCAAATGCAAGTATTTTTAATGAAATAAGATCGACAGGTAATGTGTGGGTACCGATTTGAACCAAACAAGACTTATAAACAGTGGAGGAAATGAAGGTTTCTCCCAACGGAGTTTCCACAGACAAGTCAAAGTCTAATTTCTCCGGAATCAAATTTAATCGATGAGCGCAAGTAGGAGAAATAAAAGAATGGGTAGAACCGGTATCAAATAAAGTATAGACTTCGTTAGAGTTTATGATAAGCTTACCCGTGATGACCTCATTTGGGTTCCTTGCTCTCTGGGAGTTCACAACAAACGCTCTCCCTTGCACAACCGGTTTTGACTTTTCTGGGACGGCCTTTGGTGCCTCCATCCTAGCTGAATTTGTCTTCGGTAAACGACAAAATCGTGCTAAATGACCTTCTCTTCCACAATTATAACATGCTTTGGACGGCATCGCGCAGTTTAGACTGATGTGCCCCTCCCCTCCGCATTTGAAACATATGATAGGTGGTCGTTCTCCTTCCTTAACGACAGGTGCTGGTGCTGACGTCTTTCCATCATTGTTGAATCTCCTCTTCTTGAAATGCCCATTCTTATTGTTTTGGCCCTGATTACCACCGAAGTGGTTACCATTTCTGGCCTATTAATTCCCTCCACGCTTGTTGTCACCGCTTCGATGACTGCTTTCACTGGTATTATCATTTTACCGGCTGCTCTCTTTTGGTTGCGTTGTCTCATTATCGCGCTCCACCAACTGAGCCCTATTTACAACATCTGAATACAAACACAGTTTAAGAGAAACAAGATGTTGACGTATCTCCGGCTTCAAACCTCTTAAAAACATCCGCGTCATTCTTTCTTCATTATCCACCAGGTGGGACGCAAACCGGGATAACTCTGCAAATTTTGCCTCGTACTGCGACACGGTCATATTATTCTGCTCCAATTTGATGAACTCCACCTCCTTCATGTGACGAATACCCTCGGGAAAGTATTTGTCGTTAAACAGCTCTTGGAACTTCTCCCAAGACATCTTCAGTGCGGCAGGTTGAGTACGCTTTATCGATTCTCACCAGTAATCTGCCTCTCCTCGCAACATAAAGGCGGCAAAGGGAACCTTTTGCTCCTCGGAGCAACCCAAGACATCAAATATCTTGGTGATCTGCTTTATCCATGTTTCAGCTACAAGTGGTTTGGGTTCTCCCTTAAACTCCGGTGGTCCCAGCTCCTTAAACTGTTTAGCGGTGACCGCCTGAGAGTTTCCAGTATTTCCACCTACGTTGTGGACAGGAGCCGCTTTTACCTGTTGTTGCATGAATTGCATAAAACCTCTGAACATTCCATCATTCATCATCTGGTCAGTGTTGTTGTTTGCATGAGGATTGTCACCTTCCTGATGAACATTATCCTGATTATTGATATGTGGTGAATCAATAGTCGCCTGTGCTCCATTGCTATTCTCAACATTCTCAGATGCCATTTTCAGATACTGCCACAAAATAAAAGTTAATTGATATGTCATATATTATCCTTATATTATGACCGACCAATTTAATACCATGCAAATAAACTTAGGTAGGTCATACTAGCGAAGGAATTCCCCGTCTCTCCCCTCCTAGTTCTATTCTCACATCTTAGCCAGGGATCATATCCCTAAGCTCTGATACCAACTGTGACGCCCCCAAAATTAGGTATACATCACCCATCTTGGGTCGTCAGATACAAAGTACAGAATACAAATATAACTTACTAATACAACTGTCATGTACAATATGACAAAACATAAACTGTGAGTTTGAATACAAATATTATCTTCTAGAGAGTATTCATACTCAAAAGGAGTCCTCATTATATTTATTAACACACTATTACATAGAATAGTGAGGACTACTAACTAATACTATCATTCGAACCATCACTCCGTTCCCCGACTTGCCCCAGCTACGTTCTCATTTCCTGAAGAGAACAGTGAAAGAAAGGGTGAGCTCAACTAGCCCAGTAAGAAATATTATGACTAAGATAATACAGAATAAATTATCATTAGCCTTCAACAATATTAAACTGATAAAATATAATAGACATCAAGTTTAACTGCAGCGGAACAAGCAATCCATTAAAAGAGTCAAGTAGAAAATAAACTCTACTATCTTTTATGATTTAAAAGATTTTTCAACACTGCTATCGCTGAGACTCAGCTTAAAAATAATTCACATCATCGAATCACCCCTGCACTATGGCCAAGGATATTCGTGTATTCATTAATGGTCATGATCATGCCAACAACTGTCCATCAATGCACTACGGGCCAATGATGACTTTTACCACATCATTTGTAACATTACGGTCATGATTATACCGAATAATCCCTGGTCATAATCATACCAAGTCCATCTATGCACTACATGCCACAGATGACTTACAATATTTTATAAACATGAAGATGATGACAACGATATAAGAATTCAATAAAACAAGTTCAAGAATTAATTTATCCAAGAATTAACAAAGTCCAAATTGTCAACATGATACTGCTTTGTGGAGTAAAATTCAAGAATACTTAGAAGAATATTTTCATGAAAAGATACTAGATGAACCGCAAATATCAAGGATATTTTACAAATTTCATGGAGTATAGAAGTCAAAACTTAACCAACTGAGTATAATAAAGAATGGAATAACAAAAAAAATCACCATGCATGCGATAGACCGCACAGACAGGTTATTCCAACAGAATAATAAATAATGGAACCAGGTCCGGCGTAAACGCACAGACAGGATATTCCGACAGAATAATAAATAATGGAACCAGGTCCGGCGTAAACGCACAGACAGGATATTCCGACAGAATAATAAATAATAGAACCAGGTCCGGTGTAAAACACACAGACAAGATGTTCCAACAGAATAATAACAAGACGGAACCAGGTTCGGTGTAAAACACACAGACAGGATGTTCCAACAGAATAATAATAAAAACGGAACCAGGTCCGGTGTAAAACACACAGACAGGATGTTCCAACAAAATAATAGAAGAATGTCACCAAGTATAGGGTAGACCGCGTATACAGGTTATTCCAACAGAATAATAAGAAATAGAATAACAACAGTTCTCTTCATGAATAAGAATGAATAACACCCCTTACCGTTTTAAAGACGAGCTGAAATAAGGAAGTAGTTAAGTAGCAGAATACTCTTCTTCTCTCTCTCTATAGTTTCTCTCTATAGTTTCTCTCTCTAGAGTTCAGTGAATTCGTAAGAAATAATGAAGGAATGAGCTGCTATTTATAGAAAAATAGAATGCATAGTAACTAATCCATGAACGGTCCAGATTGATTACTTTAATCTGACGGTCCATATTTAAAGAAAAATCTTTTAAATAAAATATAATATATTCTATTTATAGAATAACTTTAATAAAGTATTCTGTTTTATATAAAAAGATGTTTCTGTTTTATTACGTTAATAATACGAATAAAACAAAACGTCATTATCGCTAAATAATTCATATTATTAACTGACAATAATTGAATCAAACTGAGTGACTTCTCACATAAGCATTAATAATTAATACAGTGTGTTACTATGCAACCACACGTATTACTGTACTTTTACTACCGAGTAGTTCAACAGTATCAATGGTAAAACTTCCGCCGTTATTTTTAATAAAATATTTTTGTCGTTTTCCCAATCCGACAATAATTCCGTTGTGGGGTCCACCAATGATTGTGCCGTTGTACGAATATTTCCTGTTAAAACGAATATTCTCCGACCAATTGAATATTATATAACAACTTGCGTACTTTGCAAAATTTATAAATATTACCCACAACTATAACATTATATCAAATTAACTCCATAATATTCAAAAATGATATTTATAGAAAATTCATCTTTATTTATAAAAGTTGGGGTCTTACAATATTCATTTGTATCACCAGTCGGTCATGTTCATCTCAACACCTGTTCATCTTTGCACTACGGTCCAAAGATATTCATCAGTTAATCATTCATCTTTGCACTACAGGCCAAAAATATTCAGTAATATCATCATTTAGGACTGAGGATGATGTAAATATTTGAAAGAAAACGAACCCAGTGAGACAGAAGGATAAATATTAGGGATTCGTATTACAGTTTATCCAAGTACAATAATACTCCATAACAACCAATTGTGAAGTAGAATTCAAAAAAAAATATTAAAATATAGATACAATCAAAGATAGTAACCATAATAGACATCTTAGACAAAAAAGAAAAATTTTATTTTTCGGTGAATAATGTCGTATTCGTGAATAGTGTCGTATTCGTGAATAGTGTCGTATACGTTAATAGTGTCGTATACGTGAATAGTAACCTCGACAAAAAAAGTTCTAAATTTGATAAAAAGTTCAAACCAATATTTCGGCATAATGATATTGAAGAAAATAATATCATTTAAGAAGAAAATAACATCCCTTACCTCAAGATAACAGTACTTCTGTTCGGAATATCGGTATATGGCTAAAGGAAACTTGCACTAATAAATAAAAACTCACAAAATATCTAAATACTCACAAAATACGCTCGATAATATAGAGAGAGAAAGAGAGAAAACTTATGAATTCTGGTGTGATTTTTAATTCTAACTTAGCCCTCTATTTATAGGAAAATGTTAGCACGCCGAAGCAGACTTGACCTGCAACCTGATGACTTTACCTGTTACTATTCTCACCCACCATATTTGAATAAAAAATTAGTACATTTCTTCACCAACCACAAGTGGGGCCCACTCAATTCTAGAATTTTCCATCAAAATCATTTATAAATCTAATTTTCGAATCAGTCACCTCTTAAAATTCATAACAAATTATACGTTCATTTTTAACGGTTCAAAATTTGTGGACATATACTCAACTTATATATGCATAACATATCCAAAAATCACAACGATCCAACGGTCAGATTAAAAATTATAACTCACGCAATATATCTAAAGAACAGTGATTTAATTTTTAATACCTCCATTCCGACAAAAATACCTCAACATTAATTCCTTCACATAAAATAAATATATCCACCAATTATATTCACATAAAATAAATATTTCCTTATCATATAAATTAATAGTTAATTATTCACAAATAATATTACAGAATCACAATTATGACAGCCAGACCGTTCTCAGGAAAGAGGGGACTTTCCAATAAGAATTTCTCCTTACTGGCGCGCAATTAGGTGACCAAACCTCTCCTTAGACAGAACTTTCTAGACATTGCCAATAATGCTATCTAATAATATTATTCAAATAACATGAATTATTGATCTGATAATAGAAAATACTGTGCAACAACAATAATATAAAATATCAACGCAGCAATTATTGAATCGATAAAATAAAATATTGAACAGTAACTACTGTAACAATTATTGAGTAGTGCTTTATTACGTAAGGATCAATAATTGGTGCAATACCGTGTGCTACTGTGTTTTAACCACCGGGTATTCCAACAGTATTAACGGTAACAACTACGCTGTTTATAAACAACTTACACTTGTCATTTTCTTCATCCAATCGCTTTTCGTTATGGGGCCCACACAAGGCTGCGCCGTCGTACGAATATTTCCCGATAGCAAGAATATTCCACGACCAAACGAATATTCCCCGACAAAATAAATATTTTATAACCACTTGCTTATTTTGCAAAATTTACGCATTTCACCCATAACCAAAGCATTATATCAAATTAACACCTTATTATTCACAATAATATTTAGAAAAAATTTGATTTTATTCATTAATAAGTTGGGGTCTTACAACTATCACTTTAGGAATTCCTATTGATAGGTAAGTAAAACTCCATTAGGTATTTCTTAGCGAGCCACGTTCAGTGAACTTATTCTCTAATAAGCACCTACATACTTGCTTTAGTGTCTACACACAAATGATCATGAGATCAATCATCCTCATCCAATGAGCAAGTAACGTATGTACCAATCTATCTGGATTCACTAATTCCCAATTTAGTAATCCAACGATTGGGAACTATTTTAGTTTTAAACTTTATAAGAATTTAGATCTCATTAGAATGATCATCATCATTATTCTAAAAACATTGCTTAAAACTATGGGTTTATCACATATTATAAAACAACATCATGTAGATAATTAAAAGTTTTTAATAAATTAATACTTTTTATTAATAAATGAATAAGATTATTAAAAAGTATATGCTTTATCATCAAATATGATTGGCTTGTGTGCATACTACTTTCATATCATACTTTAGGAAACAGGATATATAATCATTTATGATTAGTAATCATATATATAGAAGTACTGCAAAACAGGATTAACCTTTCGGAAAAATTAAATCAATAAAAACAAACACGGATTGAGATAGCGTTTTTTTTAAACAGGTTTGGCGAATCAATTTTTTTTTCATCAAATAATAAATTTATACAATAAATTATGCCCAATAAATTATTCTAAATACATATTCATACATATATGGAATTAAAATAATTAATAATTCGCATAAAGTTTGGCTCGGATACCACTGTTAGATTTTGTGAAGATCAAAGTGGCAATCAAATTGCAAAATTAGCAGAAGCAAAGTAAAATTATATTTTAAAATTTTATACAAACCAATTACCCGGATCATCCTTTATGCATATTATTAATTAAAACGAAGAACAAGAAGTTATGGAATCATACCTTTGTAGATACGAACTTCCACAGGTACAAGTTCAACTCCTACTTCTCTGCGATCTCATTGAATCTTCAGGTAGATTCCTTCCTTTGATCAATGTTAGTCACCCAAGCGTATGGCCTCTAGAGGTGATCCACCAAGAAAGAAGAATATTCATGAAGAAGGGTATATTGGCTCAAACCCTAATTTTTTCTATCTCTATAGAAAAAGGGGCGTACTCTCCAACAATTAGAATAACGTATATCTGATATCTAATATAAGACTCATCTTCTAAAGATATCAGGTAACCCTATTTAATATAATAAGGTATTATTTATTTAATTAAACTCCTTTAATTAAATAGGCTCCCTAATCTAATTAGGGATAATTAATTAAACTGTTTTAATTAATTTGTCTCCTAATCTTATTAAGAATATAGGAGAGTACTTATAATAAATTAATTCCTAAACTCTTTTAGAAATTAAAATTAACAATAATTGTAATAATATTAATAAGACACCTCTTATTAATTTATATTTAATATTTCTAAAATATTAAGCTATTTAATTTACTCTATCACCATAGATTAAATTAAATATACTTAACATATTATTACGATTATGTCATTAACTTCTTAAATAATTATTCTTCCTTTTATGGTGTGACCCTTTAGGTTCTCCATATTAAACCGGTTGTGAATAAATAAATTAGAACAATTCTAATATCATTTAAATAAATTAATTAATCTACTAATTTATTTAAATAAATAATATTTATTATACAATAAGGATAAGCATCCTTAGCGATCAACGATTTTTCAGATAATATAGATTTTAATATTAATCATAAAAGAACCTTTGAGTAAATAGTTACCGTACAATTCAATCCTTCCACCATACAATGTCCCAATCAAATATAAGACATGAAATTACTGTCAAGTCATATTTTATTTAATTATATGTATTTCGATTTCCAAATGCACAACTCCGAATAAATACAAATTAAAAACTACTTTTTAATTTCATTTCACATTGGCCAAGGATTCCTGGGTTGTCATTTATCGAATCACATAAGGCATTTTTCTTCTTTTACTAGAAGTGGTAGATTCTATATTGATCATTCATTATCTCCATATATAACTTATTACACCTGAGCATACCCTTTGATATACCCTAAGGGTCTTAAGGAATAAGTAAAAATATAATTCATTAAACATAAGATACTATGATGATCTCAAGTCTAAGGATCATTTGTACTATTATCACTACAGGAATTTCTATTGACAGACAAGTAAAACTCCATTAGGTATTCCTTAGCGAGTCACGTTCAGTGAACTTATTCTCCAATAAGCACCTATATATTTGCTTTAGTGTCTCCACACAAATGATCATGCGATCAATTATTCTCATTCAATAAGCAAGCAATGCATGTATCAATATACCCGGATTCACTAATCCTTTTTTTAGTAATCTATTGATTGAAAACATTTTAGTTTTAAGCTATATTAGAATTTAGATCTCATTATCATGATCTCATCATGATTCTAAAAGCATTGCTTAAAATTATGGGTTTATCACATATTATTAAAACAACACCATGTAAAAAATTAAATACCTTTAATAAATAATTCTTTTATTAATAAATAAATAAGATTGATTACAAAGTATATGTTTAATCATCATACATGATTGGCTTGTATGCATACTACTTTCACATACGTCTCCCATAACAAAACACCAAATAGCCAACTCCCACTGGAGCACAAAAAGGAGACGTCATTGACTGATCACACCACCACGAAAGGTGTCATGCCTCGTTGCCAAGAGAACATGCATGTGGTACCCCCATAGGTGGTTATAGCTCACGTATACCCTACGGTATACTCTAACAAAAATACTATGTCACAACACATGTGACACTATATTAATACAAATGGGTTCTAATATGCATATGTTAACTGAAACGAATCTTCCACGCAGTGTCTCTAAAATATATGTTAACATGTACATTACTACAAATATTAAAATAAAATTTAGACATGATACACTAGTCTAAAGAGTAAAAATATGAGTTCGAATATCAACGTCAAAACGAAACTATCACATGAATTTGAGAATGAACAATAATGTGAAACAATATCAATCTTCTAAACGAAAAGCAAAATTAACAAAACAAAATAAAAAGAATTATCGATGAAGGAGTACGGAATCCGTACCTGGAATTCAGTAATATAACACCGAAAAATTATATTCCAAAAATTATTCGTTAAACTCCTTCTGTCCGAACTAATTACACAATTTAACCAAAAAATAATATAAATTACTAACTGTAAGTTAAATTACTAATTACAAATTTACTTTTCCGAACACTATTATTATTATTATTATTATTATTATTATTATTATTATTATTATTATTATTATTATTATTACTTTCTTATAATAACTAATTTGAAATTTTAACAAAAACCACGTATTCCCCTATAAGCATTTAATTGTAACAGGCTTATTCTTCAAGTGAAATAGTAAGAACCTTTTCATTTAGTTTTTGTAAAAATTAAGTTAGTATTTCTTTTCCTTTGGTTATGTATATAACCCCTTTAACATGTTAATTTTCCTGCTTCATCATCATGCATGAATGGGGAGGTCCACCCAAAATTAAGAAATATATAAATTCATGGCATGATTACAAATCAAACAAATTCATAGCAGTGTTATGTGCTCACGCAAATAACACCAATACTTAATTAATAAAAATAAATAACCACACATGACTAACTTACTTGTACCTATCTCCTTTTCTCTTTCCTGTTCTTCCACCGCCGCTCAGTTCTTGTTCTCTCTCTTTTTTTTTCCCAATTCATATAATGAAAGTGAAATTAGGTTTATTTATTTATTTATTTATTTATTAATATATTTTATTAATTCTCTTAATTTTAATAGAATTTATTGTTACACAAATATAAATTAGACCAAATTTGCTTTAAGGCCTAATTTTACCAAATCAATTTATCCTTCACTCATTAATATTTATTAGCCCACATAAATTAAATAACTAGTTTGATCCAAAAAAAAGATAAAGTTCAATTAAAATATTTAAAATATAAATTTAAATATTATCCATTTATTATTTATTTTTATTTTTTTTATTGGGTATTACACTTTAAATCATCTTCTTGGGACCCGGTAGGAATAATAATAAGTAGTAACATAATTGGAAAGGCTAAAAGAAATCTGGTAGGACCAACGTAAAAGAGAATAAACAAAAGAGACCAGTTACCTGCATTAAACCGACCCGCCCACGCCATACGCTTGCCTGAACCAGCCCAGTGCCGCAGCTCTTCATCCTAGTGCCATAACTTTCGAAGCTAGCGTTGCGGCGCTTCAGCTCCTGTACCTCTCGTTTCCTTACTCCAATATTTATGATTTCGCCACCAGAATTACTTTTTTCCTACAAAATAAAATAAAAACACAAGAAAAAAATAAATAAATAAAAACACTATAAAATAACAAAAAATACTTAAACACTAACAAATTATTAAGCCTAAAAGTACCCAAATAATTGGTATAAAACTCACTCATCAAATACCCCAAAACTTAAATATTTACTTGTCCTCAAGCAAAACAAAAACTATAAAAATAAAACTAATAATCAAACTACATGATAATTGAATTACTTTGAAATTAAACATGGATTCAAAGATATTTTATTTAAAATGTTAATTCCTAAAAAAATTCAAAACTATGCAAAGCCTAAAATCTCAAATCTAAATAGTCATACCTTACTTAGGACCCTTTGTGTGTGTGTGTGAATCCGAATGTATCAAGCTAGCAAAAAACTCAACGAAGATCATATAATCAAACGCATCATCAAAGATATCACAAAAGATTAGGATTGCAACAAGCACTCTATAAGCTTCTTTATCACACCTCAAAATGAATACATAAAAACATAACTGGCGGATCAAAAGGTTTTTAACACGATAGACAAACTAGGATTATTATTAACATTTAACACATAATTTTTTCTTCAACAAGTGCGTTTTACGCTCTTTCTCGCTTTTAAACTTCACTCTTGACTTGTGCAATGTCTAATTTTTTTAGATTTTTTACAGCTACCCATGTAACAAGAGTTTGATCAATGACTCCCAAACCAGTTGGCTTTAGGGCACTAGGTGTAAAGAAACCCTAAGGATCTATTAACTTGAGCAACAAAGGCCACAAAATCAAACTAATCAAGCTAAGTTTATATATAATTTTTTTTATACGATAAGTTTTTTTATGCGTCAGTTTTATTAACCGGTAGACGTGAAGGGGCGATGACAACTATGATCTTAGAAAACCATTGGATTCAATTCACGGAACCCCACCTGCGGCGTCGATATCTATTGTCCAGGAATTCTACGCCAATGCAAAAAAGTCACGAGATGGGATTGCAATAGTGAGGGGTCGTCCAGTATCTTACACACGTCAGTCAATAAATGCACTATTTAACTTGTTGAATATCAAATAGGATGATCCGGATTGGCTTTACTCTCAACATTATGAATTAGATGAGGTGAGCCGGATCCTTTACAAACTTGGCACTGTTTGGATAAAAAAGTAAGGAACAACAGAAAAGATCAGTTTTCCACACATTGTACTGAGCAGATACGCCAAGGTGTGGTACAGTTTTATTTGTACCAATCTGATGTCAATAAGGCATCAAAATGACGTCACCAAGGCATCAAAATGACGTCACCCAAGACCGTGTGATCCTATTATTTGGTATTGTGATGGGTAAAAAGATTGATGTTGGTCTGATAATTTATGCATCCATTACACGGTACTTGATGGGGGTGCACATCTAGTGGTATTCCTCATGCCTCAATGATTACACGATTATATGTGGCGGCAAGAGTCAGATGGGATGCCATAGAGCCGATGTAGATTTCCATGAACACGATAGATCGTGCTACGATTCGAAAGTATAAAGTTTGGACAGAGGTGAGTCTCACCCCATAGGAGCGGGGCTTATCATTCCACAACAGCAAGATGAGGTTCCGCAGCAGCATGTTCAGTCCCCAGTTATGACTGTGGATGTGTACCAAGTAAGGCTGGACCGAGTGGAGCGGCGACTGACAAGATGAATGGATGTCATTTATAGCCGGGTGGATGAGATACGGACGTTCACTGCTCAATTCTTAGAAACTTTATCGCAGGTGCACCGATTCAGTTCCCCACATATGGAGCTGCTCCAACTTATCCTCCCAAGGATTCACCTGACGAAGAAGACAATGATGATGCGTCTGATCAGAGGAGTCCTTTTGTCTGGACTCTTTTATTATTATTAATCAATGAGGACATTGCTTTAGTTAAGTCTGGGGGGAATCATATGTTCATGTGTTGCATTTGGCTTAATATTAGTGTTCATATTTATTTGTTAGTATATTGAATTTAGTAAATGGTATTAGTGTGCATTGATTTAGTTACATTATTATATATGTTAAAATTAATTTTCATATAAATGTTTGCATATAGTTGCATGAATCTAAGCAATGAATTGGTATGTATCTAGATTGACCTATGATAAGTTTGGTATTAAATTTTAACTTGAATAGTATTAAAGATTGATTCTTGGTTATGATTTTAATTATGAGGATAGTCTTAACATGTCTGAAGCTCATGTTAACTGGATAGCACATAATTGACTATTTTGATCGATCTAATTCAAGTTGTTCATGATTTGCTTATAGGGGGGAATATTAGTTAAAATTTGATAAAATCAATGAATTTTCAGAGAAGGCTGAAATTAAGCAAGAAAATATGTTTGGGGGGTGTCTTGGGGGTTATAATTATTATTATTAAAATTAAAAAAGTTAGAAAAAAATAAATATATGTTATAATTAGTAACTTGACTTGTTTGGTTTTGTCGCCTCTATTACTCGGGTGATTAGATCCGTAGGGTGTCTTAACATCTAGTACCCTAAAGCCAACTGATTTGGGAGCCACTGATCAATAGCTCCCTACAAGGTTAACTTGAATAGTCTAAGAGAACCGGGCATTACACAGTCAAGTGTAAACACGAGATAGAGCGTAAGACGCACTCGTGCAATAACAAATGCTAGAAATAAACCTCGTAAGGACCCTTAAATTTAGTGATTGCTTGGTTTTAGTCGGAATTTTCATGTTCATGGAGTTAATTGAGTTAGAACCAAAAATTTCCTTCTAAGAAGTTAATTATGTGATTGTTCTTGAATTGTGATTGGTTAGAGTGGTTAATGAGCACACACGCACAACATGGGTGATGACAAGTATAAATTAACTGAATGATTAAAATTATAAACTTTGCACTAGTTAAATATATTGTTTAAGTACTTTTGTGATATCTTTGAGGCCTGTTGTTGGATAATGTACTAGTTTATTGCTTGATTTATAGGCATGTTACTCAATAGTTTGCATTTGCATCATTGTATTGCATTGTATTGCTTGGGGACAAGCAATGATTCAAGTTTGCATGGGGGGTATTTGATGAATGAGTTTCATACCTACGAATCGGATATCATTAGACTTGGATTGTTGTTAATCTCAGTTGTTTAGTGTTATATTTCATGCATTTTGTGACATTTTTGTAGGTAATGTGCATTGGAACTAAATTGGATGTGAAGGATAGAAGCTGCAAGAAAAAGAAACAAAGTTGGCAGAAATTAGTCAAGGCAGAACAGCGCCCAAATTATGAAGAAAACCAGCGCGATTGCGCCATTCTAAAATCAACACTCTATTATTCAAGCGCGACAGCGCCCATTACAAGACTTTCTAATCCAATTTAGCTGTAAATTGATACTTGATTTATATTTAGACTAGGATTTATGATAGAAGACTATAAATAGATGTTTTTATTTAGTCGATTCTATTTTATCACTCTTAGAATAAAACCCTAGTTTGAGAAAGGAGGATAAAAGCTTGAAGCAATTGAGGAAGCAAGACGGAGTCAACTTATGAGTTGCAGGAGAGATTCAAGGATTGCAACAATAGTTTTTATTCTCTTCTCTATCTTTTATTTTGTATTCTTGAATGTTATTTCAATTGTGGATTATGGATTTTAATTCAGTTATGAACTATTTTTTTTAAGATTACAATGGAACTTAATGCGTAGCTTTTATTGATATGTTTCCTTGTTAGTTTTTGTTGATTATTATCGGATTTTCTTTTATGATTTGTGCCTAATTACTTAATTATTTGGTCAGTAATTACCATTGTAATCTATATGAACTCGAGAGATGGATTATAGGTTTAGACCTGATCATAATATCATGTGATTGTTTTTTCAACATGAGATGGAATTCATTATTTGTGTCTAGGATAGAGATATACCTATAAGCCAACTTGTAATCTGAAAGAGAACCTGAACTTTAAAAAAAATTAATTGTAATTCACATAGAGATATAATGAATTAGTTAATTAGGGTGTTCATCTTAATTCTATCTTTTGTGGATTTAAGGTGATTCTTTTATGATGCATCGAGATATGATTATAACTATGCGTTCTTGATTAACAATCCGGAGTGGTTAACATAACTTAACAAGAAATGCATTAATTCAAGTGAAACAATAAGGGAAATTGTAATCTTAAGTCTTCATTATCTGATTTCAACTTGTTGTAGTCAGCATTAGTTTAATTAATTATTTTATTTTCAAAATTCACAAATTTGACCATTGGTTTATTAAAATCGGTTTAATACAAAGTTGGTAGTTGTTAATATAAATTACGAATTTTTCTCTTTGGGAACGGTACTCTTCTTGCCATTATATTGCTAGTCGATTGTGTATACTTGTGTGTATTTCCTAAGTTACAAAATTAGGCAAACAAGCACCTATTAAGGCACTTGACTTTCGTCGTCTCATCCAACTACGTTCCGAATAGAGATCTATGATACCACTGTACCTATTTTGACAAGAATTATTGTATTCTCTTTGTTAGAAATTTACAATTTAGCCCATTGCCATTTATGATGCTTATAAATACATATAGATGTATATGTACATATATAACATGAGTATGTATGTGACACCCCCAAATCTGGGTACTTCATTCCCACAGGATTTGGTGTTCACTGTCCAAACATTCATTTCTAACAACCCAAATTTATTAAAATTTAAATAATAAATCTTCCCATTAAAGGGTTACATAATTAAATTCGATAAATTACAGGTTGTCTAACCTTAAAACATTCAACAAACACAGAAAATTAATTAATTACATCACATAATTAAACCAAGTCTGAAAACATAAATCTCAACAAATTAACAAGTCTTCAACACTTGTTCATCTTTCTTTTCCCTTTGCCAGTGGTTGGCTCATCAACCTTATCAATTTTAGCTGCAATGATTATATGTACGCAAGAGTGAGCCAAACAAATGCTCACTTAATGGAAACATAATAACTGGTAAAGAATAACTGAATTGAATAACATTTTATAGTATTGATAATCAAGAACTGATATTGAAATTCATCTGAGGGTCACAAGACCATGAACTATGTCCCGGGTTATAAGTATTTCTACTTGAACCTTTAACAGTCCTTAGACTATATAGACCGTCTTTCTCGTACTTAGGGGGATCAGCCCTTCGTATCATGTAGTGTGCACAAACATCTTAACGTTTTCGCGTAAATAATCCCCTATAATAGGGTTGTTCATCTCAGTTTAACATACGAGTCTGCACCAAAGGAAGTTTGGTTTGGATAAGTTTCTAGGGTAATTTAGAGTCCAACGTTCATCAACTAAGGATTAGTTGAATCAAAAGTTTAATGACAACGTAAAGGTTCAACAACAACGTAAGATAAAGTAGTTATGAACCATAAATGAATATTGTAAAGCAACAAGCTCATGCTTTAAGAATATAGTTCAAAGAATTGAAAAGATATAATAAACCTTGCTCGAACAAAATGGTAAGCTAAGGTTACAATTCCTGACAAGGAAACACGATTAAAAACTTTGCTCAACATATTTCAAGAACTTGCTTAAATAAAGTTAGGGTTAGAGAACTTGCTCAATGTAAAGAAGTAAGATTTAGGAACTTGCCTTGCGTGTAGGCTAAACAGTTATAACTCACGTTCCCAAATATCATATACACATGTCATCATGACATAATTAGTTACCACAAATTCACGGTACATAACTGAATATCTATTTCATTTATAACCCTTTGGTATTAGGTTTAACCACATGATTAAACCACACTTTTAATGCAATAACACAAATCTTCAGTTATCACATAACTCATTAATTACTAATAATAATTTTCATATTTGGTATTATAACAACACCACAATATGATAAATCACATTTAATAGTCATAACATTACACTATATTAACAATTATAGAATTATATATTTAAAAATCAAATTTTTGGGCCAAACTGCTAAATGGCACTGCAGCGCCCCAATTTGAACAGGGAATCGGCGTTACAGCACTGGTCTTGTGCTGCAGCGCCCTGTTACTTTACAGAATTGGCGTTGCGGCGCCGCGACACAGTTGCACGTAGACAGTGTTCGCGAAAAACACAAAACAAAGCTAAATTGACCTAAAAGCTTCTTTCTAACAACCATTCCAAATTACCCAAGTTGTATAAAGTTCATAGAAACAACAATTAATATTCCTAATATGTTTCTAACCATATAAACAACATAAACTTCCAAATTACAACCTTTAAATTCACTATTTTTACTATTTCTTCACTTTTTGACATTGTTAGTGAAATTAATTACTTTGAATTCATTTTTCAACTAAAACTGTTTGTTTAAAACCCATTGTTTTCATTTCTTCATATATTTACATAATCAAAAATCAATTTACGCATTATAACATGAATTGAACATAAATTTTGATTCCAAAATAAGTCATATCATATATATACATAATTGTATCTCTGTAAATATAATTTCTTCACATATATCATATTTTCATGGATTATCCTACTCTAAATCATATACTAAACATATAAAAACAGATTATATAAACTAATTAACATATACAAGCCATATATTCAATAACTATCATAAAAATAAATTTACAAAGAAATAAAAATATATTTTTCAATGAAGAACAAAACTAATAATTTAAAAGTGGAATTGCTACCTTCAAGTTCTTATTTAACCAACAAAGATGATAGCAACCTCCTTGTTTTTTCTAATTCACAGATAGTTTTCTCTTCTTCCTTCTCTCTTTTTCTCTCTTCTTCTAAACTTAACGTAGTATATAACTGATATAATATATAGTATAACTGAAATATAATATATGTAATATAACTGACATATACATATATTACATATTATAACTGATGTCAAAACAGAATTAAAATAAGAATTCAAAAAGCCATAAGGCTTTGTTTGATAAAACTAAAATAAATCTCTTTTAATTTATTTTAATAACTCATTTACTATATAGTTTAATTGTCACACTTTCTTTAATTAAATTCTAATATTCAAATTCAATTAAATTAAAGTTAACATCAACTTATTAAATCAAAATGCCACAAAATCAAATTGCCACACATGTATAATTTTCATTATAATTTTATTTAATAAATTAGCACATCACTCCTAATTAAATTAAAACAATATCATAACAATTCATTCAATCTTTATCAACTCTCTAATTTTCTTTTTAAATTAAATTAGAATATTATCACATAATAATTAATTCATCACTCTTTTGATTAAATTAACTTCAACAAAATTACCAAATATCAACTTACTTAACATATTATACTTAATCAAGTTAGTTCCCACAACTCATGAATTATTTATTTAATTAATAAATAATCAAATTAAACAAATATTTATTTAACAATAAACACATCAACTAAAATATTTATTTAATTCAATAAATATTTGAAATTACATATAAAAATTCTGGATTGTTACATCCTTCCCTCCTTACAAGGATTCTGTTCCCAGAATCACCATTCAAACAATTCATTCGTCACATTCTTCCCTTCTTACAAGGATCATGTCCCAAGAATCGAAGACACATATCAAACAAATAACTCAGGATAGCTTTTCATCATCTTGTCTTCGAGTTCTCACGTAGCTTCCTCGGCATTGCCGTTCCTCCATATTACCTTCATAGAAGCTATCACTTTATTCTTGAGCACTTGTTCTTTCCTTTCAACTATCTGGATAAGAATTTCCTTGTAAGACAAATCTTTATCAAATTGTAATAGTTCATACTCGATCACATGCTTGTAATCGGGTTTATACGGACGTAACACTGAAACACGAAAAACATTGTGAACATGTTCCAATTCTGGAGGTAGAGCTACCTCGTAAGCTACTTCCCCTACTCTTCGCAGCACCTCAAAGGGTCCAATAAACCTCGAGCTTAGCTTTCCTTTCTTACCAAATTGAATCTTGCCCTTCCAAGGAGAAACTTTTAAAAAAATGAAATTTCTAACGTCAAATTCGCGATTTTATCTGTGTTTATCGGCATATTTCTTCTGTCTGTCTTGAGCAGCTATCAATCTTAACCTGATGAGTTTGACAACCTCAGCGGTCTGCTATACCAGTTCCGATCCTAACAGTTGACGTTCACTAACCTCATCCCAGTAAAGTGGAGTTCTGCATTTTCTGCCGTATAATGCTTCGTAAGGCGGCATGCCAATCTTCGCGTGGTAACTGTTGTTGTAGGCGAATTTAGCCAACGGTAGGCGATCATCCTAGTTTCCTTTAAAATTCATAATGCACGCTCTCAGCATATCTTCTAACGTCTGGATTGTTCGTTCGCTTTGGCCATCCGTTTAAGGAGTGTACGTCGTACTCATTTTCAACTATGTTCCCATGCACTCTTGTAGTCTCTTCCAGAAGTTGGACGTGAATCGCGGATCTCTGTCCGACATAATTGATAATTGAACTCCATATCTCGAAATGATCTCCTTGACGTACAACTTTGCCAACTGATCAAGATTGAATCTAATCTTTATCGGTATAAAGTGTGCTAATTTCGTTAGCCTGTCCACTATCACCCAAATTACATCGTAACCTTTCTGAATAGTCGGAAGGCCTACCAAAAAATGTATTGCGATATGCTCCTACTTCCATTTTGGTATTTCCAACGGCTGAAGTAATCCGCTTGGTCTTTGATGCTCGGCTTTGACTTTTTGACATGTCAAGCATTTCGCGACACATTCTGCAACATCCCTTTTCATATTCGGCCACCAGAAATGTTGTCTTAAATCTTGATACATCTTCATACTGCCCGGGTGAATTGAATACCTTGAGTTATGAGCTTCAGTCAAGATTTTGTCTTTAATTTCAGGTACTGATGGAACCTAAATTCTTACCTTGAACCTCAGTAACCCCTCGGTATCGATCTTGAACTTCACGTCACTACCTTCAAACACTCTTTTCTTGATTTTCTCGCATCCTTCATCTTGTAGTTGAGCGTTCTTTACCTTGTCCACTAAGGCGGACTAGTTTCCATTTGGAACAATCTTTCATCCAATTTCTCTGGAAATTTTACTTTCAACTCTAGCTTTGCCATTGCTAATATAAGCTCTTCCTGGGTAGTTAAAAACATCAACTTCTCTCGACCCTTTCTACTTAAGGCGTCGGCAACTACATTTGCTTTACCCTGATGATAAAAGATTTCGCAATCATAATCTTTTATCAGTTCTAACCATCGTCTGTGACACATGTTTAGATCCTTCTGTGTGAAAATATACTTTAGACTTTTATGGTCCGTATATATCTCACATTTCACCCCATAGAGATAGTGTCTCCATATCTTCAAAGCAAATAGCACCGCGGCCAACTCCAAATCATGAGTCGGGTATCCTTTTTCATAGTCCTTCAGTTGCCTTGATGCATACGCAATGACTTTGCCATTTTGCATAAGCACATAGCCTAATCATTTATACGATGCATCACTATACACCACAAAATATCCTATATTATCCGGTAACGACAAAATAGGTGCCATACTTATCTTCTTTTTTAATTCTAGAAAACTATATTCACACTTCTCCGTCTAAACAAATTTTACAGCTTTCCTTGTCAAATTTGTCAACGGAGTGGCAATCTTGGAAATGTCTTGAATAAACCGTCTGTAGTAATCTGCCAATCCCAAGAAACTCCTCACCTCGGATGGTCTCCTTGGTTGTTCCAAATTTATTACAGCTTCAACCTTTGATGGATCCACTGAGATTCCATCTTTTTCAATCACATGCCCAAGAAATTGCACGCGTTCTAGCCAAAATTCACATTTAGAGAATTTCGCATACAACTTTTCTCTTCTTAGCGTCTCCAATGCCAAACGTAAATGTTCCACGTGTTCCTCTTCAGTTTTGGAGTACACCAGGATATCATCGATGAACACCACTACAAACTTATCTAAGAATGGTTTAAACACCATGTTCATCAAATCCATGAATGTTGCAGGAGCATTGGTCAAACCAAAAGACATTACTAGAAACTCATAATGTCTATACCGAGTTCTGAATGTCGTCTTCGGTACATCCTCCTTCCTGACCTTTAGTTGATAATACCCACTTCTCAAATCTATCTTCGAGAAGTACTTAGCTCCTTTAAGTTGATCAAATAAGTCATCTATTCTTGGCAACAGATATTTATTTTTAATAGTGACTTTGCTTAATTCCCTATAATCAATGCAAAGACGCATTGATCCATCCTTCTTTTTCACGAACAACACCGGTGCCCCCCACGACGATACACTCGACTGAATGTATTTCTTGTCTAACAACTCTTGCAGTTGTACCATAAATCCCTTCATCTCTACCGGAGCCATCCTGTACGGGGCCTTTGATATCGGAGCAGTCCCTGGTGCTAAATCGATAACGAACTCAATCTCTTTGTCAGCGGAAGTCCTGGAAAATCATCCGAAAATACGTCCACAAAATCCCTAACAATTGGTATCTCCTCCAGTTTTACCCCCTTCTTCTGAGTATCGACTATGTAAGCTAAATATCCTACACAGCCTTGTCTCAATAACTTCTTGGCTTGCATAATCGTCAGATAACTCGCTTGTCTAGGCGATTTGCTACCATAGAAAACTACCTTTGATGGAGTCATAAGGTTTACACATTTCTTTTGGCAATCAATTATCGCTCCATAATTGAATAGCCAATCCAACCACAATATAACATCAAATTTCCCAAGTTTAATCGGGATTAAATCTACTGTCATTACGTTTCCCTTAATATTCATCCTACAATTCTTATATACATATCTAACAGGAATCACCTCCCTATTCGTAATTTCTATATTCAATGAAAAATTTAACTCTTCACTAGGCAACCCCAAATTCTTAGCAAATTCATCATATATAAATAAGCAAGTAGCACCCGAATCAAATAATATATAATCTAACTGAACGGAATGATACCTGACACCACATTTTTTGATTGCATAACATCCTACACAGTCATGTTGAAGGTTCTGGTCGTGGGTCTATTCGTCGACGTTGGCCCAGTAATAACCAATGTACCTCCACTGCCACCTCCCTTGCTTACAGTTGCACTTCCAGCTATCTTTTTAGGACACTCGCGAGCTAGATGATCCTTTGACCCACATGTGTAACAAGCATTCTTCTTTGGTTGAGAGCAATTCAGAGGAATGTGATCCTCTTGGCCACAGTTATAGCATACCCGATTACCTCTCAATCACACGTCAGTGTGATTCCTTCCACAAGTAGCACATGCTTTAAGTTTCCTCTTCTGTTGGCTACTCTACTGACTTCCAGCACCTACACTCTCATTCCATTTCCTCTTTGGGTTATTATTCCCACCACTGTTATCACCAGTTTTACCTTCATTCTCATTCTTCTTCTTTCTATGTTCTTGATTATATTTTGTTATGGCATCGCTTCCACCTTCCGCGATAATTGCCTTTTCAAGAACAGCCGCAAATGTTTTCAATTGAAACATAGAGACTCTGTTGTACAACCAGGGCTTCAATCCCTGTTCAAACCTTCTTGCCTTGCGCTCGTCTGTGTTAACCTGATACGACGCAAACCTCGCTAACTCATTGAATTTTACTGCATACGTTGACACCATTATCGTACCATGCTTCAATTCTAAAAACTAGACCTCCATCTGATTATGTGAGCTCTCCGAAAAATAGGTCTAAAAAAATATATCCTTAAACCTATTACATGCAATCACCCCCTGACCTCCTCGGGTTTTGTTTGTCTGCCACCAGTAACTGCCTTATGCTTTCAATATGAATGTTGCAAAAGCAGTCTTTTGGTCTTCACCGACCCTAGCAATGTCGAAAACCTTCACTATTTCCATTATCCAGGTCTGTGCCTCAACTGGATTCATGGACCCACGAAACTCTGGTGGTCTTACTGCCTTAAAATCTTTAAAAGTTGCTGCTTGGTTCTGCTGCTGATTCTGCAGTGCTCCCGTCAGTAATGTCACCAACTTCTGAATTGGGTTAGCATTGGCATTGTTGTTTTTAGTAGACCCCTCAGGGGTTCGTTGTCGTGGTTGACGTCTTCTTGGAGGCATTTTCTGTTTTACATACAGTTATTAGATAGTTACTCAATTTCTTAAGTATTTTCTACTTAACTTGAGCATCATAAATAATCATCACATAACACATAACGTCTTGAATAAATATTAACATTTTATTCATTCATAATATTTTAAAGACATAGAAACAATAGCATTGATGTTATTTACATCAATTTCCTGAACTAATAAAGTTTCAGGATAACATCATCATATCCCATTGGTCACATAACACTCGGGATTTACATCATATTTACTATATAATTATTCATTCAATAATTACACTTCCTATTAAGGCCTACTAAGACGTTGCACAGCCTTACGGTGTTCCTCTTCCATGATACGGAACATCGTTCTACGATCTAACATATACCATGGCAACTCCTCGAAATGAGTCGGATAGTATATGACTCGGTCTTGAGCTTTGTTTATTACAATGTGGAAAACACAATCGATCTCTTCCATCTTGATCTTCTTTACTTGTACCTCTCCCTCTGTTACCTCTGCACGCTGGGAAGCTTTCTTATACACATCTTCAACTCTTGCTCTCTTAGCAGACTCTTCTTTTAGGTTATCCTTCAGTTTTGCAACCTCCTCCATCAGCTACTACTTTTCCCCCTTTGTGTGAACCAGCTTCCATTACACATTACCTAGGCATTCGTTAAGATCATGGACCTCATCGTCCTTCTATGCTATCAAAGTCTGATGTTCATCTACTAGTTCCTCCAATTCCCTAACTCTATCCTGAAGCTCAATGTTACGATCATACACCTCATCATACATATGAGCTACAATAGAGTTTGGTGGAATCTCTTCCTCCTCCTCACCTATCTGTGGTAGCTCCACAGGGTCTTCATCCCTCTCTACCTCATCCTCATCATTTACTAATCCCTCCTACTCAAACTCTGGGTATCCAACAACTGCAACCAACGGAGATGACTCCCTTAGCACTAGTTGTTCCCATACTACTTGAACATCTCAAGGCTCCTCCTCTCTAGGTATCTAAGATCCCTCCTCCCTAGCCTGACTGGATTCTCCCACATTAGCCATCCTGACAACAAAAATTTTAAGTTTTTTAATTACTAACCGATACTACTCGACACCCACGAGCACATAGGTTGCAACCACATAAACAAGTAGAGTGTTTTATTATTTCTTCCTTTAAACTCGATAAGATTTTATCACCACTATCTTTACAATGTCCTATAAGGTTAATTACTTCCTAAGGGTTTTTTTCCCCACCTAAGGTTCATAAGCTAAAGCTTTGATACCAACTTGTGACACCCCCAAATTTGGGTACTTCATTCCCATAGAATTTGATGTTCACTGTCCAAACATTCATTTATAACTACCCACATTTATTAAAATTTAAACAATAAATCTTCCCATTAAAGGGTTACATAATTAAATTCGATAAATCCCAGGCTGTCTAACCTTAAAACATTCATCAAACGCGAAAAATTAATTAATTACATCACATAATTAAACCAAGTCTGAAAACATAAATATCAACAAATTAACAAGTCTTCAACATTTGTTCATCTTTCCTTTCCCTTTGCTAGTGGTTAGCTCATCAACCTTCTCAAATTTAGCTGCAATGGTTATATATACGCAAGAGTGAGCCAAACAAATGCTCACTTAATGGAAACATAATAACTGATAATGAATAACTGAATTGAATAACATTTTATAGTATTGATAATCAAGAACTGATACTGAAATTCATCTTAGGGTCACAAGACCACGAACTATGTCCTAGGTTAAAAGTATTTTTACTTGAACCTTTAACAGTCCTTAGACTATATGGACTTCTATCTCGTACTTAGCGGATTAGCCCTTCGCACCATGCAGTGTGCACAAACATCTTAACACTTTCGCGTAAATAATCCCCTATAATAGGGTTGTTCATCTCAGTTTAACATACGAGTCCGCACCAAAAAAAGTTTGGTTTGGATAAGTTTCAAGGGTAATTTAAAGTTTAACGCTCATCAACTAAGGATTAGTTAAATCAAAAGTTTAATGACAACGTAAAGGTTCAACAACAACGTAAGATAAAGTAGTTATGAACCATAAATGAATATTTTAAAGCAACAAGCTCATGCTTTAAGAATATAGTTCAAAGCATTGAAAATATATAATAAACCTTGCTCGAACAAAATGGTAAGCTAATGTTACAATTCCCAACAAGGAAACAAGATTAAAAACTTTGCTCAACAGATTTCAAGAACTTGCTTAAATAAAGTTAGGGTTAGAGAACTTTCTCAATGTAAAGAAGTAAAGTTTAGGAACTTGCCTTGCATGTAGGCTAAATAGTTATAACTCACGTTCCCAAATATCCTATGTGACGCCCCCAAAATAGGTCCACATGACCCATTCTGAGTCGCCAGATATCACACTACAGAAATCAAATATAAACTTCATTTATACAACTATTGAACTGTCATGCAGAATACGACAACACATAAGCTGTGAGTTTTAATACAAATATATATAATTCTCATGGTGCCTCGACCACAACACCTTACAATGGTACCTTACATAAAGGTACAGTCAATAACTATTTTAGAAATTAAAATCTTTGGAAAATGCTCAAGGAAACCTTCGTCTATGGAAGACCATACGTCTAAATTATAATAGATATCAAATGTTCACAGAATTATCCTTGGTTAACCCAATAGTCCCCAAAGAAAAATGAGAAGATTGCTATCATGTTCTTTCCAATGGTGAGTCTTCTCTTGACATATAATTATCTCCATTGTCTCCAATTGAGAATTATATTTCAACCAAACTCCAAGATTATATAGGTAGTGCTCGTAGATATACTCAGCAAGTGGATGTGCACAACCTGTCTTATGATAACACGAAGTCATAGGTCATTAGACATCTTGTATGATAGTGGCAAAACACCCTTCCAAAGTTGAGTTCGCCTCACCCTATTTGATTCACCAAATATAACTATTAAATGACGTACAAAATACAACACACTTATCTAAAGTTCTCAATAAAATTATTTCCATACTGTTTAGGGAGAACCTCAATAGCTATAGACCACCGTTCTAATCCCCTGTTAACCCCGCTCGACCCAGCTACACTCTTATTACCTGAAAGGAATTGTGAAGCAAAAGGGTGAGCACAACTAGCCCAGTAAAGAATATCATGACTAAAGATAATTAAATTATCAATAGCCTTCGTCAGTAATAAATCAGAGATTTAGAGCATATGGTAGATGATAAAACTTTTCAACCATAGTTGCAGCGGAACGAGCAATCCATTAGAAGAGGCAAATAGACCATAAAGTCTATTATCTTCTCCATGTTAAAAGTCCACCAACAATGCTTTATCCCTGTAACATCAATTAACAATTCCTGTCTACAATCATGTGAATAACTCATAATCAATTGAAATTCTAAATTCCTCTTCGCACCCAGGACGAAGATAATTTTCAACACCTGTATTTACCTGAAACATCAAAGATTATGGTTATACCAAATCACAGTTCCTGTTCATAATCATACTAATAAATTTATCTTTGCACTACGGGCCAAAGATATTCATTAACAGTTCATCTTTGCACTACAGGCCAAAAACATACAACTGTATTTTAGAAGAGTTAAGTAGAGCATGATATCAACTATCTTCTACGAATTAAAAGTTTATTATCAATATTTTATCGCTGAGACTCAGCTCAATACATCATCAAATTATCCATGCACTATAGCCAAGGATATTCGTTAGTATCACATCCATAAATTATCCATGCACTACGGCTAAGGATATTCATTAGTATCACGACCACGAATTATCTATGTACTACGGGCCAAGGATATTTGTGTTTTCACCAATGATCATGATTATACCGAATAATCCCTAGTCATAATTATACCAACAACTATCCATCAACGCACTACGGGCCAATGATGACTTTTATCACATCATTTGTAACATTACGGTCATGATTATCATGATTATACCGAATAATCCCTGGTCATAATCATACCAATCAACAGTCCATCTATGCACGTAAGCCACAGATGACTTTCATTACAATATAAGCATAAGGATGATGACAATGATATAAGCATTAATCAAACGAAATCAATGATAAATATTAAAGACTTTAAATTTATCCAGAGTTTAAAAATATCTAAATTGTCAACATGATGCTGCTTTGTGAAGTAAAATTCAAGGATAATATTCATGAATCAAAAATAATTTGGTCAAAAAAGAAATATATTTTTTGGGTGAATAGTACCCCGTGAATAGTAACCCATGAATAGCAACTCTTGAATAGTAACTCGTGAATAGTAACCCATGAATAGTAACTTGTATTCGTAAATAGTATCGTATACGTGAATAATATCGTATACGTGAATAGTAACACGTGAATAGTACTCTAAGAATAGTACTCATAAAAGGAAAATACAAAAGAAAACGATATGCCATGACGAGTACAAAAGAAATGATATCTCATACGAGTATAATAGAATATACGAAACTGGAAATGAATTTTCACCCGCCATGCTGTAATCCACGTAGACAGATCATTTCCACAATTTAATAAAAAATGAATACGAAGGGTCATTCACCATGCATGCGGTAGTCCGCGTAGACAGGTTATTCTAACAGAATAATAAAGAATAGAATAACAAAAGAATTTCACCATGCATGCGGTAGTCCGCGTAGACAGGTTATTCCAACAGAATAATAAAGAATGGAGTAACAACCCTTACGAGTATTGAAAGAAAATAACTTTCTTCATGAATACGAAAGAAATAATACTCCTTACGAATATTGAACGAAAATAATATTCATACGAATACGAAAAATAATATCTCTTCAGAATATGAAATAAATAATACCCCTTACGAATACCACAAATAATATTCCTTACGAATACAACAAATAATATCCATTATCTCAGAAGAAGACTGGATACTGGAATAGTAAAGTAGCAGACTTCTCTTTTTCTTTCTCTCTATAGCTTCTCTCTCTATAATTGCTCTTGTGAGTCTTAGTGAATTCGTGAGAATGAAGGAAGAATGAACTTCTATTTATAGGAAAACATAGTTTCGATAATTGCACGTTTTGGGGCTCGAAATATTATGGTATAATACCTTCATCTTTTCCTTCATTTTTAATTTAGTCCTGCAAGTATTATCAAACTTGCACCACCTCCCCTAATAGTACATTATGTGAATCAATAGTAAAATTATGTGAATCAATAGTTCTATACATGTGAAAAAATAATTACAGTATAGTACCTTCATCTATACCTCTATTTTTAATTTAGTCATGCAAGTATTATCAATCTTGCACCACCTCCCCTAATAGTAATGCATGTGAATCAATGGTTCCATTCATGTGAGCAAATAGTTATAAGCATGTGAATTAATAGCAATTAATTGCTCATTTATCCAATTAATTACCCGATTTGTCAATATAACCTCCAGATATTAATTATTATCGAAATAAATATTGATTTCCACTGACACTAATAATCCCAACACAATGGAACTATCAATTTCATCTTTAAACAACATGAACTTATTCATCTTATTCATTATTAATATTATAACTCACAATATTTAATAACCAGATCATTTCCAGGAAAGAGGGGCCTTTCTAATAAGGATTTCTCCCTATTGGCGCGCAATTAGGTGACCAAACCTCTCCTCGACTGAACTTTCTAGACATTGTCAATATTATAAATAATAATATGAATAACTTTGTCGTCTCAATTATTGATTTACTAATAATAAATATTATGCAAATGATACTGTGATAATAATTGAATCAATTATATGAGAGATATTATGCAGCAACTACTGTAGCAATAATTGAATAAACTGAGTGACTTCTTACGTAAGCATCAATAATCGATATCGTGTGCTACTATACAACCACGCGTATTACTGTTCTTTTACTACCGGGTAGTTCAACAGTTTTAACAGTAAAAACTTTCGCCGTTATTTTTTATAAAAAGTTATTTTTAATAAAAAGTTATTTTTATCGTTTTCTAACTTCGACAGTTATTCTGTTGTGGGGTCCACCAATGATTGTGTCATCGTACGAATATTTCCTGTTAAAATGAATATTCCCCGACCAATCGAATATTCTCCGACACAACGAATATTTTATATCAACTTGCTTACTTTACAAAATTTTTAAATGTCACTCTTAACTTTAACCCTTTATCAATTTAACCATTAAATAGAATAATAATTATAAGAAAATTAAATACTTTCATTTCATAAAATTCGGGGTCTTACATCATATACACATGTCATCATGGCATAAATACTGTTAGAGTTTATGCCCTAGAGGCCAATTATTTGATATAATTACTTAACATTTTGATATTATATTTGATTGAATAAATGAATAATTTTATTATGGATTTATTTACTGCGTTATATAAATAGCAACATAATAAAATTCCTTAGAATAGTGATACAAATTATATAGTTTCAAGTATGTGACTTGAACATGAGATTATATAATTACAATTAGCATCATTGCTCTTAAATGTCCCTAGTAGCGTATCATTGTTGATAGGATAATAATAATGCATTGAGACTAGTATGTGGATTGTCTGATGACCAAATCTCACTGGTCATAAATATATAAGATATTAAGTAAATGCATAGATACGTGTTAGAGAACGATGTACTGGACAGACCCACCATGAGAATTCTATGTGGAGCATTATGCGAAGTGTCATTAGCGATTCTCATAGTGACAATGATGTAATGGTCCTCCGACCTAAAATCACTATATTACTACACGAGAATTTATTTACTTTGATATCATCAAAGGTCACCTTTAATAGGGTGGACTATAAATGTGATTATTGGATACATTATGAATCGTGTGAGGAATATGAGTGGTCTAGATGGAATTTAACTCTCCTATATATTAGGGGTGATATCCATAGGCCTCTTGATTGAGTAGGACTATGAAATACATGGTCATACTCAAATAGTGATTTGCTACATATAGTCTACTCATTGATCAAGAAAAACTCAGATTAAATTATGAAGAGTATGACACATTCCATGACTCAAGTTTAATCTAGGATATTAAGGTTAAAAGGATTAAATTGCATTGAAACATTGGTCATGAAAAGGTTGCATCGAATCATCGATCTTATTATTACTTGGGTAACAGTGATGCATTACTAGATGCCGCTCACTGTTTATAATTTTATAATATGATTTAAAATTATTACCAACGTAATAATAACCTATAGGGTCACACACATAGAACGTAATTAAAAGGGAATTAATTTAAATTGTAAAGATTTAAATATATCAATATGAATGATAGTATTTAAATTTTAAATTTAAATTAATAGGATAATTTATATATAGGTATATTAATTAAGTAAGACTTAATTAAGATATATATATATATATATATATATATATATATATATATATATATATATATAAATTCAGATTTTATTAAATTAGGTTTTGATTAATTCTTTTTTTTTCGCTATATATATGATATGTAGCAACCATTTAAGAATTATTCATTAACTAAAACCCTAGCTGCTCTTAGAGAGAGACTAGAGAGAAACAGTTTTGAAAATCCTCATCCGTGGTGGCTAGTACCACAGTTCCTTTTATTGCAGATCGTACGACGGTTCGCAGCGGAGCGTTCATGTGGATACCATAGAGACGCAGTTTGTTTGAATTGCATTGGAGATTCGACAGCATCGTTTCTAGCTTTTTTAATCGGTATAATTTCTAACCACTGAATTAATTATTTTTCGCATGGATCCTGTTTAGGGTTTCGAAATTGCTTTAAATTGTTCTATTTCTGCTGTGCATTTCTGTGTCGAAACCCTTCAAATAGTTACCACATGTTCACAATACATAACTGAATATCTATTTCATTTACAACTCTTTGGTATTAGGTTTAACTAAATGATTAAACCACACTTTTAATGCAATAACATAAATCTTCAATTATCACATAACTCAATAATTACTAATAATAATTTTCATATTTGGTATTATAACAACACCACAATATGATAAATCACATTTAATAGTCATAACATTACACTATATTAACAATTATAGAATTGTATATTTAACAATCAAATTTTTAGGTCAAACTGCTAACTAGCGTTGCAATGCCCCAGTTTGAACTGGGAACTAGAGTTGTGGCGCTGCATCGCTTTTGTTTACTCACAGAACTGGCGTTGCAATGCCTATACTCATCAACAAGCATTGAGTGGCGCTGCAGCACCCTGTTTCTTTACAGAACCGGCGTTGCGGCGCTGCGACACAATTGCACGTAGACAGTGTTCGCGAAGAACACAAAACTAAACCAAATTGGCCTAAAAGCTCCTTTCTAACAACAATTCCAACTTACCCAAGTTGTATAAACTTCACAGAAACAACAATTAATATTCCTAACATGTTTTTAAACATATAAACAACATAAACTTCCAAATTACAACCTTTAAATTCACTATTTTTACTATTTCTTCACTTTTTGATATTCTTAGCTAAATTAATCACTGTGAATTTGTTTTTCAACTAAAACAGTTTGTTTAAAACACATTGTTTTTGTTTCTTCATATATTTGCACAATCAAAAATCAATTTACTCATTATAACATGAATTGAACATAAATTTTGATTCCAAAATAAGTCATATCATATATACATAACTGTATTTCTCTGTAAACATAATTTCTTCACATATATCATATTTTCATGGATTATCCTACTCTAAATCATATACTAAACATATAAAAACAGATTATATAAACAAATTAACATATACAAACCATATATTCAACAATTATCATAAATATACATTTACAAAGAAATAAAAATATATTTTTCAGTGAAGACCAATGAAGAACAAAACTAATAATTTAAAAGTTGAATTGCTACCTTCAAGTTCTTGTTTAACCAATAAAGATTATAGCAACCTCCTGTTTTCTCTAATTCACAAATAGCTTTCTCATCTTCCTTCTCTCTGTTTTCTCTCTTTTTCTAAACTTAACGTAATGTATAACTGATATAATATATAATATAACTGATATATAATGTACATAATATAATTGATATACATATATTACATATTATAACTGATGTCAGTTATAATTTTTTTTGAAAATTAAAAGTCATATAGCTTGTTTGACAAAATTGAATTAAAATAAGAATTCAAAAGCCATAAGGCTTTGTTTGGTAAAACTAAATTAATTCTCTTTTAATTTATTTTAATAACTCATTTACTATATAGTTTAATTGTCACACTTTATTTAATTAAATTCTATTATTCAAATTCAATTAAATTAAAATTAACATCAACTTATTAAATCGAAATGCCATATAATAAAATTACCACAAATTTATAATTTTTATTATAATTTTATTTAATAAATTAACACATCACTCCTAATTAAATTAAAACAAAATCATAACAATTCATTCAATCCTTATCAACCCTCTAATTTAATTATTAAATTAAATTAGAATATTATCACATAATACTTAATTCATCACTCTTTTGATTAAATTAACTTCAACATACAAAATTACCAAATATCAACTTACTTAACATATTACACTTAATCAAGTTAGTTCCCACAACTCATGAATTATTTATTTAATTAATAAATAATCAAATTAAACAAATATTTATTTAACAATAAACTCGTCAACTAAAATATTTATTTAATTCAATAAATATTTGAAATTAAATATAAAAATTCTGAATTGTTACATCATTCCCTCCTTACAAGGATTCTGTCCCCAGAATCACCATTCAAACAATTCATTCGTCACATTCTTCCATTCTTACAAAGATTTTATCCCAAGAATCGAAGACAGATCAAACAAATAACTCAGGATAACTTTTCATCAACTTGTCTTCGAGTTCCCACATAGCTTCCTCGGCATTGTGGTTCCTCCATATTACCTTCACAGAAGATATCACTTTATTCCTGAGCACTTGATCTTTCCTTTCAACTATCTGGATAGGAATTTCCTCGAAAGACAAATCTTTATCAAATTGTAATGGTTCATACTCGATCACATACTTGTAATCGGGTTTATACGGTCGTAACACCGAAACATGAAAAACATTATGAACATGTTCCAATTCTGGAGGTAAAGCTAGCTCGTAAGCTACTTCCCCTACTCTTCGCAGCACCTCAAAGGGTCCAACAAACCTCAAGCTTAGCTTTCCTTTCTTACCAAATTGAATCTTGCCCTTCCAAGGAGAAACATTTAGGAAAGCGAAATTTCTAACGTCAAATTCGCGATTTTGTATGTGTTTATCGGTATATTTCTTCTGTCTGTCTTGAACAGCTATCAATCTTGCCCTGATGAGTTTGACAACCTCAGCGGTCTGCTGTACCAGTTCCGGTCCTAACAGTTGACGTTCACCAACCTCAACCCAGTACAGTGGAGTTCTGCACTTTCTGCCGTATAATGCTTTGTAAGGCGGCATGCCAATGCTCGCATGGTAACTGCTGTTGTAGGTGAATTCAAACAACGATAGGTAATCATCCCAGTTTTCTTTGAAATCCATAATGCACGCTCTCAGCATATCCTCTAATGTCTGGATTGCTCATTCGCTTTGACCGTCCGTTTCAGGATGGTACGATGTACTCATTCTCAACTGTGTTCCCATGCACTCTTGTAGTCTCTTCCAAAAGTTTGACGTGAATCGCGGATCTCTGTCCGACACAATTGATAATGGAACTCCATGTCTCGATATGATCTCCTTAACGTACAACTTTGCCAACTGATCAAGATTGAATCTAATCTTTATTGGCAAAAAGTGTGCTGCTTTCGTTAGCCTGTCCACTATCACCCAAATTGCATCGTACCCTTTCTAAGTAGTCAGAATACCTACCACAAAATCCATTGCGATATGCTCCCACTTCCATTCTGATATTTCCAACGGTTGAAGTAATCCGCTTGGTCTTTGATGCTCAGCTTTGACTTTTTGACATGTCAAGTATTTTGCGACACATTCTGCAACATCCCTTTTCATATTCGGCCACCAGAAATGCTGTCGTAAATCTTGATACATCTTTGTACTCCCCGGGTTAATTGAATATCTTGAGTTATGAGATTCAGTCAAGATTTTGCCTTTAATTTCAGGTAGTGATGGAACCCAGATTCTTCCCTCTAACCTCAGCAACCCCTCGATATCGATCTTGAACTTCACGTCACTACCTTCAGACACTCTTTTCTTGATTTTCTCGCATCCTTCATCTTGTAATTGAGCGTTGTTCACCTTGTCCACTAAAGGTGGACTAGTTTCCATTTGAAACAATCTTTCATCTGATTTCTCCAAAAATTTTATTTCTAAATCTAACTTTGCCATTCCTGAAATAAGCTCTTCCTAGGTAGTTAAAAAAATCAACTTCTCTCTACCCTTTCTACTCAAGGCGTCGATAACTACATTTGTTTTACTCGGATGATAAAAGATTTTGCAATCATAATCTTTTAACAGTTCTAACTATCGTCTCTGACGCATGTCTAGATCCTTCTGTGTGAAAATATACTATAGACTTTTATGGTCCGTATATATCTCACATTTCTCCCCATAGAAATAGTTTCTCCATATCTTTAAAGCAAATAGCACCGCGGCCAACTCCAAATCATGAGTCGAGAATCCTTTTTTATAGTCCTTCAGTTGCCTTGAGGCATACACAATGACTTTGCCATTTTGTATAAGCACACAACCTAGTCCTTTATGTGATGCATCACTATACACCATAAAATTTCCTGTATTATCAGGTAATGACAAAACAGGTGTCATGCTTAGCTTCTTTTTGAATTCCTAAAAACTCTCTCCACACTTCTTCGTCCAAACAAATTTTATGGTTTTCCTTGTCAAATTTGTCAATGGAGTGGCAATCTTGGAAAAATCTTAAATAAACCGTCTGTAGTAACATGTCAATCCCAAGAAACTCCTCACCTTGGATGGTGTCCTTGGTTCTTCCCAATTTATTACAGCTTCAACCTTTGATGGATCCACTGAGATTCCATCTTTGTCAATCACATGCCCAAAAAATAGCACGCGTTCTAGCCAAAATTAACATTTAGAGAATTCGCATATAACTTTTCTCTTCTTAGCGTCTCCAATGCCAAACGTAAATATTCCACGTGTTCCTCTTGAGTTTTGGAGTACACCAGGATATCATCGATGAGCACCACTCTAAACTTATCTAGGAATTGTTTAAACATCATGTTCATCAAATCCAAGAATGTTGCAGAAGCATTGGTCAAGCCAAAAGACATTAACAGAAACCAGCAATGTCTATACCGAGTTCTGAATGCCGTCTTTGGTACATCCTCCTTCCTTACCTTTAGTTGATGATACCCACTACTCAAATCTATCTTTGAGAAGTATTTAGCTCCTTTTAGTTGATCAAACAAGTCATCTATTCTTGGTAACGAATACTTATTCTCAATAGTGACTTTGTTTAATTCCCTATAATCAATGCAAAGGCGCATTAATCCATCCTTCTTTTTAACGAACAACATCGGTGCCCTCACGGCTATACACTCGACATAATGTATTTCTTGTCTAGCAGCTCTTGCAGTTGTACCATCAATTCCTTCATCTCTACCGAAGCCATCATGTACGGAGCCTTCGATATCGGGGCAGTCCCTGGTGCTAAATTGATAACGAACTTAATCTCTCTGTCAGGCAGAAGTCCTGGCAAATCATCAGGAAATACGTCCATAAAATCCCTAACAACTAGTATCTCCTCTAGTTTTACTCTCTTCTTCTGAGTATCGACTATGTAAGCTAAATATCGTACACAGCTTTGCCTCAATAACTTCTTGGCTTGCATAATCGTCAGACAACTCTCTTGTCTAGGCAATTTGCTACCATAGAAAATTACCTTTGATGGAGTCATAAGGTTTACACATTTCTTTTGGCAATAAATTATCGCTCCATAATTGAATAGCCAATCCATCCCCAATATAACATCAAATTCCCCAAGTTTAATCGCGATTAAATCTACTGTCATTACATTTCCCTTAATATTCACCCTACAATTCTTATATACAAATCTAACAGGAATCACCTCCCTATTCGCAATTTCTATATTCAAAGGGATATTTAACTCTTCACTAGGAAACCCCAAACTCTTAGCAAATTTATCAGATATAAATGAGCAAGCAGCACCTGAATCAAATAATACATAAGCATCTATATCATTGACTAGAATGATACGTGACACCACATCTTTTGATTGCACAGCATCCTGCACAGTCATGTTTAAGGTTCTGGCCGTGGGTCTGTTCGTCGACGTTAGCCTAGTAATAGCCAATGTACCTCCACTGCCACCTTCCTTGCTTCCAGTTGCACTTCCATCTATCTTTTTAGGACACTCGCGAACAAGATGATCCATTGACCCGCATGTGTAACAAGTATTCTTCTTTGGTTGAGAGCAATTCGAAGCAATGTGACCCTCCTAGCGTTATAGCACACCCGCTTACCTCTCAAGCACATGCCAGTATGAATCCTTCCACAAGTAGCACATGCTTCAATTTTCCTCTTCTGTTGGCTGCTCTGCTGACTTTCAACACTTACACTCTCATTCCACTTCCTCTTTGGGTTATTATTCCCACCACTGTTACCACCAGTTTTACCTTCATTCTCATTCTTCTTCTTTCTCTGTTCTTGATTATCTTTTGTTAAGGCATCGCTTCCACCTTCCGCGATAATTGTCTTTTCAAGAACTGCAGCAAATGTCTTCAACTTAAACATAGAGATTCTGCTGTAAAACCAGGGCTTCAATCCATTTTCAGACCTTCTTGCCTTGTGCTCATCTGGGTTAACCTAATACGGTGCAAACCTTGATCACTCATTGAATTTTGCCTCATACGCTAACACCGTCATCGTACCCTGCTTCAGTTCAAAAAATTGGACCTCCATCTGATTCTGTGAGCTCTCAAAAAAATAGGTCTCAAAAAATATATCCTTAAACCTATTCCATGCCATCACCCCCTGACCTCCTCGATTTTTGTTTGTCTGCCACCAGTAACTGCCTTCTACTTTCAACATGAATGTTGCAAAAGAAGTCTTCTGGTCTTCACCGACCCCAGCAATGTCGAAAACCTTCTATATTTCCATTATCCAGGTCTGTGCCTCAACTGGATTCATGGAACCATGAAACTCTGGTGGTCCTGCTGCCTTAAAATATTTAAAAGTTGCTGCTTAGTTTTGCAGCTGATTCTGTAGTGCTCCCGTCAGTAATGTCACCAACTTCTGAATTGGGTTAGCATTGGCGTTGTTGTTTTTAGTAGACCCCTTTAGGGGTTCGTTGTCGTGGTTGACGTCTTCTTGGAGGCATTTTCTGTTTTAAATACAGTTATTAAATATTTACTCAATTTCTTAAGTATTCTCTACTTAACTTGTACATCATAAATAATCATCACATAACACATAACGTCTTGAATAAGTATTAACATTTTATTCATTCATAATATTTTAAAGCCATAGAAACAATAGCATCACTGCTATTTACATCAATTTCCTAAACTAATAAAGTTTCAGGATAACATCATCATATCCCATTAGTCACATAACACTCGGGATTTACATCATATTTACTATATAATTATTCATTCAATAATTACACTTCCTATTAAGGCCTACTAAGACGTTTCATAGCCTTACGGTGCCCCTCTTCTATGATACGGAACATCGTTCTACGATCTAACATATACCATGGCAACTCCTCGAACTGAGTTGGATAATACATGACTCGGTCTTGAGCTATGTTTATCACAGTGTGGAAAACACAATCCATCTCTTCCATTTTGATCTTCTTTGCTTGTACCTCTCCCTCTGCTACCTCTGCACGCTAGGAAGCTTTCTCATACGCAACCTCCTCCATCAGCTGCTCCTTTTCCCCCTCTGTGTGAACCAGCTTCCATTCCACAATACCTAGGCGTTCATCTAGATCTTGGATCTCATGGTCTTTCTGTGCCATCGAAGTTTGATGTTCATCTACTAGTTCCTCCAATTCCCTAACTCTATCTTGAAGCTTAATGTTACGATCATACACCATATCATACATATGAGCTGCAATAGAGTTTGGTGGAAACTCTTCCTCCTCCACCTCTGTCTGTGGTAGCTCCACAAGGTCTTCATCTATTTCTACCTCGTCCTCATCATTTACTAATCCCTCCTGCTTAAACTCAGGGTATCCAATAACTACATCCAACGGAGACGACTCCCTTGGCACTAGCTTTTCCCAGACTACTTGAACATCTCGAGGCTCCTCCTATCTAGGCATTTGAGATCCCTCCTCCCTAGCCTGACTGGATTCTCCCACATTAGCCATCCTGACTGTTGGGTCTCTAACTTTTAGATTTATTTTGATGATAACAATAATTATTAAATAAATTAATTAAAAGGGTAGAATCCTCTCCATATGATTTTTTATTATAATTATTTTATTTATCTTATTTACTTTGACCAAAAATATTTTCTAAATCTTATTTAATTGATTTTCTTTATCTTGATGTTTTAAAGTGTTAAATCAATTGGGTCATGCATTGTGGGACAAAAGTCATATATTGATTATCAAATGCTTGTTTGACCGAATTTGGAAAGAGGATAAATTTTTTTAGGCATTTTCTATTTATTCTTAAATTAATTTTATTATTTAAAGATTTCAAAAATTATTTTAAGTTATTTTAAAATTGAGCAAAAATAACATTAGCAACTGGATACTGTGGTAGCTAAAATAAATTATTTTTTTAGGCATTTTCTAGATTTAAGTGTGGTCGCTATTAATAACATTAGCAACTGGATACTGTGGTAGCTAAAAGTCTTGGTTGTTGTTGGACCATTTTCTTGTAGTGGAGGTATGCAATTGCTCTAGTGAATAATAGCAATAAAGTGTGTGTACCTTAAACTTGGATTTTAGCTATATTTATAGCTTGTTCACACCGCCTTTACCACTCCCGTTCCCCAATTGGAATAAGAGTCCTATGTAGAGGTTCCTTATAATTGTAAGTCCCATAACTGAATAGGATTTGACTTCCTCAAAAATAAGAAGTCAACTCGAACAAGGGAATCATAAGTCAACTTGAACTGTGACCCTTTTAGGATATCAAACTTCTTATTTTCAATGTAACCATCCAGTCACATGGTGCGAGTCCTCCTGAATCTCTCGAACCCAACCAAAACACACATAAATTAAAAAACATACTAATTTTAAGTTTTACTTAAAAATTGTGGTTTTATACGAGCAGAGTCAAGTTTTATCATAAATGAATTAAGCTCAAGTTTGTTAGCAAGTGCTCTATTACTTTAGATCCCTACATGATTTCATCCTTACAATCAACATAACTAAAAGCTAACTGATGTGATAAAAATATATAATTGTGAGTGTACAGTGTCAAATTAAAGAACTGACAAGTATATATCGAACCCACAAAGACTAAATTAATTTTAAAACATCCTTAATATTTATTTTAGGGGAATTAGAAATAAAAATGTAGAATTGATTAACTATAATTAAACTAATTAAAATATGAAAACTAATATTAATGATAAAGTAATCTAGGAATCTGAATCCAGTAAACAATAAACATAATAAGTAATTCAATCTTTTCTATTTTTATAACTTAACTATAGTTTTGATTTCATTTTTCTTTAATTTAGTAATTTTACAATTAACGTAGGCAATAATAGATTATGAAAATTTAAGGATTAATTAACTATAATCCATCAAAAAAATTTCGAGTAAACATGAATTATGAAAAAGTCATATCTTAATAATAATCTATCAAAACCTCTTAATTAATTTAAAATCACATAAGAAATATAAAACGAAAGTGTTTTAATAACGAAATATGGAGACGAAATCAATTAAATATTAAATCACAATTAATAGAAGAGATAAAATAATATTGTCATGAATAATTATTTAATGTCATCTTTATCCTAGATTAAAAAAATTAATTACTAGACATAAAAATAAATAAACTAACTAAAATAAAGAAGAAGAAGATTAAAAATAAATAAGAAAACTCTATTTATTAACGATCATTCAACGAGCGTACAATGAAGAAATAATTTAATCCTACTTTTACTCCTAACCTAAACTAATACATAAAAAATACCTAATATCTAATTCCCCCTCTTTCCCTAAAACAAAATACAGAGAAAAATAAATTATAATTTAATATAAGGTACACTGAACTTGGTCTTCCTTTATTCCTTTTATCTCTCTATTTCTAATTTGACTTCAAATCCTTCATGATAATCTTCTAAGAGTTTTTTTTCATCTTTAAAAATTGAAAAAATTATGTTTTACTTATTCACCAAGATAAATCCTTCAAAACAAAACAAAATAAAATATATTAATTAGTTAAATAAAATATACATATAAAATAATAAAAATAAGAATATTAAAATGCTGTATAAAAAATGTATATATAACTAACTACTTACTCATCTTTATTTTCTTTTTAAGTTTTTAGTTAGCTATATATTCCACAATGACTTAGGGGGTGTTTGATAAAAATTGAATGAATTTGAATGAAAAAAAATTGTTTGATAATTAACATGTCTGAAATATCTGAATAACAGAATTTTATTATTTTATCCCTCTGAAAAAAATTCAAAGTTGTTGTAAATTTATTTAATATTACTTAATATAATAGTTAAATTTTTTTTTTACTTTATTCAGCTGTTGCCAAAAATGTGACGCTCCCAAAATAGGTATACATCACCCATCTTGAGTCGCCAAATACATGGTACAAAATTCAAATATAACTTAATAATACAACTGCCGTGTAAAATACGACAAAACATAAACTGAAAGTTTTAATACGAATATTGTCTTCTAGACAGTATTCAACTCAAAAGGAGTCCTTAATACATTTATTATCACACTATTTCATAGAATAGTGAGGACTACTAATGCTATCATCTGGACCGTCTCTCCGTTTCCCGACTAGTCCCGGCTACGTTCCCATTTCCTGAAGAGAATAATGAAAGCAAAAGGGTGAGCTCAACTAGCCTAGTAAAAAATATTATGACTAAGATAATGCAGAATAATTTATCGTTAGCCTTCAACAGTGTTAAACTAATAAAATGTAACAAACATCAAGTTTAACTGCAGCGGAACAAGCAATCCATTAGAAGAGTCAAGTAGAGAATAAAATTTATTATCTTCTACGATTTAAAAGGTTTTTCATCACTTTTATCGCTGAGACTCAGCTTAATAAATAATCAACATCATCCCTGCACTACGGCCAACGATATTCATTAGTATCACGACCACAAATTATCCATGCACTACGGGCCAAAGATATTCGTGTATTCATCAATGGTCATGATCATGCCAACAACTGTCCATCAATGCACTATGGGCCAATGAGGACTTTTACCACATCATTTGTAACATTACGGTCATGATTATACCGAATAATCCCTGGTCATAATCATACCAAGTCCATCTATGCACTACAGGCCACAGATGACTTTCAACATAATATAAACATGAGGATGATGACAATGATATAAGAATTCAATAAAACAAGTTCAAGGATAAATTTTTAAAGATTTATAATTTAATTTATCCAGAAATCAATAACGTCCAAATTGTCAACATGATACTGCTTTGTGGAATAAAATTCAAGAATAATATTGTACCAAAAATAATTTGGACCGAAAACGAATTAATTTTTATCATGAATAGTACCCTGGGTGAATGGTACTCGAGTGAATAGTACTTCGAGAATAGTAACCCCGTGAATAATACTCCGGCATGAAAAAGTTAAAACTTATCAAGAATGCTCAGAATAATATTTTCATGAAAAGATACTGGATGAAGCGCAAATATCAAGGATATTCTACTAATTTCATAGAGTATAGAATCCAAAATTTTAACAAACGAGTATAGAATTCAAAATCTGAGACGAAATAATATTACTTACATACTACAGAGTATGGAAGAAAATATTATTTCAAACGAATATTGAACAAAAATAACATCCCTTACCTTGAAAAGAAGAGTAATCCAACTGCTATAGTGGGGATATTCTTGAAAAAAACTTTCACTATTTTCTACGCTCAAAACTTTCTAAAACTCTAAAGAAATACGCTCAATATTATAGAAGAAAAATTCTCTGATTCTGGTGTGATTTTTAATTCTAACTTAAGCGCCCATTTATAGAAAAATGCTAGAAAACCATAGGAGACTAAATAATAAAATATTATTATTTTTATTATTATTTTCAACGCATGCCAAGACCAAGCTTAGCATGCCTTCTTTGAACAAAAAATAGCAGCCCACATGTTTTCAAAAAAACAAAAGTGGGTCCCACCTAATTTTAATAAAAATATTTTAATTTTTAAAACTTCAATAATTCTTAAAAAGTAACCCTCTTATCAGAAAAATACGAATTTTATGTCCATTCCATACAAAATCGAATTCTCTACAACTTTGTAGCTTTAAGTTTTTTCAAATTTCAAACCGAAAATATCCGAAATTCACAAACGGATGATTTTCAATACCTCATAAAATTCATAACAAATCATACGTTAATTTTTAACGGTTCAAAATTTGTGGACATATACTCAACTTATATATGTATAACATATCCAAAAATTACAACGATCCAACGGTCGGATCAAAATTATAACTCACGCAATAGAACTTTAAGAACACCGATTTAATTTTTTAATACCTCCAATCCGACAAAATACTGATAAAATACCTCAACATTAATTCCTTCATTTATAACCAAATAAATAAATATTTTTCTATCCATCATTAATGTCCACATAAAATAAATATTTCTTTATCATATAAATCAATAATTAATTATTCACAAATAATATTACAGAATCACAATAATGACAACCGGGCCGTTCCCAAGAAAGATGGGGCTTTTCGATAAGAATTTTTCCTTACTGGCGCGTAATTAGGTGACCAAACCTCTCCTTGACAGAACTTTCTAGACATTGTCAATAATGCTATCTAATAATATTATTCAAATAATATGAATTATTGATTTGATAATGGGAAATATTATGCAGTGACAATTATTAAAACAACAATAATATAAAATATCAATGTAGCAATTATTGAATCAATAAAATAAAATATGGAACAGTAATTACTGTAACAATTATTAAGTAGTGCATTCTTACGTAAGAATCAATAATTCAAAAATATTGTGCAATACCGTGTGCTGCTGTGCAATCCCACGTATTACTATATTTTAACCACCGGGTATTCTAACAGTTAACGATAAAACTTTCGCCGTTATTTTATAAAAAGATATTTTTGTCATTTTCTCAATTCAACAATAATTCCATTGTGGGGACACCAATGATTGTGCCGTCGTACGAATATTCCCTGTTAAAATGAATATTCTCTGACCAATCGAATATTATATAACAACTTGCGTACTTTACAAAATTTATAAATATTACCACAACTATAATATTATATCAAATTCACTCCATAATATTCAAAAATGATATTTATAGAAAATTCATCTTTATTCATAAAAGTTGGAGACTTACAAAAAAAAATATGACTTAGTCATTCAGCTCAATCATCTGACCGATTCAACAATTCAAACGATTTTTTTTTTCAAAACAAACTCACTTAATGACTGACCAATTCAGTCATTCAGATGTATTCAGTCCTAAACAAATAGTCTCTTAATTTTAGGATTAACAACATATATGACGAAGAAGTATATTCTCCAAATTACAATTGGGATCATGAAATTTAAATCCCTAAAATAAGTCTAAGTAAGTACATGGATCTTAAATAGTAATTGTAAGACCCCAGCTTTTTAAAAAATTAAATCGAATTTTCTCTAATTTTTATTGTGAATAATAAGGTGTTAATTTGATATAATGCTTTGATTATGGGTGAAATGTGTAAATTTTGTAAAATAAGCAAGTGGTTATAAAATATTCATTGTTGTCGGGGAATATTCGTTTGGTCGTGGAATATTCTTTCTGTCGGGGAATATTCGTATGAAGGCGCAGCCATTTGTGGGCCCCATAACGAAAAAAGGTCGGATAAAGAAAACAACAAGTTTGAGTTTTTATAACTAACGGCATAGTAGTTACCGTTAACACTGTTGGAATACACGGTGGTTAAAATATAGTAATACGCGTGGTTGCACAGTAGCACACGGTATTGTACAGTATTAATGAATTATTGATCCTTACGTAAGAAGGCACTACTCAATAATTGTTGCAGACACTCGAAATTTTCTGTACTACTGACACTAACATTGCAGGAAGGCAGATTCGTCTTTTATGAGAGAACCCTAAAAGACAATCCACAACCATACCGGATACTACCGGAGGTTCAGCATCAACCCCAGATTGCAATCTGGGAGTAATCGTTCCAATCTTGGAGAACCTCGAGGCATGCAGATCAATACCAGAACACACACCGGAGAAGACCGATTAATCTCGGAGATAACCCTGAGGTATCCAGTCTCAGCCCTAAACATGGGAATAGCCTCCAACCTTGGTGATAGCCCCAAGGAAAGCAATTTCGGCATTAACCCCGGAAATGCTTGTTACAAGTGCAACCAGCCTCAATCTCGATGCTCACAACGAGATACACTATATCAGCCCGGCGATGACATCGGGAAGACAGACACACCTCAAAGATGACGATGAGGACTTTCAACCAATTGCAGTAGTCCAATCTCAGCGAAGCTGAGCAACATCTGCTTTATCGACCCAACCCGACAATAACACCGGTAAGGGACAACATCGTCATCTGACCAACACGATGCCACGCCAAGTCGTCTCAACACATCTACGCAACAACGACCCACAAGGCTAACCAATCCCGAGTTGCTATTGCGCGGGGTAACGGATGAAAGTTGAAGCTTGAAGACCGGAGGGCACCGTCCCATCTTCAAAGACTTCGTACAAACTCTAATCCCATGCCATCGTATAAACTCTCGACAACGGCAGTCCGAAATAGGTCCTGTATACGTCAAACGGATGTCCGGATTGCACTTCAAAAAAATCGAGTGGACATTACAGTGCCCGCGTGCACGTACTTCGAGACGACCCGACCCGCCTCTGGTACACCTGTGGCTGAGCCGTAGGTACACCTGCGGCACCTTTTGCCTATAAATAAGAGGCTCGGGGTGCTGATTTTTAAGAGAAAAAAGACGGGGAAACCCTGCAGAATTCGCTCTACACTTGCCATACAGTGTATTTTCCCACTTTAAACACTTGTGAGCTCATATACAGTCCTCTTTTGTACCTACAAAAGCTAGTGTTTACCCACTCTAAAGATATAGAAGCCTTTTCTAGCAGTCAGCTGTAAGCCTTCTCACACACTTTAGAGTCTTTCTCTTCATCTTTGCACACACCCTTCTACACGTTGAGAGTCGTGTTGTTTGCTTTTGCCCAGACTTCGGTCCGTGGTTTCATTTCAGTCTATATATATATATATATATATATATATATATATATATATATATATATATATATATATATATATATTACATATATATTGACTAACATTACCGAGTTATGCCTCGATTGAGCCTAGACTTCGATCTGGAGCGTTTATTGCTTTAATATATACATACTTATATATATTAACTGTGTGTCGGACTTTGTTCGATGAGCCTAAACTTCGGTTTGGTGCGTTTAATTGCTTTCTATATATATATATATATATATATATATATATATATATATATATATATATATATATATTAAAGCAATAAACACACCAAACCGAAGTTTAGGCTCATCGAACAAAGTCCGACACATAGTTAATATATATAAGTATATATATATATATATATAAGTATATATATATATATATATATATATATATATATATATATATATATATATATATTTACATTTCGTCCCACCTGGAGTTTACTTCGTGGTGGTTGACCGTTTTTACAGCTTTATCTACGTTTTGTCCCGCCTAGAGTTTCCTCCGTGGCGGTTGATGGCTTTTAACATCTTTCTTTACATTTCTGATCCCCCATGGAGGTTCTTTGTGGTTGGTGATCATGTCTGTATATATATATTTACGGTTTTTATATATATACCTGCTTACTGCTTTCATACAAATTGCGGTATCATGTGAGCCTAGGAATCATGTGATCACAGATTCATCCCATTGGATCTAGATTCGGTACCCGTGATGGACATTTTCAGCTGTAAGCAGCTTGTAAATTATTCTGCTGTGTCTGAATTTCCTCAGATGGTTTCCATACCCACGGGAAGTCGACATTATTTTGTACATTATTTTCGTACGGATGCTTCGCAGCCGTCAAATAAAATCAACCAAGCCGCGCATTTAATAAAATGGGAGTGCAAAAGGCCTCAATTACTATTGAGCGACAGGGTTTGAAAAAACCTCTTTATAAAACATCATTGCCATATCTTACTAAAATTGAATTTTTACATAAATTCAAACCCTGCGTATATAGGTCCGAATGAGGCCTCGTACCACTTTCAAATAACAGCACATTGACTCACATACACACACACACACACACACACACATATTCAGATAATAGTTTCTTGAAAAGAGGCGGTCACTGTGGTAACACGGATATCGGGGGGTGCCTAACACCTTCCCCCCGTATAACCAAGTCCCTGGACCCTAAATGAATCTCGATTTCACCGACCCGTATAGCAGTGTCACATCACTGGGTCAATGTGCAAACCTTTTCTCGGTTGTGTTGGTACAACCATTTAAAAAACCAACTGGCGACTCTTAACAGTCCATCGTCGACATTATACATGTCGGACCTTTTTCACTTATTTTTTCAAACAAATCTCACCTAAAATGAGAACACCAAAGAACAAGTAACGGAAAGGGACATCTAAAAATCCCGACGTCGATAAGTGGAGACTCTGCTGGGGATTCCAGTAAGAGGACTTAAGCCGCTATTTCAATCTTTTCAAAATTGTTATCTACTTGTGTGTGGATGTTGCATTTACATTGGATGAATGTGTAAGAATGCATGTCTTGTTTATTTAGTGCCTCGCACTATAAACTGCATGTGATGTTAGTGCCTCGCACTATAAACTGCCTGTGATGTTAGTGCCTCGCACTATAAACTGCTCATGATATTAGTGCTTCGCACATGTCATCATTTCATACGGTGAGACGCGATGTATGTGAATGTATGTTGTGTGGTCCCTCCACCAGAAGGCTATCCCGTCGGTGTTTGATTACTGGACTCGTGAGAAGCCTGATTCTCCGAGGCTCAGGAAAGGCACCACCCAAATTTGCTCTAGTTGAAAGACCGGATTAACTTCCCGTCAAGTAGATTGCGATGATTTGGGAACCTTCATGCCAAAAAGCCGCGAGAGTAATCTAAGATAGGTCAGCCTCTGATAAACCGAAAACGGAGGAAAGTCTCTTCATGCTCTCATTTTAAATTACACAATTTCATGACATATCTATCTCCATGTAATGAGAAATATGAAGGAATGTGTACACATATACATACATGCTACAAACAACTGACATTCGTTTTTGCAGGATAAAATTCCTAAAATGGACTCATCACATTGCATATTAATATTCACCTTCCCTAAGGACTAAACTATGCAAGTCTTTCGCAGGGAGTCAATCGGGCCTACTACCCGTTCAAAATCCAAAAAGGCAACAGGCCTACAGTCAATTATGTCGTCATCCGATCTGACTGAACTTAATCTAGTTTCTCGCAAAGAATTCGACGGATTAAGCAAATAAATTGCAGATTTGGCTGTTATGCTCAAAGAATTACACCAGTCTACACAGGGTCAGAAAATACCCGTACATGCTGAATCCTCCATCCAAGGACGGAGTTCGGTCATTACCATACCTGAACTACAGTTGGATATTTCCAACAAAACTCATGATGCTGCCCATCCCACTAGAGACCCAGACACTAGTGACATCAAAAAGAAAGCCCTCCAAATGGAAGAGACCCTTCGTACTATCAAAGGAATTGGAACACACGGGAGTGTTTCATATGTTGATCTATGTATTTTTCCTGGTGTTCATTATCCAGAAAAGTTTAAAACTCCTGACTTTGAAAAATATGACATGTTAGGAGATCCTTATACACACTTAAAGGTATTTATTGGAGAACTTGGATCTTATGCAGAGGATGAAAAGCTTAGAATGCAATTATTCCAAAAGAGTCTAACTAGAGAATCCCGTTCATGGTACACAAGATTAGACAACTCCAAAATACACAGCTGGGAAGAGATAGCACATGCCTTCTTCACTCAATACAGCTTTCAAACTCAAATGGCTCCTGATCGGTACCAAATTACCAAGATCAAAAAATAGTCTAACGAGTCTTTCAGAGAGTATGCCTAGAGGTGGAGACGCCTGGCTGCCCAAGTGAATCCTTCCATGACCGAATCAGAAATGGTCATGACGTTCATAGACATACAAGAAGCTCTCTTCTATGAGAGAGTTTTAGCCGGCATCGGCAAACCGTTTTCTGAAATGGTCAAACATGGGGAGATGACTGAGATGGGATTGAAATCCGGAAAGATTCAAGACCTAGTTGCACTCAAAGATGTTGTTGATCACATCCAGTCTGGAAATTATGGGAACGACCCCAGGAGGGTCCATAAAAAGAAAGAGGAAGATGTTTCCCTGATACTACAGGGTCAAAAAGGCAGTCAAAATATGCCTGTTCAGAGGAGAAACTATATACACCCTTTCCAGCACAGTCTGTAAACCCTCCAATACCAAAAGGTGGAGAAGCCAAATGCCCTCGAGTGTTCACACCCTTAGGGGATACCCTCGAGAATATCCTTAATCTTCTGACAACACAAAAGAAGATTACACATCAACTTTCACCAGCCAACCCAAATGGAAGGGGTTTTAATGCTGCTCAGAAATGTGCTTATCATGCCGGGGCACCTGGACATGATACTCAGGATTGTTGGGCCTTGAAACACAAGATCCAAGACCTGATAGACAACAGTGAGATCGTGGTCACTAAACCAGATCAACCTAACGTTCAAGACAACCCTCTTCCTCAACACAAAGAAGAAGAGGTCAACATGATTAATTAGAACAGTGGACAGAGTTCCAACTTCAGCTGTGATTCTTCCCAAACCATCAAAGACGGTGATAACAGATGGGATTATGCCAAGTTCCAGTTCACAATGGAACGAAAAATGAAAGCTCTCTGCAAACAAATTGAGCAATTGGCGGAACTGGTGACTTATCAGCATCAAGTGACTCGTTAGCTAATCAGCCAGGAGCATGCCAGTCTCCTGCCCATTGTCATGAATATTCCCTCTTCACTTTCAAAAAATGAAATGCTGGAAGACAAAGTGACGAAGAGAGCAAATGCCAAGGCCCGTCGGGATTTTGCCAACAAAAGGGAATTCACCTATTTGGGTCAACCTATGGAGGAGATCCTTCATATGTTAATCAATAAAGGAAGAATCAGTTCCCTTCTACCTCCAATCAACCCCCGTTCGGGACGGTAAAATTCTGAGGGAGTATGTCAATATCATTCCCAATCTCGTGGTCACACCACAGAAGAATGTTGGGCACTCCACCACCTTATTCAAAACCTAATCGACAGTGGCGTACTGCGCCTGGCAGATGATGACACTGTGCTACGCGCCAGTGAGAATGCAGGTCCCACTAAATGGAAGAGTGTGGTAGCCGTCATATCTACTGAAGCTGATCAATCACTCGTCATGCCAATAATTTAACTGAAAGGAAGCAACAATCCTTTGAAAGTTGCCACTCCCGAGCCAATCAACTTGTCGTGCTGAGCACAATATCCTATTGTTAGCTTGCATAAAGTTCTATGGAATTATGGAGAAGGTGAAGGATCCACCTCACATACCACTGCTACAGTGTCGAAAGAAAATCCACTGTACTTTCCCCAACGGGTGATGAAATCTGCCGTCAAATCAAAGGGAAAAATACCCACGGAGAAGATTGAAAAATTCCTCCGCACTATGGGTCATAACGAAGCTACGGTGGTTTTAAGCTTGAAAGAAGCTCCACAACAGATATCAATTTTGGACTTGGTCCTCACTTTCGAGAATCACTGGAAGATCTTGCTAAAGGTTTTAGAAGAAGCCTATCTCCCGACATCCGTGGATGAGAAAAAATTTCAACATCTGGTTGATCACATTTTCAACGACAATGTGATATCCTTCACTGATGATGACATTCCGCCTGAAGGGACCGGTCATTGCAAACCGTTGCACATCACAGTCTTGTCCTCCGGATATATGGTGGTTGGAGTCCTGATAGATGGAGGCTCATCCCTAAATATCTGCCCATATGCTACCTTGGTGAAGATGAATATCAATCCTAATCGAATCCGGAGTAGCCATACTATCATCAAAGCTTTTGATGGAGCCCGCCAGAATTCGGTTGGAGTAATTGAGCTGCCAATTGAGATTGGTCCTCATACATTATGCGTATCCTTCCATGTGCTCAAGATAGAGTCGGGATACAACCTGCTCTTGGGACGACCATGGATCCACATGGCTGGGGCAGTCCCCTCCACCCTTCATCAACAATTAAAATATATTGTCAACAACAGCCTGGTCACAGTCAACGATGAACCAGAGTGTCCTCAACACGGGGATTTATTGGTCATCAATGCTAATGCGGACGTTGAACCAGTCAGTTTTTATGCTTTGGAAATAAGCAATATCCAATACCATGCTATTGCAACACCACTGCCCGAACCCCAAATTTCTGCCGAAGTGATGTCAGCCACTCAAGAAATGATGTCGTTGGGTCATAAACCAGGATAAGGGTTGGGTAAAGATTATCAGGGTATCAAGTACCCTATTCGCTTAACCAAGCACACTAGAACAGCTGGACTAGGCTATTCGGCCAGCTGTAGTCACAGGAACCCTCATAAACATCCACAGGTTCCTTCAGCTTCAACTATGTGGCGTTTATCTTCGCCTTCAAGTGCTGAGTCCGCACAACCTCCTGTAAAGGTGCCAGCCAATGTCATGGCTATGTTATTTCCTATGTCGAAATCGGTGGAGGAAAACAAAATCGTTATTCCAAATCCCGCAATCGAAGAAGAGGAGCGGAGAATCAAGGAGAACGTTGTCCGAATAATGTCGGGCATGTGTATCATCGTCCATGATGAACATACCAACCGATACACCCCAGACGATGATTGCCTAGACATAATGGCCATCATTCGGGACAAGGAGGATGATGCCAGTCCCTCCATCACTGCGGTTCACCCGAACTTTGCTCTTGCCAATTGGAACAGCATTCCTTGCATTGGTCGTCAAGGGTAAAGCGGGCAGAAGTTCTTTCTGCCCTGTAGATATAATAACTGCTTACTTTTCTGTACAGTATTAGCAGTTTATTTTGCCAGTATATGCTAACACTATGTATGATCAAACACGTTTCATATATACTAAGTGAAAGCATATTTTGTTTCAGGACTCTGAATTTAGATGTGCCTGTACTTGCTGATACGATGCCTCTCCTACACAGGGATTGTACCTTTGATGTAGAGATGAATTCAGCCTTGATGGATACACAGGATGACATTGAGGTGCCTCCAGAAATTCAAGAATGGGTCAAAGATACACCTAAATCCAACCTTGATCAAACCACTTCTTTCAATCTCAGAACCTTAGAAAGCCCTAAGTTAATCCAGATTGGTTCAAACCTTACCCCAAACGTTTTTGCATGGTCTCATGAAGACATGGTGGGTTTGTCCACTGACATTGTCCTTCATCGCCTTCCCATTAAAGAGGGATTTAAGCCAGTTAAACAGAAACTCGGGCGATTGAAACCTGAGTGGAGTTTAAAGGTGAAAGAGGAAATTGTGAAACAATTTCAGGCTGGCATCATCATGGTGTCTACATATCCTGAGTGGATATCCAATATCGTGCCCGTGCCTAAACTTGGAGGGAAGGTGCAAGTTTGCGTGGATTACCGGGACTTGAATAAAGCTTGCCTAAATGACAGCTTTCCCGTGCCATTTATCCACATTCTCATTGACAATACTGCGCAATACGACATGTACTCCTTTGCTGATTGCTTTGCGGGGTATCATCAAATCATGGTTGCCGAGGAAGATCGTGAGAAGACTGCCTTCATCACTCCTTAGGGAACTTTTTGTTATAGACTGTTGTCATTCAACCTCATCAATGCCGGAGCTACCTATCAACGAGCTATGATGGCTCTTTTCCACGTCTTAATACATAAAGAGATTGAGATCTACGTGGATGACATCATTGTCAAGTCCCGGAAGGAGGATCACCATATAGACCATCTCAGAAAGCTATTCAACAGGTTGCGTAAGTACAACTTGAAGTTGAATCCAGCCAAATGCGCCTTTGGCGTTAAATCAGGCAAGTTGCTAAGATTTCTAGTCAGCCACAAAGGGATTGAGCTGGATCCTGCCAAAATCCAAGCCATCACGGAAATGCCCATTCCTTAGACAGAAAAGGAAATCCAGGGATTTTTGGGAAGAATCAACTTCATTAGCAGGTTCATCTCCCAACTCACAGCAACCTGTGAACCAATCTTCAAACTATTAAGGAAGAACTCCTCCATGAAATGGAATGATGAGTGTTAGAATGCCTTCTTTACAATCAAGAAACAGCTAGTCAAAGCTCCTATGTTGGTACCACCCAAGGATGATGTTCCCCTGTTTATGTACCTGTCCGTAAGTGACAATGCTATGGGCTGCATGCTGGGGCAGAAGGACGATAGAGGCCAAGAACGAGCTATCTATTACCTCAGTAAAAGGTTCAGCAGCAGTGAACACAAGTATACTCTGATCGAAAAGACGTGTTGTGCGTTAACATGGGCTTCCATGAGGTTACAGCATTACCTCCATGGTCACACAACCCATCTTATATCCCGCGTGGATCCTCTCAAGTACGTGTTCAACAAACCCATGTTAAATTGCTGGCTGTCCAAATGGCAGTTGATCCTACAACAATTTGACATCGTATATGTGACTCAAAAGTCCATCAAAGGTCAAGGAATCGCGGATCAACTGACCGCCGCACCTTTAGGGGATTTCAAACCCTTAGAAATATATTTCCCTGATGAAAAAGTAATGACAGTGCAGCAACACCATCAGTACGATACGCGCCAATCATGGAAGATGTATTTTAATGGAGCTGTTAATATGGAAGTTTCTGGAGCTGGAACAGTTCTAATATCTGATACGGGGGAGCAGTATCCCGTCGCCGTCAAATTACAGTTTGACAACACCAATAATACGGCTGAGTATGAAGGCTGTCTCATGGGGCTAAAACTTGCTCGTTCAATGGGCATCAGACGGTTAACTGTCCTTGGAGATTCAGAGTTGGTAATCCGACAATCCACCAGAATCTATCAAACCAAGGAACTACATTTGCTGCCTTACCATCGGCAGGTTTTAAAGATGGCTTTGGAGTTCGAAGAAATCTCCTTTCTACATGTTCCTCGTAATAGGAATGACTTTGCGGATGCATTAGCAACTTTGGCCTCCTTGGTTCATATATCAGACAAGGAGCAATTGCCCAGCGTCATAATTTCTCTGAACAAGGCCCCAGCCTACAGGAATTATGTTGGAGAAGTATCGGATGAGCTAACTCCCATCCCACAGCCTTGGTATCAGCATATCAAGGAATATCTACGAGATGGATCTACACCCGCTGAGGCGAGCCCGACCGAGAAAAGGTGTATCCATCGACTTGCAATGAAATTCTACCTGAGTGGAGATGCGCTCTACAAAAGAGATACAGGATTAGGCCTTCTCTGGTGTTTAGACAAAGATCAAGCCCAAAGGCTCATGGATGAAATCCATGGCGGAGTCTGTGGCCCCCACTTGAGTGGCCCCCTCCTTGTCAAGAAAATCCTCAGAACGGGACATTATTGGCTATCTCTCAAAGTTGATTGCCATGACCACGTCAAAAGATGCTATCAGTGCCAGATTCATGGGAATGCTATACACGCCCCTCCACGGGAACTCCACAATATGAGTTCACCTTGGCCCTTCTCAATGTGGGGAATGGACGTTATCGAGCCCATTGAACCTAAAGCCAGTAATGGACATCGGTTTATATTCACCATGATCGACTACTTCACCAAGTGGGTAGAGGCAACCTCCTTCCCCAGTATCACTAAAGAAGTCATCATTGCTTTCATCAGAAACAATGTTGTTTGTCGTTATGGGCAACCAGAGGTGATTGTGTCAGACAATGCCAAAAACCTCAATAATTAGATGATGGAGGAATTGTGCAGTAAATTCCACATCAAACATCTCAACTCAGTCATCTATCGTCCAAAGATGAACGGTGCTGTTGAAGCGGCTAACAAAAACATCAAGAAGATTATGCAAAAGATGTCTGCCAACCACAAAAATTGGCCTGATGTATTGCCTCTGACTCTGTTAGCCTACAGAACATCCATGCATACTTCAACTGGGGCAACCCCCTACGCACTAACCTATGGGATGGAAGCAGTGCTCCCCATAGAAGTTGAGATGGAATCTCTCAGAGTGTTGATAGACGCTCAGCTGGACGAAGATCAATGGGTACAAGACAGGTATCACCAATTGTCTCTAATAGACGAAAGGCGAACCGCGACTATCTTCCATGGTCAGTTATATCAACAAAGGATTGCCCGATCCTACAACAAAAAAGTCTGGCTAAGGCAATTTAAACAATATGACTTGGTTTTGAAGAAAATCCTGGACAACCAAGATCAATCTAAGGGAAAATTCGCTCCTAACTGGGAAGGCCCGTTTATTGTCAAAGAAGTATTGACGGGAGGCACTCTTAGATTGCAAGAAATGGACGGTGATGAATTTCCACAACTCATCAACTCAGACGCCGTGAAACGGTACTATGCCTGAAGTAACTCGCAAACACCCTGGTGTCAAACCATCAGATCACCAGTCATTCCAGTTTTTTAACCATTTACCACATATAACTTTTCTGCACTTTGCCCCTCAGGAAAACATACTTTTCAAGCCAGCAACCTGGCTTTCCTTTGCGTTCATACAACTTAGGTCATCCCACCGTGGATCAAACCTCTTACGTTTACAGTTTGGCTACCCATACCTGGGATCAAACTTTTCCTTTGCAGTTTATCCTCAACTTAGGATTAAACTTTCTCATCCCCGTACTCTGACCTGCACATGGGATTACGCTTTCTCTTCTTGCCCTGAGGGGCGAACTACGTCGACCTGATCTCCTCTTCAATAGGAGTACGTAGGCAACCATTTCATATGGCCCGGTCGCAATAAAACAAAAATAACAAAAATATTCCTACACCATTTCTGCCACATACAGCGTTGAACCTCTTACACCAGGTTCGAACTACGCAGACCTGATCTCCTCTTTAATAGGAGTACGTAGGCAGCCATTCATGGTGCGGTCTCACCCCCTGCAAAAACACAAACCCTTGTCAGTTGGTATTGGGATCAAACATCAATCCACTACATTTCATTCGGCTTCAAACCAAAGGGATGGAATTACCCAACCTCTCCTCCCAAATAGGAGATTCGGCGACTATCTAAGCTGCGGTCATACCTTGAAGAGTAACGCCAATCCATAAAAGATGGAATTAACTAGGCTTCTCCTGAATAGAAGTACTGGCGACCATCTGTGGTGCAGTCAATCTCAGAGAGGAAAGCCACACCTCTCTCCACATTTCCATACAGAAACCAGTCCCAAGACACCAAAAGATGGTAGGGATACACAGATCGATGATCCATTCTGAACTATCCAGAGACAACTCAATGTCCATCCACCTAGGAGGAATTCAGAATACATCAAGATCACAAGCCCTGAAGCAGCAGGAAAAATATCAAACAAATAGCAAGGTGTATCTAAAAGGGAAGTGATCCAAAAATATATTTTTCTGTCATGTATAATGTTGTTTGATATACATGATGTAAACTGTACATGACAAAATGGCTAAGCTAGTCTGTGCAGGTAAGTACAAGCTAATCTATGAGTCAGGATACACGCGAGCTAGCAAGCCCAACATAACATCCCTTTCAGAAGAAGGAGGTAAAGTTGTGGCCTCCTGTATGAGAGTATCCACACGACCCAATAGATCAGAAGTCGTCTGCATGATGACCATATGCTAATCAATATATGCGCTCATCTCTGCGATTATGTCAGTGGTAAGGGACCTCGCTGTAGTACTGTCTGTGACGGCTACATCCCGGGCAGATATGGCACTATCCCGCTCAACTATCACTGTATCTCTGGCTAATCTGGCCTCATCCCGCTCAACAATAGCGGCATCCCTGCGAGTTAAGCCCTCATCTCTCTCCAACAGAGCTACCTCCCTCATATCCAGAGCAGTCGACATCATAGATCGAACCTGATCTCTCTCAAAGGTCATCAGCTGAAGACTCTACTCAAAGTACTGTGCCGAGTGCTGAATCGCAACAGTGCTGGTACTAGGAGAATCCAGAAAAAATGCTGGCAACCCAGCAGCGAGCTCCTCCTCGAAGTGGGTATCAATGTCCTCCATAGGCTCCACACCCTCTGTGTTGCTATCCAGTACTGCAGATACTGCTGCAGCCGATAAAACCTCCGTCTCCATCTAGGCGGAATACTCTGCGGAATAACCTGAACTGCTCACTGAAAAAGTAGCTCCCTCACGATGGTCCCAACAAGCGTATACACGAGATCAGTCCTCGGCTGAGAGGTATCGGGCAGCTGAACGCTGACCTGTCGCCCCTATGAAAGGATGAAAATCCTAAAACTGGTCGAACTGCGACATCACGGCCAATGGGTGATAAGTAGTCACACCCCTCAAGCCGGCTGGAGGGAGGAAATCCATGCCCGGAGCATGAGTAATAAAGCTGTATGGTGAGCTAAGCCCCGAGCACAGCAATATGCTAAATGGGTCTCTGATGTCTGCCAAAAATGCGGACCAGGACTGAGCATCTATACACTCCGATGGCTGAAAGGAGTATGACATGGCCACATCGTGGGTAAACAAATATCCATGCCGTCTAAAGGTACCAATTGGTCTCAAGTGTGACATGAACCACACATACAGAAGGACTGAGCTCCCAATAAACACTCCTGACAGATAAGTACTGCAGTAGGATGCTGACCGCAGAGTCTCTGCCAAGATCATAGGCACAATGGTATGACCCTCTCTGAGAGCTCTCACGGCCATGATAACGCCTATATCTATCTCATCCATATACCGCGGCATGTACACATATGATAGTACACATAACATCAGTACGTCAACTCTGGCTAGACGCCAATGATCCTCCGGTGCGGTGAAATCCCCAGAATGTCATGAGTAACTGTCCTCTAAGCCAAATTTGTCGTACAGAAAACGCTGAGAGATCACATGGCCATATGTCAGCTCATCCTGCACTACTCTGCGCCTCAATCCCGTGAGAGTCATGAATCGTCTACTCATGTCTCCCAGAGCCATATGCACGCAAGGTCTGTCCAAGGGCAACATCGTCAAACGTGCATACTCCTCCAGAGTAGGAGTCAACTCATGGGTGCCAAAGCAGAATACCTGCCTATCAGGTCGCCAATGCTCTAGCATCCTATCTACGAATTCTGCAGGAACCTGAAATGCCAAAAGAGTCATGGTATGTTGCAGTAACATATCTACGGTCACCCTGTCTGGTGGTGACATACTATCATACCACGATCGCATACCCGATGCCACCACTGACAGTGGGGTATGATCTATACGGCTAACTGTCGAAGAAGACATCTGTGAGGGCCGTGTCATAAGACCATCCAGTGGTCAATGCCGAATATCTCTGGACATACATACATATGCATAACATGATACATGCATAACAGATAATGGATGACAATATGATATAGGGAATGGAAAAGACTGTGCATACATTCCTAAGTATATCATCATCTAATACATCAGCTCTGTACAGCTACAAATACAGGGAAATGGGGCACAGACGCCCTACTACTAACAGAGGCCTATCAAAAGATATAGCGAGAATGGAGAACAGCCACCCAATATCTAACAGAGGCCTATCAAAAGATATAAAGAGAATACATCAGAAGAAGACAATGGTGTCGATATCCACATCATCAATCCTGTCCACCTGATGTAACTCCTCCCGAGTCACTAGATCTCTATCAACAGGGATGTCAGGCCTATAAAGAAGAGGATCTCCGCTGGCAAAACCAAATGGGTCGTCCGAGGGGCCAGCGCCTGAGCTGGAAGGAACAAATGACTCCGCCTCTGCTGGATCTCTGCCCAAGTGCCGAATAAATATATGTACCTGGTCTAACTGACGGGTCAAGCTATCAATCTGAGCCACATGAGTCGGATCTCGAACACAAGCTATCCAATCTGTCATCATCAAGGATCTAGGAAACATGTCCCCCACAAACTGCGTGGCGCGAGACTGGGCTCCAATAGTACGAGGAAGCCACCAACGCTGGAATATCTCCTGAGTACATGGACCCTCTGATAATGCAAATTCGTAAACACCCAACAACGTGATATCAATGGCGGGTGACTGCGATATAGGCCAGTGACACCTGACAAGAGGTAAGATCGGTATACGAATCTTCCCTGTGGTGCTCCTGATAGCACGCTCTCCTAGATAGAGCTCCCAACCGCCATCTGTGAAGAGTGGAACTCTCCTGGTGGAAATCAAATACTCGACCCCAGTCGGGTATCCATCCTCAAAACCCACCGACAAGTGTTCTCCAGAATAGGGAAGCCATGTGATGGTGTCGGCCGTCAGCAACTCCAGCTGCATACGGCAATGAGTGAATCCCTCCGCTACAGGGACCTCGGGCAGAATCGAATGATGCCATCTTCGTCCTCGTGGATAGGTATCTAAACCTAACACACTCACGGGACGCAAACAGGGAAGCCTTTCATAGGCCCAAAACTGCCAACACAATGACAAGACATCTGCTATCAGTAAACACTCTTAACCTATAAATGGGAAAAGACAAGAGAAATACTCACCAGCAGAAACGGGTAAAATCCTAGCCAAGCCTCGGTCAAACCCTGTGAGCGCATACGCATGCCCCGGAGGAAATAGGCAAAGGTATAGGAGCCCCAATCGTACTCTCCAATACGGTCCACGTCACGCGTAGCGCTGACCAAAGCAAAAGATACCGTGGAAGAGTTATCTGCTATGAAGCAGCCTCGAATGATCATCAGGAACAATCGCCGCAGAACGCGATCCCTAATCCTGACATCATCAGGCATGGGCTCACTCAATAGCCCGCTCACAGCATCCACGCTCAAAGGACCTGAACGGACGGTCCTGCCTTTGAGCGCCGCCGCCGGAACTCCTAACAAGGATCTGACGGCAGTAGGGGTAATATTCGCCATGCAAGGCACTGGCTCCCCTCCAAACTCCACGCCGGTGATAAATCACCAATCCATTAGTGTCATCATCACCTCGTAATCTAGCAGGTGGAGTGACTGAGTCTGGTGAAACACCACTCAAACAATGCCCTGAGGTAACCCCAGGGACAACGACGGGAAAAGATGGAGAAGAATGCCCCAAATCCCCACTCATGCACTACTGCTCTATAATCAGGATGAAGCGCCTGATACATGGAGTGGATGCTAAACCAGTTCCCTCGAGGCTGTGTAAAACCTGGAACCTGCATGAAATGCAAATCTACGACAGAACCCTTTAATCCTCATCAATAGGAAATAAGGAAAAGCAAAGTCTAACGCCATACCTCGTTAGCATGTAAGTACATCGATGGATGTCTGCCCAAATCACCCAGCAACTCTGGGTTCGCCACCTGAATGCTCAGAAGCTCCCTATAAGGGACAGGTGCAGTAGGAGCGGGGTCCTCAATATCCACCTCCTCGTCCTCAACATCCGGAACATCTGCCTAGACAGGACGGATCACAGCCTCCACCAACCGACGAGGCTGTCTGACAGAACGGGGACGAGGCACTTCAGAAGCCCTCCGTCGTACACCAGAAGCGGTCCTATAGGAACTGTTCGACTGATCCGGATCCATAATATCTGGACAACAAGTCTTCAAATCACCTCAGAAAGGGTGTGGTATTTCCTTACCTGGAGCTTTCTCTAATGCATTTATGATTATATGCATGTATGCATTTATTTTAACAAACAATAGAGTTAAAATGCATGACTACCCAATACCTACCTTTTGAAAAATTTTGTCATAGTCCCCTTTGAAAATAGGACTATCCACATGCACTCAGGCATGTTTAGGTGGCCATTCAGTAGCACACCTGCCCCAAAGTCATATACACAATATATGCATTAAAAATCAAAAGCATCATGCATAAGGCCAACCTCAATGCTAGGAGTACTTTGCCTTTCTACCTTTTGCTCATTGGACCTCAAATAGGACACAAAATAGCAGAAAAAGGTGCCAATTTGACTGTCTCAAAAGTCAAATTTTTTTCACATCATTATGTTCAGCATGGTTTAATACTAACATTTACTATGTTGAATATTTTTTATCAAGTCATTTGTGCATACATAACTACTACTATGTGTTTAGATGCATTTCGTGCGATAACTCACAATCTAACGGACAGAAACTAGAGAAAATACAGGCATACGTTACCAGGATAGTGTGGAACATATGCACGGTGACATAATTTGCAGAAAGCAGCCCAAACTCAGCAGATCTGAAGATGGCTCGCGGTTTTCTCTAAGCGAAATAAGTTGAAAGTGACTTGTGAATGCTGCTGGCTGATGGATATATGATCCACGCCTGGCCGCAGGCCTATCTGCGGCTGCAGTAGGTACACCTGCGACACCCCCATGTGGGTCCCATCCCTTCGGCTCGGTCCAGTTCGAGTTGCAAAGGAGGTCTTACGAATTAAAAAGGTCAAATCGAGAATAAAAACACCACGCGATTGAGTAAAACTGCATACAATCCTGGTCTTCTCTGATGAGACTTTGAATCGGTACATCACGCATTGGTATTCGCCCACACACAGGGTACACTATACTAGTAATCTCAAATGATCTTAGTCAAGCTCAACAATACCGTACGCAGGTCCAATGTCGCTTTTTTAGGATCATCATCCTTGTCAACCTAGATCCCCGACGGGGGTTACAACATGAGTCCCCGACGGGGGTTACAATGTGAGTCCCCGACGGGGGTTACAACGTGAGTCCCCGATGGGGGTTACAACGTAGATCCCCGGCTGGGGTTACAACGCGTGTTTAACTATTGACACACAAATCAATGAAGGTCAAGCAGCCTTGACATTATCTCAGCCGATGGCAAGTAAACCCATCAGAGCATACACAGTTGTTCGATCAATGCATACGTCCCCAGTAGATCTCCCGAGGGGTTTTCAACGTGAATTCACGGCAGGGGATTACCACGTACATTCGCTTAACACACATATCAACGAAGGTCAAGCAGCCTTGACATCATTCCAGCCGATAGAGGGTTAAACCTATCAGAGCTATAGAGCCATTCTGGGTTCTTTCCACCCGATTACCCATATTCCCTGGCGGGGAACGTAATGTTCCGTTGATCTACACAACAACGGAAGTCAAGCAACCTTGACAGTATATCCCACAGGATTTTTCAGCCGTTGATTCACATATCGGTGAAATACACGTCAACGAAGGTCAGGCATCCCTGACAGCATTTGCTATTGGCAGTAACTCCAACAGAACCCTGACATGTCCTGACGATACAAACCAGGAGATTGTCATCAAGGAGGATGGATGATGGAATATGTTATACACATCCTCAAACAGATCAAGCTTTATCCCCACAGATCTCTTACACATAAGAGGTACCTCTGTAGGATCCAGTCCTTGTCTAGGAATTTGATGATAACTCCAACATCAACATCCTGACAGACTCATATTATACATCAAATCTGGTTATCATTGCCAATCCCCGGTTGAAGCAACAGGGAGCCAACAATTATCCTCAGCGTGTTGGGCTACAACCCCGTACATATGCATCATACATCTACATCATGTTGCTATCCATAGTACCATGTTTGTCTTATTACGGTTCAACTGTCTAGGATTCTTTATCCTACCCATGCATCGCCATGCATGAGTATGATAAAGAGGGGCATCTGTAGACACTCGAAATTTTCTGTACTACTGACACTAACATTGCAGGAAGGCAGATTCGTCTTTTATGAGAGAACCTTGAAAGACAATCCACAACTATACCGGATACTACCGGAGGTTCAGCATCAACCCCAGATCGCAATCTGGGAGTAATCGTTCCAATCTTGGAGAACCCCGAGGCATGCAGATCAATACTGGAACACACACCGGAGAAGACCGATTAATCTCAAAGATAATTCCGAGGTATCCAGTCTCAGCCCTAAACATGGGAATAGCCTCCAACCTTGGTGATAGCCCCAAGGAAAGCAATTTCATCATTAACTCCGGAAATGCTTGTTACAAGTGTAACTAGCTTCAATCTCGGCGCTCACAACGAGATACACTGTATCAGCCCGGCGATGACATCGGGAAGACAGACACACCTCAAAGATGACAATGAGGACTTTTAACCAATTGCAGTAGTCCAATCTCAGCGAAGCTGAGCAACGTCTGCTTTATCGACCCAACCCGGCAATAACACCGGTAAGGGACACCATCATCATCTGACCAACACGATGCCACGCCAAGTCGCCTCAACACATCTACGCAACAACGGCCCACAAGGCTAACCAATCCCGAGTTACTATTGTGCGGGGTAACGGATGAAAGTTGAAGCTTGAAGACCGGAGGGCACCGTCCCATCTTCAAAGACTTCATACAAACTCTAATCCCATGTCACCGACCCGCCTCTGGTACACCTGCGACTGAGCCGCAGGTACACCTGCAGCACCTTTTGCCTATAAATAAGAGGCTTGGGGTGCTAATTTTAAAGAGAAAAAAGACGAGAAAACCTTGCAGAATTCGCTCTACACTTGCCATACAGTGTATTTTCCCACTTTAAACACCTATGAGCTCATATACAGCCCTCTTTTGTACCTACAAAAGCCAGTGTTTACCCACTCTAAAGATATAGAAGCCTTTTCTAGCAGTCAGCTGTAAGCCTTCTCACACACTTTAGAGTCTTTCTCTTCATCTTTGCACACACCCTTCTACACGTTGAGAGTCGTGTTGCTTGCTTTTACCCGGACTTCGGTCCGTGGTTTCATTTTAGTATATATATATATATATATATATATATATATATATATATTGACTAACATTACCGAGTTATGCCTCGGTTGAGCCTAGACTTCGGTCTGGAGCGTTTATTACTTTAATATATATACACTTATATATATTAACTGTGTGTCGGACTTTGTTCGATGAGCCTAAACTTCGGTTTGGTGCGTTTATTGCTTTAATATATATATATATATATACTTATATATATTAACTGTGTGTCGGACTTTGTTCGATGAGCCTAAACTTCGATTTGGTGCGTTTAATTGCTTTATATATATATATATATATAAACTGTGGTCGAACTCCGTTCGATGAGCCTGGATTTTACATCCGGTGCATTTACTCGCTTTTATATATATATACTTATATATATGAACTGCTATCGAACTCTGTTCGGTGAGCTTGGATTTTATATCCGGTGCGCTTACATGCTTTTATATATATATATATATATATATATATATATATATATATTTTTATATTTCGTCCCACCTAGAGTTTACTTCGTGGTGATTGACCGTTTTTACAGTTTTATCTACGTTTTGTCCCGCCTGGAGTTTCTTCCGTGGCGGTTGATGGCTTTTAACAGCTTTCTTTACATTTCTGATCCGCCATGGAGGTTCTTCGTGGTTGGTGATCATGTCTGTATATATATATATTTACGGCTTTTATATATATACCTGCTTACTACTTTCATACAAATTGTGGTATCATGTGAGCCTAGGAATCATGTGATCACAGATTCTTCCCATTGGATCTAGATTCGGTTCCCGTGATGGACATTTTCAGCTGTAAACAGCTTGTAAATTATTCTGCGATGTCTGAATTTCCTCAGATGGTTTTCATACCCACGAGGAAGTCGGCATTATAAAATCAACCAAGCCGCGCATTTAATAAAATGGGAGTGCAAAAGGCCTCAATTACTATTGAGCGACAGGGTTTGAAAAAACCTCTTTTATAAAACATCATTACCATATCTTACTAAAATTGAATTTTTACATAAATTCAAACCCTGCGTATATAGGTGCGAACGAGGCCTCGTACCACTTTCAAATAACAGCACATTGACTCACATACACACACACACATTCAGATAATAGTTTCTTGAAAAGAGACGGTCACCGCGGTAACACGGATGTCGGGGGGTGCCTAACACCTTCCCCCCGCATAACCAAGTCCCTGAACCCTAAATGAATCTCGGTTTCACCGACCCGTATAGCAGTGTCACATCACTGGGTCAATGTGCAAACCTTTTCTCGGTTGTGTTAGTACAACCATTTAAAAAACCAACTGGCGACTCTTAACAGTCCATCGTCGATATTATACATGTCGGACCTTTTTCACTTGTTTTTTCAAATAAATCTCACCTAAAATGAGAACACCAAAGAACAAGTAACGGAAAGGGACATCTAAAAATCCCGACGTCGATAATTGTTACAGTAATTACTGTTTAATATATTATTTTATTGATTCAATAATTGCTACGTTGATATTTTATATTATTGTTGTTTCAATAATTGTCACTGCACAGTATCTCCATTATCAGATCAATAATTCATATTATTTGAATAATATTATTAGATAGCAGTATTGGCAATGTCTAAAGAAGTTCTGTCTAAGGAGAGGTTTGGTCACCTAATTGCGCGCCAGTAAGGAGAAATCCTTATCGAAAAGCCCCCTCTTTCCTGGGAATGACCTGGTTGTCATAATTGTGATTCTGTAATATTATTTATGAATAATTAATTATTGATTTATATGATAAGAAACATTTGTTTTATGTGGATATAAATGAAGGATAGGGAAATATTTATTTTATGTGATTATAAATGAAGGAATTAATGTTGAGGTATTTTATCAGTATTTTGTCGGAATGGATGTATTAAAAATCGTCCGTATGTGGATTTCGGACATTTTTCGTTTGGAATTTAGAAAAACTTAAACGTACAAAGTTGTAGAGAATTTAATTTCCTATGCAATGGATATAAAATTCGTATTTTTCTGATAAAATGGCTATTTATTATGAATTATTGAAATTTCTGATTATTGTTTAAATGATAAAACATTTTGGAAATTTCTAGAATTGGTGGGCCCCACATTTGGTTGGTGAGAAATGTGCTAAAATTTTATTTCAAATGTGGTGAGAATGAATAGTAACATGTAAAGTCATCAGGTAGCAGGTTAAGTCTGTTTTGGCGTTCTAATATTTTCCTATAAATAGGGTGCTTAGTTAGAATTGAAAATCACACCAGAAACAAGTTTTCTCTCTTTATATTGTCGAGCATATTTTAGTGAGTATTTAGATACTTTGAGAGTTACTATTCAGTGCAAGTTTTTTTCGGCTTTATATCCGATATTCCGAACAGAAGTACTATCATTTTGAGGTAAGGGATGTTATTTTCTTCGTAAATGATATTATTTTCTTCAATATCATTATGCTGAAATATTGATATAGATTTTATTGTAGAATTTCTACCTTTTTGTGTCGGAGTTACTATTCACGTATACGGCACTATTTACGAATACGACGGTATTCACCGAAAAATAAAATTTTCTTTTTTTGTCCAAGATGTCTATTATGGTTACTATCTTTGATTATATCCATGTTTTGATCTTTATTTTTGAATTCTACTTCACAATTGGTTGTTATGGAGTATTATTGCACTTGGATAAACTGTAATACGAATCCCTAATATTTTTCATCATCCTCAGTCCTAAATGATGATATTACTGAATATCTTTGGCCTGTAGTGCAAAGATGAATGATTAACTGATGAATATCTTTGGCCCGTAGTGGAAAGATGAACAGGTGTTGAGATGAACATGACCGACTGGTGATACCAATGAATATTTTTGGCATGTAGTGCAAAGATGAATATTTGATTAAAGATGTATATTGATTGTTGTTACTGGGATAAAATATTGATGATGGACTTTTAAATCTTAGAAGATAGTAGAACTCATTCTCTACTTGGCTCTTCTAATGGATTGTTGTTTCCGCTGCAGTTGTTGATCTAAAACTTGTTGTCTATTATATTCTACAAGATTTTTCCCTGTTGAAGACTAATGATAATTTGTTGTATATTAACTTAGTCATAATGTTCTTTACTGGACTAGTTGAGCTCACCCTTTTTTCTTTTTGTTCCATTTTTATTCTCAGGAGGTTAGAACATAGCAGGAACTAGCCGGGGTATGGAGTGATGGTTCAGGATAGCTGTTTTAGTAGTCCTCACTATTTTGTAAAATAGTATATCAATAATTGTAATGAGGATTCTTTTTGAGTTTGAATACTATCTATTAGACAATATTTGTATTTAAACTTATAGTATATGTGTTGTCGTATTTTGCACGACAATTGTATTAATGAAGTTGTATTTGTTTCTGTACCATGTATTTGGCGACTCAGAATGGGTGATGTATACCTATTTTAGGGGTGTCATAGTTGGTATCAGAGCTTAGGGATATGATCCCTGGCTGAGATGTGAGACAAGAACTAGGAGGGGAGAGACGGGGAATTCCTTCGCTAGTATGACCTGACTAAGTTTATTTAGTATTTATTTAGTCGATCATAATATAGGGATATTATGTGATATGTTAATTTATTTAATTAACCCTTGTTTTATGGCAGTATTTGAGAATGGCAGCCAAGAACGTTAATAATGGAGTAAATGAGAGCGTGGAGACACCTTTAATCACCACCCAGGGGAACGTGCAATAGGAAGGCAATATTCCTCATGTAAACAACACTACCGAACAAATGATGAATGATGGGATGTTTAAAAGTTTTTTTCAGTTCATGCAAAATCAAACGAGGGAGACTCGTGTACAAAATACGATTGGAAATGATAATAACGCACAGTTTGTCACAGCCAAGCAGCTCAAAGAGTTTGGACCACCAAAATTTATGGGAAAGCCAGATCCGATCAAGGCGGAGACGTGGGTTAAAAAAATTACAAAGATATTTGATGTCTTAGGATGCACGGAGGAACATAAGGTTCCATTCGCCACCTTAATGTTCCGGGGTGAGGCAGACTAGTGGTGGAAGTTTGTGAAGCGTACCCAGCCAGCCGCACTCAACATGTCTTGGGAAACGTTTTAGAAGCTGTTTAATGATAAGTACTTTCCTAAAAGTATTCGTCATATGAAGGAGGTAGAGTTTATCAGACTACAATAAAATAACATGATTGTGTCTTAGTACGAGGCGAAGTTTGCGGAGTTATCCAGGTTTGCACCTCATTTGGTGGAGAACGAGGAACGTATGACGAGGATGTTTCTGAGAGGTTTAAAACCTGAGATTCGGCAATATCTTATCTCTCATAAAAAAATTTTATATTCAGATGTTGTAAACAGGGCTCAATTATTAGAGCGAGATAATGAGTATGTTCAACCGAGGGACCATAACCAAGGTCATACCGGTGGCGGCAGTCATTGGAGCAATGAAAACCAGCAGGGAGGAAAATATTCGGACAAAAGCGATAAACACTCTGGTGGTAATCGTGGCCGTGATAATAGAAGAAGCGAGTCGGGAAGAGATTTCAATAAGAGAAGGTACAACAATGATAACGTGAAGACATCAGAACAAACATCAACTGTTTATAGGGGAGGAGAACGAGCACCGGTCGTTTGTTACAAATGCAGGAAAGAGGGACATATTAGCCCAAACTGCCCACAACAATCCAAGGTGTGTTATAACTATGGAAAGGAAGGTCATATAGCTAGAGATTGTCTTGTAGCGAAACCAAGTCCAGCGGGAATGGTTACTCCGAAGGCTGTTCTAGAAAAGTCAAAGTCAACGGTTCTTGGTAGATCGTTTGTCGTGACTGGCCAAAACGCGAGGAACCCGAACGAGGTGATCACGGGTAAGCTAATCATAAATTTTTACGAAGTGTATACCTTATTAGATACCGGTTCTACCCATTCTTTTATCTCTCCTGCTTGTGCTCAACGTTTGAACTTGATTCGGAGAAATTAGACTTTGACTTATCTTTTGAGACTCCGTTAAGAGAAACCTTCATTGCATCTACTGTTTATAAATATTGCTTGATCCAAGTTGGTACCATCACATTACATGTCGATCTTATTTCTTTGAAAATACTTGCATTTGATGTGATTTTAGGGATTGATTGGTTAATTATTCATTATGCCAAAATTGATTATTTTCGTAAGGTTGTTAATTTTCATATTCCTAACTAACCTATTATGCGAATTCAAACAACTAAACTATTAAAGTCAATCACTGTCATATCAAGCCATAAAGTTATTCGTTTATTAAAAAATGGATGTCAAGGTTTCTTAGCCCATGTCACGGACTTGAACAAAAACACGTCAGATGTGAATAATATTTGTATTGTTAGTGAATTTCCTGACGTATTTCCTGAAGAACTTCCCGGTCTACCCCAGAACGTGAAATTGAATTCTTTATTAACCTTGAACCTGGTATAAATCCCATTTCTAAAACCCCATATCGAATGGCTCCTATTGAACTTCAGGAGTTAAAGGTCCAATTACAGGAGTTGTTAGACATTAGTTTCATTCGTCCTAGTACATCTCCTTGGGGTGCTCCTGTTTTATTCGTGAAGAAGAAAGATGGGAGTATGCGACTTTGTATTGACTATCGAGAATTGAACCATGTCACCATCAAGAATAGGTATCCGCTACCTCGCATTGATGACATGTTCGACCAGTTACAAGGAGCACAATTCTTTTCATAGATCGATCTTCGTTCTGGATATCATCAGCTGAAGATTAAAACTGATGATATTCCAAAGACTCCCTTCAGAACTCGGTACAGGCATTATGAATTCTTCATCATGTCTTTTGGATTGACTAATGCTCCTGCTGCTTTCATGGATATGATGAACCGTGTGTTTAAAGAAAATTTAGATCAGTTCGTGGTTGTCTTTATTGATGACATCCTCATCTATTCTAAAAGTCGTGAAGATCATGAGCACCATTTGAAGATGGTACTTCAAAGGCTTCGTGATAACAAGCTATAAGTTAAGCTAAAGAAATGCAAGTTCTAGCTTGAGGAAGTAGCATTCCTGGGGCATGTGGTGTCAAAACATGGAGTATTTGTTGACCCGGCGAAGATTGAAGCAATACAAAGTTGGGAGCAACCGAAGTCAGTGATGGAAGTACGTAGTTTTCTGGGCTTAGCTGGTTATTATCGGAGATTTATGGAAGGATTTTCTCGAATCGCTACTCCGTTAACTCAGTTAACTCAGAAAGATATAAAATTCGTATGGAACGAGGAATGCGAGAAGAGTTTCCAAGAGTTCAAGAGGAGACTCATTTCGGCACCTGTTCTGACAATACCATCTGGTTCGGATGGATTTGTTATCTACAGTGATGCTTCAGGTAAAGGGTTAGGATGCGTTCTAATGCAACATGGGAAAGTCATAGCCTATGCCTCACAACAACTCAAAGAATATGAGAGAAATTATCCTACTCATGATCTAGAGTTGGAAGCAGTCATTTTCGTATTGAAGATCTGGAGACACTACCTATATGGGGAGAAAGTGGAGATCTATACAGATCATAAAAGTCTCAAATATTTCTTCACCCAAAAGGAACTCAATATGCGGCAACGACATTGGCTCGAGCTGTTGAAAGATTATGATCATACCATCCAATACCATCCTGGAAAAGCGAACGTAGTAGCTGACGCATTGAGTAGAAGATCATATGCGGGTACGAGTGTGATATTGTCAACGCAAAGGCCCATTTTGTATGACTTATAAAGGATGGAGATAGAGTTAAAGGCGCCAAGTACCCACGTGATGATATCAAACATACGAGTAGAATCGACTTTAATCGATAAAGTTAAAGCTGCTCAAGCTACAGACCTGGAGCTGATGCGTATAAAGAAGAAAGTGCAAGAAGGTTCTATTCCAGAAGCAAGAATCGATGAAGAAGGAATACATCGAGTCAACTCCAGACTTTGTGTTCCTAACGATTCTGACTTGAAGCATAGAATCATGATGGAGGCACACAACACACCGTTTGTAATCCATCCTGGAAGTACCAAAATGTATCATGACCTTCGACATACATTTTGGTCGAGCAATATGAAGAGAGAGATTACGGAGTTTATCTCGAGGTGTTTAACATGTCAACGTGTAAAGGCGGAGCATCAAGTGCCAAAGGGTCCATTGCAACCACTTGAAATTCTGAAATGGAAGTGGGAACACATTACTATGGATTTCGTTACGGGTCTTCCCAAGGTTTCTCAAGACATAGATGCGATTTGGGTTATTGTTGATAGATTAACTAAGTCTGTCCATTTCTTGCCTATACGGGAGACTTATTTCCTTAAACGTCTTGCTCGTATGTACGTGAATGAGATTGTGAGATTGCATGGCATGCCAGTATCCATAGTTTCGGATCATAACCTAATATTTACTTCACGATTTTAGGTTAGCTTGCAGAAAGCTATGGGCACAAATTTACGATTCAGTTCAGCATACCATCCTCAAACGGATGGGCAATCAGAAAGAACTATTCAAACTCTAGAAGATCTGTTAAGACTCTATTTCCTAGATTTTAAAGGGAGTTGGGATAAGTACTTGCCATTGGTGGAATTCTCCTACAACAACAGTTATCAAGCAAGTATAGGCATGGCTCCATTCGAGGCGTTGTATGGAAGGAAATGTCGTTCTCCAGTATGCTGGGACGAGGTGGGTGAAGCAACATTGTTGGGACCAGAATTGGTATGTATGACTACAGAGAAAATCCAAATGATCCGATAACGTATAAAAACGGCACAGGATCGACAAAAGAGTTATGCGGATCTTCACCGAAAGGACATAGAATTTAATATTGGGGATCATGCATTGTTACGTATTGCTCCATGGAAGGGAGTAACAAGATTTAGGAAAAGAGAAAAGCTCAATCCAAGATTTGTTGGTCCATTTTAGATTCTTGACCGAATAGAAAATGTGGCCTATAGACTCGCATTACCTCCAAGCATCTCTCGTGTTCATAATATTTGTCATATATCTATGATTAGTAAATATGTGAAAGACCCGAACCACATTATTGAGTTAGAACCAGACGAGATAGCGGAAGATTTAACGTACGAGGAGGTACTTGCCAAGATATTAGATAGGAAAGAGCATGTCCTACGAACAAAGGTTATACCACAAGTTAAGGTTTTATGAAAAAACCATGCTATTGAAGAAATGACCTGGGAGTTGGAATCAAAAATGAAAGTGAGGTATCATCACCTTTTCAAAACACCAGGTACGTACGTCAATTTCGAGGATGAAATTTAATAAGGAGGGCAGGTTGTAAGACCCCAGCTTTTTAATAAATAAAATCGAATTTCCTCTAATTATTATTGTGAATAATAAGGTGTTAATTTGATATAATGCTTTGATTATGGGTGAAATGTGTAAATTTTGCAAAATAAGCAAGTGGTTATAAAATATTCATTGTTATCGAGGAATATTCGTTTGGTCGTGGAATATTCTTTCTGTCGGGGAATATTCGTACGACGGCGCAGCCATTTGTGGGCCCCATAACAGAAAACGGTCGGATGCAGAAAACAACAAGTTTGAGTTTTTATAAATAACGGCGTAGTAGTTATCGTTAACGCTTTTGGAATACCCGGTGGTTAAAATACAGTAATACGCATGGTTGCACAGTAGCACACGGTATTGCACAGTATTGATGACTTATTGATCCTTACGTAAGAAGGCACTCCTCAATAATTGTTACGGTAATTACTGTTCAATATGTTATTTTATTGATTCAATAATTGCTACGTTGATATTTTATATTATTGTTGTTTCAATAATTGTCACTGCACAGTATCGTCATTATCAGATCAATAATTCATATTATTTGAATAATATTATTAGATAGCAGTATTGGCAATGTCTAAGAAAGTTCTGTCTAAGGAGAGGTTTGGTCACCTAATTGTGCGCCAGTAAGGAGAAATCCTTATCGAAAAGCTCCCTCTTTCCTGGGAACGACCTGGTTGTCATAATTGTGATTCTATAATATTATTTGTGAATAATTAATTATTGATTTATATGATAAGAAATATTTATTTTATGTGGATATAAATGAAGGATATAAAAATATTTATTTTATGTGATTATAAATGAAGGAGTTAATGCTGAGGTATTTTATCAGTATTTTATCAGAATGGAGGTATTAAAAATCGTCCGTATGTGGATTTCGGGCATTTTTCGTTTGGAATTTGGAAAAACTTAAACTTACAAAGTTGTAGAAAATTTAATTTCCTATGGAATGGACATAAAATTCGTAATTTTCTGATAAAAGAGCTATTTATTATGAATTATTGAAGTTTCTGATTATTGTTTAAATGATAAAATATTTTGGAAATTTCTAGACTTGGTGGGCCCCACTTTTGGTTGGTGAGAAATGTGCTAAAATTTTATTTCAAATGTGATGGGCATGAATAGTAACAGGTAAAGCCATCAGGTAGCAGGTTAAATCTGCTTCGGCGTTCTAACATTTTTCTATAAATAGGGTGCTTAGTTAGAATTGAAAAGCACACCAGAAACAAGTTTTCTCTCTTTCTCTCTCTATATTGTCGAGAATATTTTAGTGAGTATTTAGATACTTTGAGAGTTGATATTCAGTGCAAGTTTCCTTCGGCTTTATATCCGATATTCTGAACAGAAGTACTATCATTTTGAGGTAAGGGATGTTATTTTCTTCGTAAATGATATTATTTTCTTCAATATCATTACGCTGAAATATTGATATGGATTTTATTGTGGAATTTCTACCTTTTTGTGTCAGGGTTACTATTCACGTATACGATACTATTCACGTATATGGCACTATTCACGAATACGACACTATTCACCGAAAAATGAAATTTTCTTCTTTTTGTCCAAGATGTCTATTATGGTTACTATTTTTGATGGTATCCATGTTTTGATCTTTATTTTTGAATTCTACTTCACAATTGGTTATTATGGAGTATTATTGCACTTGGATAAACTGTAATACGAATCTCTAATATTTGTCCTTCTGTCTCATTGGATTCGTTTTCTTTAAGATATTTTTCATCATCTTCAGTCCTAAATGATGATATTACTGAATATCTTTGGCCTGTAGTGCAAAGATGAATGATTAACTGATGAATATCTTTGGCCCGTAGTGCAAAGATGAACAGGTGTTGAGATGAACATGACCGACTGGTGATACCAATGAATATCTTTGGCCTGTAGTGCAAAGATGAATATTTGATTAAAGATGTATATTAATTGTTGTTACAGGGATAAAATATTGATGATGGACTTTTAAATCTTAGAAGATAGTAGAACTCATTCTCTATTTGACTCTTCTAATGGATTGTTGTTTCCGCTGCAATTGTTGATCTAAAACTTGTTGTTTATTATATTCTATCAGATTTTTTAATGTTGAAGACTAATGATAATTTGTTGTATATTATCTTAGTCATAACATTCTTTACTGGGCTAATTGAGCTCACCCTTTTTTCTTTTTGTTCTATTTTTCTTCTCAGGAGGTGAGAACATAGCAAGAACTAACCGGGGTATGGAGTGATGGTTCAGGATGGTTGTTTTAGTAGTCCTCACTATTTTGTAAAATAGTGTATCAATAATTATAATGAGGACTCCTTTTGAGTTTGAATACTATCTATTAGACAATATTTCTATTTAAACTCACAGTATATGTGTTGTCGTATTTTGCACGACAATTGTATTAATGAAGTTGTATTTATTTCTGTATCATATATTTGGTGACTCAGAATGGGTGATGTATACCTATTTTGGGGGCGTCACAGTAATTAGGCGGATTTAACCATCAAAATATTAACACTAGTATTTAAATGTTTTAACCTAGTCAAACAGAATAATATATAGTCAACAATATTTATTTTCACATGGTCGGAGCTCGTGAATATTTCGAATGTTTTTCGTTCATAATGTCACATTTTAATATATTTTAAATTTGGACCCTAAATTAAAAATTTTCCAATTTATTTGAAATCGAGAGGATATATGTGTTGGGTAAAATCTAATTACGCACAACACGCAAGTATACGTGGTCAACAAGTAATAAAGTGATAAGTTGAGTATCGTTTCCACAGAGAATTATTTAACAAAAATCACCAAGTACTAACCCGTAACCAACTCAATCTTATTTAAATGAATGAATTTCAAATTATATAAATTAAACTACTCTTAAATTCCACTAGTTAAATTAAGATAACGAATATTTAAAATCACAACTTCACTTATTGCTTCATTTAAGTTAACACACTTCTCATCAATTATTCTCTATCCTGAATTGTTAATCAAGAACACTAAAGCAGATAAAACCACCTCTCGATGCATAATACCCATATTAACGTCAATCCACAATTAAGATAGAGATCCGTTAAACACCTTAATCAACTAACCCACTATATCTCTATGTGAATTACAATTGAAGAAGGTTGAAGAATAAGTTCTCTATCGGATTACATGCGGTGTCAAGCATATCTCTACCTTAACACTCATCAAGTTTAAGCTACTAACAAAATCTTGAACACATGCTATCATGATAAGATCTAAATCAATACTTCATCTCTCGAGTTCATATAGATTATCACGGTAATTGATGGTCAATCAATTAAACAATTAAGTCCAAATCACAGTAGACAATCCTCATAATAGAACATAATAATTGATAGCGAAGCATATTAAAATAAACTACACAATAAGATCAATTGTAATCTCAAACAAAGAATTAGTTCATGATTATTGAATTAACAGTAAGAATCCACAACTGAATACATATTAAAAGACAAAGATAGAAGAAGATAAGAAGATAGAATCTATTGTCTGTAGATTTGATGTCCCTCGTTGCTCCTCTTTTGAATCTTCAACGGTCTCCAAGTTGCTTCAATCTCCAAATCTAGTAAGAACTAGTGTTTTGGGTCCTAATCTACTCTAATCTAATCTAATAAAATCTTCTCTTTAGTCTAATCTCCCCCTCTAATCCTTGTTATTCCCCTCCTTTTATAAGCCTTTTTACATGTCTTTAAGTCCTCTTAGAAGTCCTTGAGTCAATTGGATCGAAACAATCTTTCCCGAATTCAAATTTGGCCAAAAAAACGTCTTTTCTACGCGTACCCCCGCCCCGGCAGGGGTTTATACTTGTAAAGGGCCCGCCTCGACTGGCTTTGGGTCTATTTTTCAACTGGTACCCCCGCCCCGGCGGGGGTTTTGTGAAGGAAAAGCCCGCCCCAGCGGGGGTCACTTTTCTACACTGACGTCCTTTGCTAAAACGGCCATAACTTTTGATCTGAGAGGATTTACGGGGCCTGCCACCTATCAAATCGAAGATATCGACGAGCACTACAACTTTCATTCTTTGAGATTTGACAGATTCGGATTGGATGAAGGTATAAATTTTTTTTGAAGTAGATGCTGTGTAAATTGCAAGTATGAGAACTCTTAGCTTTGATATTCGTTGATAAAAAGGTCATAACTCTTGCATCCGAACTCCAATTGGGATGATTCAAGATGTTTTGGAAAGCTAAAAAGAAGCTATACAGTATAATCCAAGTTCTAAGCCAAGAATATGAAATGAACATGAAAGCCCAAATGATGTCTGGATTGCTTTTCTTTGCATTTTCCTTGCTTTTCCTTACCAATAGTCACTCACACCGCTTCCAAACGTATAACCTACAAAATGAACACAAAATGCATGAAAAGTAACTAAGACACATGAATATAAGCAACTAATTCACGTAAAAGATACCGGATAAGCAGGTATAAAACCTACTTATCAAATACCCCCAAACTTAAACCGTTGCTTGTCCCCAAGCAACACAACATAATGCAATGCAATGCAATGCAATGAAATACAACTAATCTATATGCCTACGAATCCAGCAGTATTGATAGAATCAAATCTATTCACTCGTGTAAGACCCCAACTTTTTAATGAATAAAATCGAATTTTCTCTATTTATTATTATGAATAATAAGGTGTTAATTTGATATAATGCTTTGGTTATGGGTGAAATGTGCAAATTTTTCAAAATAAGCAAGTGGTTATAAAATATTCATTATTGTCGGGGAATATTCGTTTGGTCGTAGAATATTCTTTCTGTCGGGAAATATTCGTACGACGGCGCAGCCATTTGTGGTCCCCATAACAGAATAACTGTCAGATGAAGAAAATGACAAATTTGAATTTTTATAAATAACGTCGTAATCGTTACCGTTAACACTGTTAGAATACCCGGTGGGTAAAGTAAAGTAATACGTGTTGTTGCACAGTAGCACACGGTATTGCACAATATTTTTGAATTATTGATTCTTACGTAAGAAGGCACTACTCAATAATTGTTACAGTAATTACTATTCAATATTTTATTTTATTGATTCAATAATTGCTACGTTGATATTTTATATTATTGTTGTTTCAATAATTCTCACTGCACAGTATTTTCTATTATCAGATCAATAATTCATATTATTTGAATAATATTATTAGATAACATTATTGGCAATGTCTAGAAAGTTCTGTCTAAGGAGAGGTTTGGTCATCTAGTTGCGCGCCAATAAGAAGAAATTCTTATTGGAAAGTCCCCTCTTTCCTGGGAACGGCCTGGTTGTCATAATTGTGATTCTGTAATATTATTTGTGAATAATTAATTATTAATTTATATGATAAGGAAATATTTATTTGATGTGGATATAAATGGTGGATATATTTATTTTATGTGGATATAATTGAAGGAATTATTATTGAGGTGTTTTTGTCGGAATGGAGGTATTAAAAATTAAATTACTGTTCTTGATATATATTGCGTGAGTTATAATTTTTAATATGACCGTTAGATCGTTGTGATTTTTGGATATGTTATACATATATAAGTTGAGTATATGTCCATAAATTTTGAACCGTTAAAAATGAACGTATAATTTGTTATGAATTTTAAGAGGTGACTGATTCGAAAATTAGGTTTATAAATGATTTTAGTAAAAAATTCTAGAATTGAGTGGGCCCCACTTGTGATTGGTGAAGAAATGTGCTGAATTTTATTTTAAATGTGGTGGATGGAAATAGTAGCAGGTAAAGCCATCAAGTAGCAGGTCAAGTCTGTTTCGGCGTGCTAACATTTTTCTATAAATAGAGGGCTAAGTTAGAATTGAAAATCACACCAGAAACATAAGCTTTCTCTCTTTCTCTCTCTATATTATCGAGTATATTTTGTGAGTATTTAGATACTTTATGAGTTTCTATTTATCAGTGCAAGTTTCCTTCAGCCTTATACCGCTATTCCAATCAGAAGTACTGCTCTTTTAAGGTAGGGGATTTTAAGGGTTGTTATGTTTTTCAGTTTCGTAATTTTTCTGACCTTCAAAAATTCTAAAAAAAAATTTAAAATGATAATTTGATGAGTTTTCTAGATTGTGTCCAAAAATGGCGATTTTTGGATTTATAGATTAAGAGTTATGAATTTTATGGGAAAAGACTATTTTAAAAGTAAACCCTTATAACTCTTTGTGGTTAACTCCAAAATTGGTTAAATTTTTATTGGGAGTACAGGTATATAACAGAAGTATACTCTGTAAATTTCGGAATTTTTGAACAAAAGTACAGTTTATGATAAATATCTAAATATTCGACTATTTTGGCAATATGAAAAATAATAAATGAATTTTAAAAATTTCGGAAAAAATATATGTTCAATATGGGACTATATTCTGCTAAATTCCAGAAAAGAAATATTTTTGGGACTAATTTGATATTTTTTTTGAAAAAGGTCTAGTTATGAGTAAATTAATTAAATATGTTATAGGAAGTAAGAAAATTGAAAAATAGGATTTTATGGCTTGAGAATCCTATATGAGGTATATGCAGATTTTTTATGAGGATTTTGGTTATTGATGATGAAATCTTATGAGTTTGGCATTTTAGGATGATTAAATGCATTATTTAGTAAAGTGTAAATAATTAAAATAAATTATTTATAAGTTTAAGAAATGTTATTCTTTCAATATTATTATACCGAAATATTGGTATGGATTTTATTGTGGAATTTCTACCTTTTTCATGTCGGGTTTACTATTCATGAATTACTATTTATGAGTTACTATTCACGAGTTACTATTTACGGGGTACTATTCACGATAAAATTGGTTTCTTTTACTGATCAAATTATCTTTGATTTATGAATCTTACTCTTGAGATTTAATCTATATGTTGATTATATTATTTTTATTATCATATATAACATTTTTATAATCCCGGTGAAAAAAATTTTCTTTGTCTTGAGTGTAAAGATGGGTAGATTATTGGTATGATCATAACTATGGGTTCTCTTTGGCCAGTAGTGCAAAGTTGAATCGTTGACTGGTATGATCATGACCATTGAATTTACAATTGAATATTTTTAGCTTAAGTGTAAAGGTGAATTGATTAACATGGTTATAATTATGGTGTATATAAATTCTGAAATGATTATGTATTTCTTTGAAATATTAATATCTTTGGCCTGCAGGGCAAAGATAAATTATTGATGAATATCTTTGGCCAGTAGTGCAAAGATAACCTGTTGTTGAATATCTTTGGCCCGTAGTGCAAAGATGATCTGTTATGTAAAGATGAACTGTTGATGAATATCTTTGGTCGCGGTTCAAAGATGAATTTATTAGTATGATTATGAAGAGGAACTGTGATTTGGTATAACCATAATCTTTGATGTTTCAGGTAAATACAGGTGATGAAAATTATCTTCGTCCTGGGTGCGAAAAGGAATTTAGAATCATAATTATGATTATGAGTTATTCATATGATTATGGACCAGAACTGTTGATTGATGTTACAGAAATAAAATATTATTGGTGAATTTTTAACATGGAAAAGATAATAGACTTATGGTCTATTTGACTCTTCTAATGGATTTGCTCGTTCCGCTGCAACTATGGTTGTAAAATTTTATCATCTACTATATGTTCTAAATCTCTGATTTATTACTGTTGAAGGCTATTGATAATTTATTTATCTTTAGTCATTATATTCTTTACTGGGCTAGTTGTGTAACGACCCCAAAATAGGTCCATTCCATCCAACCCATTCTGAGTCGTCAAATACATGGTACAGAAAATAACTACAACTTTATTACAACAATTGTCGTGTAAAATACAACAACACATATGCCGTGAGTTTGGATATAAATATATACCAAATGTGACATTGGACACCATCATGTATCAGCACCTCACAAAGGTACCTTACATAAAGGTACAGTCAAAAACTGTTTTAGAAACTAGAATCTTTGGGAAGTGCTCAAGGAAACCTTCGTACATGGGAGGTCACGCGTCTAGGTTATGATAGATATCATATGGCCACAGAATTATCCTTGGTTGACCCAATAGACCCCAAAGAAAAACGAGAAGATTACTATCATATTCTTCCCAATGGTGAGTCTTCTCTTGACTTATCATTATCTCCACTGTCTCTAATTGAGAATTATACTTCAAACAAACACCAAGATTATATAGGTAGTGTTCGTAGATATACTCAGCAAGTGGATGAGCACAACCCTATCTTATGATGACACGAGGTTGTATGTCATTAGACATCTTGTATGATAGTGACAAAACACCCTTCCATCGTTGGGTTCGCCTCACCCTATTTTCTTCACCAAATATAACTACTAAATGATGACCACCGTTCTATTCCCTTGTTACCCCCGCTCGACCCAGCTACACTCTTATTACCTGAAAGGAATTGTGAAGCAAAAGGGTGAGCACAACTAGCTCAGTAAAGAATATCATGACTAAAGATAATTAAATTATCAATAGCCTTCATCAATAATAAATCAGAGATTTAGAACATATGGTAAATGATAAAATTTCAACCATAGTTGCAGCGGAACGAGCAATCCATTAGAAGAGTCAAATAGACCATAAAGTCTATTATCTTCTCCATGTTAAAAGTCCACCAACAATGTTTTATCCCTGTAACATCAATCAACAATTCATGTCCACAATCACATGAAACTCATAATCGTAATTGTAGTTCAAAATTCCTTTTCTCATCCAGGACAAAGATAATTTTTATCACCTGAAACATCAAACATCATGGTTATACCAAATCACAGTTCCTGTTCATAATCATACTAATAACTTCATCTTTGCACTACGGCCAAAGATATTCATCAACAAGTCATCTTTGCACTACAGGCCACAGATATTCATTAACAACTCATCTTTGCACTACAGACCAAAGATATTCAACAACGGGTCATCTTTGCATTACGAGCCAAAGATATTCGTCAACAACCCATCTTTGCACTACAGGCCAAAGATATTCATATCTCAAAGAAATATACAATCATTTCAGAATTTATATAAACAATAATTATAACCATGTTAATCAATTCATCTTTGCACTTAAGCTAAAGATATTCAATTATAAATTCAATGGTCATGATCATACCAGTCAACAATTCAACTTTGCACTACAGGCCAAAGAGAACCCATAGTCATGATCATACCAATAATTTACCCATCTTTACACTCAAGCGAAAGAGAATTTCATCATCAAGGTTAAAAAAATGTTATATATGATAATAAAAATAATATGATCAAAACATGGATTTAATTTCAAGAGCAATATTCATAAATCAACTATAATTTGGTTAGAAAAAGAAACCAATTTTGTCGTGAATAGTAACTCGTGAATAGTAACTCATGAATAGTAACTCATGAATAGTAATCTCGACATGAAAAAGGTAGAAATTCCACAATAATAAACATACCAATATTTCGGTATAATGATATTGAAAGAATAATATTTCTTAAGCTTATAAACAATTTATTTAAATTGTTTACACTTTGCTAAATAATGTATTTAATCATTCTAAAATACCAAACTCATAAGATTTTATCACCAATAATCAAAATTCTCATCAAAAATCTGCATATACCTCATATAGGATTCTCAAGCCATAAAATTCTGTTTTCCAATTTTCTTACTTCACATAACATATTTAATTCATTTACTCACAACTAGACCATTTTCATGAAAAATACCAAATCAGTTCTAAAAATATTTCTTTTCTGAGATTTAGCATGATATAGTCCCATAGTGAACATATATTTTTCTCAAAATTTTTAAAAGTCATTTACTATTTTTCATATGGCCAAAACAGCCGAATATTTAGACATTTATCAAAAATTATACTTTTGTCCAAAAATTCTGAAATTTACAGAGTATACTTCTATCATATACATGTACTCCCAATAAAAATTTCATCAATTTTGGAGTTAACCACAAGGAATTATAAGCTGTTACTTCTAAAATAGTCTTTTCTCATAAAATTCATAACTCTCAATCTATACATCCAAAAATCACCATTTTTGGACACAATCAAGAAAACTCATCAAAATATCATTTCAAATTTTTCCAGAATTTTTGAAGATCAGAAAAATTACGAAACTGAAAATCATAACAACCCTTAAAATCCCTTAATATCCCTTACCTCAAAAGAGCAGTACTTCTGACTGGATATCGGATATGATGCTGAAGAAAACTTGCACTGATGAATAGAAACTCACCAAGTATCTAAAAACTCACAAAATATGCTTCATAATATAGAGAGAGAAAGAGAGAAAGCTTATGTTTCTGGTGTGATTTTCAATTCTAACTTAGCCCTCTATTTATAGGAAAATTTTGGTAGGTTTGACCTGCAACCTGATGGCTTTACCTGCTACTATTCCCACCCACCACATTTGAAATATAATTCAGCACATTTCTTCACCAACCACAAGTGGGGCCCACCAATTCTAGAATTTTTTACCAAAATGATAAACTCCGAAAATTCAACAATTTCTAAACCAGTCATCTCGTAAAATTCATAACAAATCATACGTTCATTTTTAACGGTTCAAAATTTGTGGGCATATACTCAACTTATATATGTATAACATATCCAAAAATTACCACGATCCAACGGTCGGATTAAAAATTATAACCCCCGCAAAATATCTCAAAAACCCTGATTTTTAATACCTCCATTCCGACAAAAATACGGATAAAAATCTCAACATTAACTCCTTCATTTTTTAACCACAAAAATATATCCCTCATTTATATCTACATAAAATAAATATTTTCTTACCATATGAATCAATAATTAATTATTCACAAATAATATTACAGAATCACATTTATGACAACCGGGCCGTTCCCAGGAAAGAGGGGGCTTTCCAATAAGGATTTTTCCTTACTGGCGCGCAATTAGATGACCAAACCTCTCCTTAGACAGAACTTTCTAGACATTGCCAATAATGCTATCTAATAATACTATTCAAATAATATGAATTATTGATCTGATAATGGAAAATACTGTGCAGCAACAATTATTGAACAACAATAATACAAAATTTTAACGTAGCAATTATTGAATCAATAAAATAAAATATTGAACAGTAATTATTGTAACAATTATTGAGTAGTGCCTTCTTACGTAAGAATCAATAATTTCAAAAATACTATGCAATACCGTGTGCTACTGTGCAATAACGCGTATTACTGTATTTTAACCGCCGGGTATTCCAACAGTGTTAACGGTAACAACTACGCCGTTATTTGTAAAAACTTAAATTTGTCGTTTTCTTCACCCGACAGTTATTCCGTTATGGGGCCCACAAATGGCTGCGCCGTCGTACGAATATTCCCCGACAGAAAGAATATTCCACGACCAAACGAATATTCCCCGACAACAATGATTATTTTATAACCACTTGCTTATTTTGAAAAAAAAAATTCATATTTCACCCATAACTTTAAACTTTTATCAATTTAACCATTTACTGAATAGTAATTATAAGAAAAATTGAATACTTTTATTTCATAAAATTCGGGGTCTTACAAGTTGAGCTCACCCTTGTGCTTCACAATTCCTTTCAAGTAATAAGAGTGTAGATGGGTCGAGCGGGGATAACAAGGAAATAGAACTGTGGTCTCTAGCTGTGGAGTTCTCCCTAAACAGTATAGAAAAGTGTGTTGTATTTTATACATCATTTAGTAGTTATATTTGGTAAATCAAATAGGGTGAGGCGAACCCAACGTTGGAAGGGTGTTTTGCCACTATCATACAAGATGTCTAATGACATACAACCTCGTGTCATCATAAGACAGGGTTGTGCACATCCACTTGCTGAGTATATCTACGAGCACTACCTATATAATATTGGTGTTTGGTTGAAGTATAACTCTAAATTAGAGACAGTGGAGATAATGATATGTCAAGAGAAGACTCACCATTGAAAAGAATATAATAGTAATCTTCTCATTTTTCTTTGGGGTCTATTGGGTCAACCATGGATAATTCTGTGGACATATGATATCAATCATAACCTATACGCATGGGCTCCCATGTACGAAGGTTTCCTTGAGCACTTCCCAAAGATTCTAATTTCTAAAACAGTTTTTGACTATACCTTTATGTAAGGTGCCACTGTGAGGTGTTGTTCACGGTTGGGATGAGAGTCACAGTTGGTATATATTTGTATCAAAACTCACAGCATATGTGTTGTTGTATTTTGCACGACAATTATTGTAATAAAGTTGTTGTAGTTTTCTGTACCATGTATTTGGCGACTCAGAAAAGATTGGGTGGAATGAACCTATTTTGAGGTCGTCACAGTTGGTATCAGAGCTTAGGGATATGGTCTCTGGCGGAGATCGGGGAATAGAACTAGGAGGGGAGAAATGAGTAATCCTTCGCTAGTGTGTCCTACCTAAGCTTATTTGTTGGTCGGTCATAATATATGGATATTATGTGATACGTTAATTTGTTTAATTAACCCCTATTTTATGGCAGTATTTGAGAATGGCGGCTGAGAATGTTAACAATGGAGTGGATGAGACCGTGGGGATACCTATAATCACCAACCATGATAATGTGATGTCAGGCAAAGAAGGAATTAGAGATATTCTTGTGGTGAGGGAAGAATTAATAGTTGCACCCGAGCTAGTCATAGAGGTAGCAGCTGAGAGTGAGGAAGAAGAAGAACCTGAGGACAATTTATTAGAAGAATTTTATGATCGAAATGTAGAATTGCAAAATCGTATTCATGAGTTAGAAGATCAGGTTGAAGAACGACAGGCGGTCGTGGAGCAAAAGGATGCAACAATCCAAGCTTGTGTTACCTGATATGTGATGCTTGAACAGAAGCATTCTTTGGCAGAGTATAAGATGATAAAGCTGGAATCTGAGCTGAAAAAAGAAACAACTGAACGAGTGAGAGTGAGTGATGCATGGGTAAAAGTCGCACGACGCATTGATATTGTGGAAAGAGATGTCCGATCTAAGAAGGCTAATGTAAGACCCCAACTTATTAATGAATAAAATCAAATTTTCTCTAAATATTATTATGAATAATAAGGGGTTAATTTGATATAATACTTTGGTTATGGGTGAAATGTGCAAATTTTACAAAATAAGCCAGTGGTTATAAAATATTCATTTTATCGGGAAATATTCGTTTGGTCGTGGAATATTCTTGCTGTTGGGCAATATTCGTACGACGGCGTAGCCTTGTGTGGGCCCCATAACGGAAAGCGATTGGATGAAGAAAACGACAAGTATAAGTTCTTTATAAATAAACGGCGTACTTGTTACCGTTAATACTGTTGGAATACCCGGTGGTTAAAATATAGTAGCACACGGTATTGTACCAATTATTGATTCTTATGTAAGAAGGCACTACTCAATAATTGTTACAGTAGTTATTGTTCAATATTTTATTTTATTGATTCAATAATTGTTGCGTTGATATTTTATATTATTGTTGTTTCAATAATTGTTGTTGCACAGTATTTTCCATAATCAGATCAATAATTCATATTATTTGAATAATATTATTAGATAACATTATTGGCAATGTTAGAAAGTTCTGTCTAAGGAGAGGTTTGGTCATCTAATTGTGCGCCAGTAAGGAGAAATCCTTATTGGAAAGCCCCCTCTTTCTTGGGAACGGCATAGTTGTCATAAATGTGATTCTGTAATATTATTTGTGAATAATTAATTATTGATTCATATGATAAGGAAATATTTATTTTATGTGGATATAAATGAGGGATATATTTTTGTGGTTAAAAATGAAGGAGTTAATGTTGAGGTTTTTATCAGTATTTTTGTCGGAATGGAGGTATTAAAAATTAGGATTTTTGAGATATTTTGTGGGGGTTATAATTTTTAATCCGACCGTTAGATCGTGGTAATTTTTGGATATGTTATACATATAAAAGTTGAGTAGATGTCCACAAATTTTGAACCTTTAAAAATGAACGTATGATTTATTATGAATTTTACGAGATGACTTGTTTAGAAATTGTTGAATTTTCGGAGTTTATCATTTTGGTACAAAATTCTAGAATTGGTGTGTAAGACCCCAACTTATTAATGAATAAAATCAAATTTTCTCTAAATATTATTGTGAATAATAAGGGGCTAATTTGATATAATACTTTGGTTATGGGTGAAGTGTGCAAATTTTACAAAATAAGCAAGTGGTTATAAAATATTCATTTTGTCGGGGAATATTCGTTTGGTCGTGAAATATTCTTGCTGTCGGGGAATATTCGTACGACGGCGCAGCCTTGTGTGGGCCCCATAACGGAAAGCGATTGGATGAAGAAAACGACAAGTATAAGTTGTTTATAAATAACGGCGTAGTTGTTACCGTTAATACTGTTGGAATACCCGGTGGTTAAAATACAGTAGCACACGGTATTGCACCAATTATTGATTCTTACGAAGGAAGGCACTACTCAATAATTGTTACAGTAGTTATTGTTCAATATTTTATTTTATTGATTCAATAATTGCTGCGTTGATATTTTATATTATTGTTGTTTCAATAATTGCTGCTGCACAGTATTTTCTATTATCAGATCAATAATTCATATTATTTGAATAATATTATTAGATAACATTATTGGAAATGTCTAGAAAGTTCTGTCTAAGGAGAGGTTTGGTCATCTAATTGCGCGCCAGTAAGGAGAAATCCTTATTGGAAAGCCCCCTCTTTCCTGGGAACAGCCTGGTTGTCATAAATGTGATTCTGTAATATTATTTATGAATAATTAATTATTGATTCATATGATAAGGAAATATTTATTTTATGTGGATACAAATGAGGGATATATTTTTGTGGTTAAAAATGAAGGAGTTAATGTTGAGTTGTTTTATCAGTATTTTTATCGGAATGGAGGTATTAAAAATCAAATCAGGGTTTTTGAGAAATATTGCGGGTGTTAGAATTTTTAATCCGACCGTTAGATCGTGGTAATTTTTGGATATGTTATACATATATAAGTTGAGTATATGTCCACAAATTTTGAACCGTTAAAAATGAACGTATGATTTATTATGAATTTTACGAGATGACTGGTTCAGAAATTGTTGAATTTTCAGAGTTTATCATTTTGATGGAAAATTCTAGAATTGGTGGGCCCCACTTGTGGTTGGTGAAGAAATGTGCTGAATTATATTTCAAATGTGGTGGGTGGGAATAGTAGCAGGTAAAGCCATCAGGTTGCAGGTCAAACCTACTAAAATTTTCCTATAAATAGAGGGCTAAGTTGGAATTGAAAATCACACCAGAAACAAGTTTTCTATCTTTCTCTCTCTAGATTATTGAGTGTATTTTGTGAGTATTTAGATACTTTGAGAGTTTCTATTCATCAGAGCAAGTTTCTTTTAGTCTTATACCGGTATTCCGACCACAAGTACTGATATCTTGAGGTAAGGGATATTATTTTCTTCTTAAATGATATTATTTTCTTCAATATCATTATGCTGAAATATTGATATGAGTTTTTATCAAATTTGGAACTTTTTGTGTCGGGGTTACTATTCACGTATACGGCACTATTCACGTATACGGTACTATTCACGAATACGACACTATTCACCGAAAAATAAAATTTTTCCTTTTTGTCCAATATGTCTATTATGGTTACTATCTTTGATTGTATCCATGTTTTGATCTTTATTTTTGAATTCTGCTTCACAATTGATTATTATGAAGTATTATTGATCTTGGATAAACTGTTATACGAATCCCTAATATTTGTCCTTCTGTCTCACTGGATTCGTTCTCTTTAATATATTTTTCATCATCCTCAGTCCTAAATGATGATATTACTGAATATCTTTGGCCTGTAGTGCAAAGATGTATGATTACTTGATGAATATCTTTGGCCTATAGTGCAAAGATGAACAGGTGTTGAGATGAACATGACTGACAGGTGATACAAATGAATATCTTTGGCCTGTAGTGCAAAGATGTATGATTACTTGATAAATATCTTTGGCCTGTAGTGCAAAGATGAACAGGTGTTGAGATGAACATGACTGACAGGTGATACAAATAAATATCTTTGGCCTGTAGTGCAAAGATGAATATTTGGATAAAGATGATTATTAATTGATGTTACAGGGATAAAATATTGATGATGGACTTTTAAATCTTAGAAGATAGTAGAATTCTTTCTCTACTTGACTCTTCTAATGGTTTGCTGTTTCCGCTGCAGTTGTTGATCTAAAACTTGTTGTCGATTATATTCTATCAGATTTTTCCCTGTTGAAGACTAACGATAATTTGTTTGTATATTATCTTAGTCATAATATTCTTTACTGGGCTATTTGAGCTCACCCTTTTCTTTTTTGTTTCATTTTTCTTCTCAGGAGGTGAGAACATAGCAGGATCTAGTCGGGGTATGGAGTGATGGTTCTAGAAAGATGTTTTAGCAGTCCTCACTATTTCTGTAAAATAGTGTTTGAATAATTGTAATGAGGACTTAATTGAGTATGAATACTGTCTAGATGACAATATTTGTATTTAAACTCACAGTATATGTGTTATCGTATTTTGCACGACAATTGTAATAATAAAGTTGTAGTTATTTTCTGTACCATGTATTTGGCGACTCAGAATGGGTTGGATGGATTGGACCTATTTTGGGGGCGTCACAGTTGATATCAGAGCTTAGGGATATGATCCCTGGCTGAGATGTGAGACAAGAACTAGGAGGGGAGAGACGGGAAATTTCTTCACTAGTATGACCTGACTAAGTTTATTTGGTGTTTATTTGGTCGGTCAGAGTACAAGGATAATATGTGACATGTCAATTAACCCTTATTTTGTGACAGTATTTGAGAATGGCAGCAGAGAACGTTAACAATGGAGTGAATGAGACTGTGGAGACACCTTTAATCACCACGCAGGGGAACGTGCAACAGAAAGGCAATATTCCTCCTGTAAACAACGTTACCGAGCAAACGATGAATGATGGAATGTTTAGGAGCTTTTTGCAGTTCATGCAAAATCAGACGAGGGAGACTCGTGTGCAGAATACGGGTGGAAATGATAACAACGCGCTGTTTGTCACAGCTAAGCAGTTCAAAGAATTGGGACCACCAGAATTTAAGGGAAAGCCGGATCCGATCATGGCGGAAACGTGGGTCAAGCAAATTACCAAGATATTCGATGTCTTGGGATGCATGGAGGAACAGAAGGTTCCATTCGCCACCTTTATGTTCCGCGGTGAGGCAGACTACTGGTGGGAGTCTGTGAAGCGTACCCAGCCTGACGCACTCAACATGTTCTGGGAAACGTTTCAAAAACTGTTCAATGACAAGTACTTTCCTGAAAGTATTCGTCATATGAAGGAGGTAGAGTTTATTAGACTGGAGCAGAACAACATAACGGTGTCCCAGTACGAGGCGAAGTTTGCAGAGTTATCCAGGTTTGCACCTCATTTGGTCAAATGAGGAACGAATGACAAGGATGTTTCTGAGAGGTCTAAAACCCGAGATTCGGCAATATCTTATCTCTCATAAATTTTCTTTATATTCAGATGTTGTAAACATGGCTCAATTATTAAAGCGGGATAATGAGTATGTGCAACCGAGGGACCACAACCAGGGTCATACCGGTGGCAGCAGTCATCGAAGCAATGAAAACCAGCAGGGAGGAAAACATTCGGACAAAAGCGGTAACCACTCTGGTGGTAATCGTGGTCGTGATAATAGAAGGAGCGAGTCGGGAGGAGATTTCAAGAAGAGAAGGTACAACAATGATAACGTGAAGACGTCAGCACAAACATCAACTGTTTCTAGGGAAGGAGAACGACCACCGGTCGTATGTTACAAATGTGGGAAAGAGGGACATATCAGCCCAAACTGTCCACAATAATCCAAGGTATGTTATAACTGTGGAAAGGAGGGTCATATAGCTCGAGAGTGTACGGTAGCAAAACCAAGTTCAGCGGGGACGGTGACTCAAAAGGCTGCCCCAGAAAAGTCAAAGTCAACAGTTCCTGGAAGAGCGTTTTTCGTGACTGGACAGAATACGAGGAACCCGAACGAAGTTAGCACGGGCTAGTTAATTTTAAATTTTTGCGAAGTCTATACCTTATTAGATACCAGTTCTACCCATTCATTTATTTCTCCTGCTTGTGCTCAACGTTTAAACTTGACTCCGGAGAAATTAGACTTTGATTTATCTGTGGAAACTCCGTTAGGAGAAACTTTCGTTACATCCACTGTTTATAAATCTTGTTTTATCCAAGTTGGCACCATCACATTACCTGTTGACCTTATTTCTTTAAAGATACTTACATTTGACGTGATTTTAGGGATTAATTGGTTAACTACTCATCATGCCAAAATTGACTGCTTTCGTAAGGTTGTTAGTTTTCATATTCCTAAGCAACCTGTTATTCGAATTCAAGCAACCAAACTATTGAAGTCAAACTCTTTCATATCAAGCCATAAAGTCATTCGTTTATTAAAAAACGGATGTCAATGTAAGACCCCGAATTTTATGAAATAAAAGTATTCAATTTTTCTTATAATTACTATTCAGTAAATGGTTTAATTGATAAATGTTAAAGTTAAGGGTGATATATGAATTTTTTTCAAAATACACAAGTGGTTATAAAATAATCATTGTTGTCGGGGAATATTCGTTTGGTCGTGGAATATTCTTTCTGTCGGAGAATATTCGTACGATAACGCAGACATTTGTGGGCCCCATAACAGAATAACTGTCGGGTGAATAAAATGACAAATTTGAGTTTTTACAAATAACGGCGTAGTTGTTACCGTTAACACTGTTGGAATACCCGGTGGTTAAAATACAGTAATACGCGTTATTGCACAGTAGCACACGGTATTGCACAGTATTTTTAAAATTATTGATTCTTACGTAAGAAGGCACTACTCAATAATTGTTACAGTAATTACTGTTCAATATTTTATTTTATTGATTCAATAATTGCTGCGTTGATATTTTATATTATTGTTGTTTCAATAATTGTTGCTGCACAGTATTTTCCATTATCATATCAATAATTCATATTATTTGAATAATATTATTAGATAACATTATTGGCAATGTCTAGAAAGTTCTGTCTAAGGAGAGGTTTGGTCATCTAATTGCGCGCCAGTAAGGAGAAATTCTTATTGGAAAGCCCCCTCTTTCCTGGGAACGGCCTGGTTGTCATAAATGTGATTCTATAATATTATTTGTGAATAATTAATTATTGATTCATATGATAAGGAAATATTTATTTTATGTGGATATAAATGAGGGATATATTTTTGTGGTTAAAAATGAAAGAATTAATGCTGAGATTTTTATCAGTATTTTTGTCGGAATGGAGGTATTAAAAATTAGGGTTTTTGAGATATTTTGCGAGGGTTATAATTTTTAATCCGACCGTTGGATCGTGGTAATTTTTGGATATATTATACATATATAAGTTGAGTATATGCCCACAAATTTTGAACCGTTAAAAATGAACGTATGATTTATTATGAATTTTACAAGATGACTGGTTCAGAAATTGTTGAATTTTCGGAGTTTATCATTTTGATGGAAAATTCTAGAATTGGTGGGTCCCACTTGTGGTTGGTGAAGAAATGTGCTGAATTATATTTCAAATGTGGTGGGTGGGAATAGTAGCAGGTAAAGCCATCAAGTTGCAGGTCAAACCTACCAAAATTTTCCTATAAATAGAGGGCTAAGTTAGAATTGAAAATCACCCCAGAAACATAAGCTTTCTCTCTTCTCTCTCTCTATATTATGAAGCATATTTTGTGAGTTTTTAGATACTTGGTGAGTTGCTATTCATCAGTGCAAGTTTCCTTCAGCATCATATCCGATATCCAGTCAGAAGTACTGCTCTTTTGAGGTAAGGGATTGTAAGGGATAGTAAGGGATATTAAGGGATTTTAAGGGTTGTTATGATTTTCAGTTTCGTAATTTTTCTGATCTTCAAAAATTCTAGAAAAATTTGAAATGATATTTTGATGAGTTTTCTTGATTGTGTCCAAAAATGGTGATTTTTGGATGTATAGATTGAGAGTTATGAATTTTATGAGAAAAGACTATTTTAGAAGTAACAGCTTATAATTCCTTGTGGTTAACTCCAAAATTGATAAAATTTTTATTGGGAGTACATGTATATGATAGAAGTATACTCTGTAAATTTCAGAATTTTTAGACAAAAGTACAATTTTTGATAAATGTCTAAATATTCGGCTATTTTGGCCATATGAAAAATAGTAAATGACTTTTAAAAATTCTGAGAAAAATATATGTTCACTATGGGACTATATTATGCTAAATCTCAGAAAAGAAATATTTTTGGAACTGATTTGGTATTTTTCATAAAAATGGTCTAGTTGTGAATAAATGAATTAAATATGTTATGTGAAGTAAGAAAATTGAAAAATAGGATTTTATGGCTTGAGAATCCTATATGAGGTATATGCAGATTTTTGATGAGGGTTTTGGTTATTGATGATGAAATTGTAAGAGTTGACATTTTATGATGATTAAATACATTAATTAGTAAAGTGTAAACAATTAAAATAAATTGTTTATAAATTTAAGTAATGTTATTCTTTCAATATCATTATACCGAAATATTGGTATGGATTTTATTGTGGAATTTCTACCTGTTTATGTCGAGTTACTATTCATGAGTTACTATTCACGAGTTACTATTCACGATAAAAATTGGTTTCTTTTTCTAACCAAATTATAGTTGAGTTATGAATATTACTCTTGAGATTAAAACAATGTATTGATTATATTGATTTTATTATCATATATAACATTTTTATAACCCTGATGTTGAAATTCTCTTTCACTAGAGTGTAAAGATGGGTAGATTATTGGTATGATCATGACTAGGGTTCTCTTTGGCCTGTAGTGCAAAGTTGAATTGTGACTGGTATGATCATGACCAGTGAATTTATAAGTGAATATCTTTAGCTTAAGTGCAAAGGTGAATTGATCAACATGGTTATAATTATTGTTTATATAAATTCTGAAATGATTGTATATTTCTTTGAGATATGAATATCTTTGGCCTGTAGTGCAAAGATGGGTTGTTGACGAATATCTTTGGCTCGTAATGCAAAGATGACCCGTTGTTGAATATCTTTGGCCTGTAGTGCAAAGATGAGTTGTTAATGAATATCTTTGGCCTGTAGTGCAAAGATGACTTGTTGATGAATATCTTTGGCCCGTAGTGCAAAGATGAAGTTATTAGTATGATTATGAACATGAACTGTGATTTGGTATAACCATGATGTTTGATGTTTCAGGTAAAGACAGGTGATGAAAATATTCTTCGTCCTGGGTGCGAAGAAAAATTTATAGTCACAATTATGATTATGAGTTATTCATATGATTGTGGAAAGGAACTGTTGAGTGATGTTACATGGATAAAATATTGTTGGTGGATTTTTAACATGGAGAAGATAATAGACTTTATAGCCTATTTGACTCTTCTAATGGATTGCTCGTTCCGCTGCAACTATGGTTGAAATTTTTATCATTTACCATATGTTCTAAATCTCTGATATATTATTGATGAAGGCTATTAATAATTTAATTATCTTTAGTCATGATATTCTTTACTGAGCTAGTTGTGCTCACCCTTTTGCTTCACAATTCCTTTCAGGTAATAAGAGTGTAGCTGGGTCGAGCGAGGGTAATGAGGAAATAGAACGGTGGTCTCTAGCTGTGGATGTTCTCCCGAAGTAGTATAGAAAAGTTCATTTAGTAGTTATATTTGGTGAAGAAAATAGGGTGAGGCGAACCCAACGTTGGAAGGGTGTTTTGCCACTATAATACAAGATGTCTAACGACATACAACCTCGTGTCATCATAAGACATGATTGTGCACATCCACTTGCCGAGTATATCTACAAGCACTACTTATATAATCTTGGTGTTTGTTTGAAGTATAATTCTCAGTTAGATACAGTGGAGATAATGATAAGTCAAGAGAAGACTCACCATTGGGAAGAATATGATAGTAATCTTCTCGTTTTTCTTTGGGGTCTATTGGGTCAACCAAGGATAATTCTGTGGCCATATGATATCTATCATAACCTAGACGCATGGCCTCCCATGTACGAAGGTTTCCTTGAGCACTTCCCAAAGATTCTAGTTTCTAAAACAGTTTTTGACTGTACCTTTATGTAAGGTACCTTTGTGAGGTGCTGATACATGATGGTGTCCAATGTCACATTTGGTATATATTTGTATCCAAACTCACAGCATATGTGTTGTTGTATTTTGCATGACAATTGTTGTAATAAAGTTGTAGTTATTTTCTGTACCATGTATTTGGCGACTCAGAATAGGTTGGGTGGAATGAACCTATTTTGGGGTTGTTACATTTGGTATCAGAGCTTAGGGATATGATCTCTGGCGGAGATCAGGGAATATAACTAGGAGGGGAGAGATGAGTAAATCCTTCGCTAGTGTGTCCTACCTAAGCTTATTTGTTGGTCAGTCATAATATTGGGATATTATGTGATATGTTAATTTGTTCAATTAACCCTTGTGTTGAAGCTGTATTCTAGAATGATATTTAAAATACAGGAGATGAGCAATGGAGAAATTATGATGACAGGGAAGATGGAATCTGAAATGAAAGGAAGGTATTCTCAATTCTTTGAAATACCAGGTACGTAAATTTCGGGGACGAAATTTCATAAGGAGGGGAGATTGTAAGACCCCGAATTTTATGAAATAAAAGTATTCAATTTTTCTTATAATTACTATTCAGTAAATGGTTTAATTGATAAATGTTAAAGTTAAGGGTGATATATGAATTTTTTTCAAAATACACAAGTGGTTATAAAATAATCATTGTTGTCGGGGAATATTCGTTTGGTCGTGGAATATTCTTTCTGTCGGAGAATATTCGTACGATAACGCAGACATTTGTGGGCCCCATAACAGAATAACTGTCGGGTGAAGAAAATGACAAATTTGAATTTTTACAAATAACGGCGTAGTTACCGTTAACACTGTTGGAATACCCGGTGGTTAAAATACAGTAATACGCGTTATTGCACAGTAGCACACGGTATTGCACAGTATTTTTAAAATTATTGATTCTTACGTAAGAAGGCACTACTCAATAATTGTTACAGTAATTACTGTTCAATATTTTATTTTATTGATTCAATAATTGCTGCGTTGATATTTTATATTATTGTTGTTTCAATAATTGTTGCTGCACAGTATTTTCCATTATCATATCAATAATTCATATTATTTGAATAATATTATTAGATAACATTATTGGCAATGTCTAGAAAGTTCTGTCTAAGGAGAGGTTTGGTCATCTAATTGCGCGCCAGTAAGGAAAAATTCTTATTGGAAAGCCCCCTCTTTCCTGGGAACGGCCTGGTTGTCATAAATGTGATTCTATAATATTATTTGTGAATAATTAATTATTGATTCATATGATAAGGAAATATTTATTTTATGTGGATATAAATGAGGGATATATTTTTGTGGTTAAAAATGAAAGAATTAATGCTGAGATTTTTATCAGTATTTTTGTCGGAATGGAGGTATTAAAAATTAGGGTTTTTGAGATATTTTGCGAGGGTTATAATTTTTAATCCGACCGTTGGATCGTGGTAATTTTTGGATATATTATACATATATAAGTTGAGTATATGCCCACAAATTTTGAACCGTTAAAAATGAACGTATGATTTATTATGAATTTTACAAGATGACTGGTTCAGAAATTGTTGAATTTTCGGAGTTTATCATTTTGATGGAAAATTCTAGAATTGGTGGGTCCCACTTGTGGTTGGTGAAGAAATGTGCTGAATTATATTTCAAATGTGGTGGGTGGGAATAGTAGCAGGTAAAGCCATCAAGTTGCAGGTCAAACCTACCAAAATTTTCCTATAAATAGAGGGCTAAGTTAGAATTGAAAATCACCCCAGAAACATAAGCTTTCTCTCTTTCTCTCTCTCTATATTATGAAGCATATTTTGTGAGTTTTTAGATACTTGGTGAGTTGCTATTCATCAGTGCAAGTTTCCTTCAGCATCATATCCGATATCCAGTCAGAAGTACTGCTCTTTTGAGGTAAGGGATTGTAAGGGATAGTAAGGGATATTAAGGGATTTTAAGGGTTGTTATGATTTTCAGTTTCGTAATTTTTCTGATCTTCAAAAATTCTAGGAAAAATTTGAAATGATATTTTGATGAGTTTTCTTGATTGTGTCCAAAAATGGTGATTTTTGGATGTATAGATTGAGAGTTATGAATTTTATGAGAAAAGACTATTTTAGAAGTAACAGCTTATAATTCCTTGTGGTTAACTCCAAAATTGATGAAATTTTTATTGGGAGTACATGTATATGATAGAAGTATACTCTGTAAATTTCAGAATTTTTAGACAAAAGTACAATTTTTGATAAATGTCTAAATATTCGGCTATTTTGGCCATATGAAAAATAGTAAATGACTTTTAAAAATTCTGAGAAAAATATATGTTCACTATGGGACTATATTATGCTAAATCTCAGAAAAGAAATATTTTTGGAACTGATTTGGTATTTTTCATAAAAATGGTCTAGTTGTGAATAAATGAATTAAATATGTTATGTGAAGTAAGAAAATTGAAAATAGGATTTTATGGCTTGAGAATCCTATATGAGGTATATGCAGATTTTTGATGAGGGTTTTGGTTATTGATGATGAAATTGTAAGAGTTGACATTTTATGATGATTAAATACATTAATTAGTAAAGTGTAAACAATTAAAATAAATTGTTTATAAATTTAAGTAATGTTATTCTTTCAATATCATTATACCGAAATATTGGTATGGATTTTATTGTGGAATTTCTACCTGTTTATGTCGAGTTACTATTCATGAGTTACTATTCACGAGTTACTATTCACGATAAAAATTGGTTTCTTTTTCTAACCAAATTATAGTTGAGTTATGAATATTACTCTTGAGATTAAAACAATGTATTGATTATATTATTGATTTTATTATCATATATAATATTTTTATAACCCTGATGTTGAAATTCTCTTTCACTAGAGTGTAAAGATGGGTAGATTATTGGTATGATCATGACTAGGGTTCTCTTTGGCCTGTAGTGCAAAGTTGAATTGTGACTGGTATGATCATGACCATTGAATTTATAAGTGAATATCTTTAGCTTAAGTGCAAAGGTGAATTGATCAACATGGTTATAATTATTGTTTATATAAATTCTGAAATGATTGTATATTTCTTTGAGATATGAATATCTTTGGCCTGTAGTGCAAAGATGGGTTGTTGACGAATATCTTTGGCTCGTAATGCAAAGATGACCCGTTGCTGAATATCTTTGGCCTGTAGTGCAAAGATGAGTTGTTAATGAATATCTTTGGCCTGTAGTGCAAAGATGACTTGTTGATGAATATCTTTGGCCCGTAGTGCAAAGATGAAGTTATTAGTATGATTATGAACATGAACTGTGATTTGGTATAACCATGATGTTTGATGTTTCAGGTAAAGACAGGTGATGAAAATATTCTTCGTCCTGGGTGCGAAGAAAAATTTATAGTCACAATTATTAGTATGAGTTATTCATATGATTGTGGAAAGGAACTGTTGAGTGATGTTACATGGATAAAATATTGTTGGTGGATTTTTAACATGGAGAAGATAATAGACTTTATAGCCTATTTAACTCTTCTAATGGATTGCTCGTTCCGCTGCAACTATGGTTGAAATTTTTATCATTTACCATATGTTCTAAATCTCTGATATATTATTGATGAAGGCTATTGATAATTTAATTATCTTTAGTCATGATATTCTTTACTGAGCTAGTTGTGCTCACCCTTTTGCTTCACAATTCCTTTCAGGTTATAAGAGTGTAGCTGGGTCGAGCGAGGGTAATGAGGAAATAGAACGGTGGTCTCTAGCTGTGGATGTTCTCCCGAAGTAGTATAGAAAAGTTCATTTAGTAGTTATATTTGGTGAAGAAAATAGGGTGAGGCGAACCCAACGTTGGAAGGGTGTTTTGCCACTATAATACAAGATGTCTAACGACATACAACCTCGTGTCATCATAAGACATGATTGTGCACATCCACTTGCCGAGTATATCTACAAGCACTACTTATATAATCTTGGTGTTTGTTTGAAGTATAATTCTCAGTTAGATACAGTGGAGATAATGATAAGTCAAGAGAAGACTCACCATTGGGAAGAATATGATAGTAATCTTCTCGTTTTTCTTTGGGGTCTATTGGGTCAACCAAGGATAATTCTGTGGCCATATGATATCTATCATAACCTAGACGCATGGCCTCCCATGTACGAAGGTTTCCTTGAGCACTTCCCAAAGATTCTAGTTTCTAAAACAGTTTTTGACTGTACCTTTATGTAAGGTACCTTTGTGAGGTGCTGATACATGATGGTGTCCAATGTCACATTTGGTATATATTTGTATCCAAACTCACAGCATATGTGTTGTTGTATTTTGCATGACAATTGTTGTAATAAAGTTGTAGTTATTTTCTGTACCATGTATTTGGCGACTCAGAATAGGTTGGGTGGAATGAACCTATTTTGGGGTTGTTACATTTGGTATCAGAGCTTAGGGATATGATCTCTGGCGGAGATCAGGGAATATAACTAGGAGGGGAGAGATGAGTAAATCCTTCGCTAGTGTGTCCTACCTAAGCTTATTTGTTGGTCAGTCATAATATTGGGATATTATGTGATATGTTAATTTGTTCAATTAACCCTTGTGTTGAAGCTGTATTCTAGAATGATATTTGAAATACAGGAGATGAGCAATGGAGAAATTATGATGACAGGGAAGATGGAATCTGAAATGAAAGGAAGGTATTCTCAATTCTTTGAAATACCAGGTACGTAAATTTCGGGGACGAAATTTCATAAGGAGGGGAGATTGTAAGACCCCGAATTTTATGAAATAAAAGTATTCAATTTTTCTTATAATTACTATTCAGTAAATGGTTTAATTGATAAATGTTAAAGTTAAGGGTGATATATGAATTTTTTTCAAAATACACAAGTGGTTATAAAATAATCATTGTTGTCGGGGAATATTCGTTTGGTCGTGGAATATTCTTTCTGTCGGAGAATATTCGTACGATAACGCAGACATTTGTGGGCCCCATAACAGAATAACTGTCGGGTGAAGAAAATGACAAATTTGAGTTTTTACAAATAACGGCGTAGTTGTTACCGTTAACACTGTTGGAATACCCGGTGGTTAAAATACAGTAATACGCGTTATTGCACAGTAGCACACGGTATTGCACAGTATTTTTAAAATTATTGATTCTTACGTAAGAAGGCACTACTCAATAATTGTTACAGTAATTACTGTTCAATATTTTATTTTATTGATTCAATAATTGCTGCGTTGATATTTTATATTATTGTTGTTTCAATAATTGTTGCTGCACAGTATTTTCCATTATCATATCAATAATTCATATTATTTGAATAATATTATTAGATAACATTATTGGCAATGTCTAGAAAGTTCTGTCTAAGGAGAGGTTTGGTCATCTAATTGCGCGCCAGTAAGGAGAAATTCTTATTGGAAAGCCCCCTCTTTCCTGGGAACGGCCTGGTTGTCATAAATGTGATTCTATAATATTATTTGTGAATAATTAATTATTGATTCATATGATAAGGAAATATTTATTTTATGTGGATATAAATGAGGGATATATTTTTGTGGTTAAAAATGAAAGAATTAATGCTGAGATTTTTATCAGTATTTTTGTCGGAATGGAGGTATTAAAAATTAGGGTTTTTGAGATATTTTGCGAGGGTTATAATTTTTAATCCGACCGTTGGATCGTGGTAATTTTTGGATATATTATACATATATAAGTTGAGTATATGCCCACAAATTTTGAACCGTTAAAAATGAACGTATGATTTATTATGAATTTTACAAGATGACTGGTTCAGAAATTGTTGAATTTTCGGAGTTTATCATTTTGATGGAAAATTCTAGAATTGGTGGGTCCCACTTGTGGTTGGTGAAGAAATGTGCTGAATTATATTTCAAATGTGGTGGGTGGGAATAGTAGCAGGTAAAGCCATCAAGTTGCAGGTCAAACCTACCAAAATTTTCCTATAAATAGAGGGCTAAGTTAGAATTGAAAATCACCCCAGAAACATAAGCTTTCTCTCTTTCTCTCTCTCTATATTATGAAGCATATTTTGTGAGTTTTTAGATACTTGGTGAGTTGCTATTCATCAGTGCAAGTTTCCTTCAGCATCATATCTGATATCCAGTCAGAAGTACTGCTCTTTTGAGGTAAGGGATTGTAAGGGATAGTAAGGTATATTAAGGGATTTTAAGGGTTGTTATGATTTTCAGTTTCGTAATTTTTCTGATCTTCAAAAATTCTAGAAAAATTTGAAATGATATTTTGATGAGTTTTCTTGATTGTGTCCAAAAATGGTGATTTTTGGATGTATAGATTGAGAGTTATGAATTTTATGAGAAAAGACTATTTTAGAAGTAACAGCTTATAATTCCTTGTGGTTAACTCCAAAATTGATGAAATTTTTATTGGGAGTACATGTATATGATAGAAGTATACTCTGTAAATTTCAGAATTTTTAGACAAAAGTACAATTTTTGATAAATGTCTAAATATTCGGCTATTTTGGCCATATGAAAAATAGTAAATGACTTTTAAAAATTCTGAGAAAAATATATGTTCACTATGGGACTATATTATGCTAAATCTCAGAAAAGAAATATTTTTGGAACTGATTTGGTATTTTTCATAAAAATGGTCTAGTTGTGAATAAATGAATTAAATATGTTATGTGAAGTAAGAAAATTGAAAAATAGGATTTTATGGCTTGAGAATCCTATATGAGGTATATGCAGATTTTTGATGAGGGTTTTGGTTATTGATGATGAAATTGTAAGAGTTGGCATTTTATGATGATTAAATACATTAATTAGTAAAGTGTAAACAATTAAAATAAATTGTTTATAAATTTAAGTAATGTTATTCTTTCAATATCATTATACCGAAATATTGGTATGGATTTTATTGTGGAATTTCTACCTGTTTATGTCGAGTTACTATTCATGAGTTACTATTCACGAGTTACTATTCACGATAAAAATTGGTTTCTTTTTCTAACCAAATTATAGTTGAGTTATGAATATTACTCTTGAGATTAAAACAATGTATTGATTATATTGATTTTATTATCATATATAATATTTTTATAACCCTGATGTTGAAATTCTCTTTCACTAGAGTGTAAAGATGGGTAGATTATTGGTATGATCATGACTAGGGTTCTCTTTGGCCTGTAGTGCAAAGTTGAATTGTGACTGGTATGATCATGACCATTGAATTTATAAGTGAATATCTTTAGCTTAAGTGCAAAGGTGAATTGATCAACATGGTTATAATTATTGTTTATATAAATTCTGAAATGATTGTATATTTCTTTGAGATATGAATATCTTTGGCCTGTAGTGCAAAGATGGGTTGTTGACGAATATCTTTGGCTCGTAATGCAAAGATGACCCGTTGTTGAATATCTTTGGCCTGTAGTGCAAAGATGAGTTGTTAATGAATATCTTTGGCCTGTAGTGCAAAGATGACTTGTTGATGAATATCTTTGGCCCGTAGTGCAAAGATGAAGTTATTAGTATGATTATGAACATGAACTGTGATTTGGTATAACCATGATGTTTGATGTTTCAGGTAAAGACAGGTGATGAAAATATTCTTCGTCCTGGGTGCGAAGAAAAATTTATAGTCACAATTATGATTATGAGTTATTCATATGATTGTGGAAAGGAACTGTTGAGTGATGTTACATGGATAAAATATTGTTGGTGGATTTTTAACATGGAGAAGATAATAGACTTTATAGCCTATTTGACTCTTCTAATGGATTGCTCGTTCCGCTGCAACTATGGTTGAAATTTTTATCATTTACCATATGTTCTAAATCTCTGATATATTATTGATGAAGGCTATTGATAATTTAATTATCTTTAGTCATGATATTCTTTACTGAGCTAGTTGTGCTCACCCTTTTGCTTCACAATTCCTTTCAGGTAATAAGAGTGTAGCTGGGTCGAGCGAGGGTAATGAGGAAATAGAACGGTGGTCTCTAGCTGTGGATGTTCTCCCGAAGTAGTATAGAAAAGTTCATTTAGTAGTTATATTTGGTGAAGAAAATAGGGTGAGGCGAACCCAACGTTGGAAGGGTGTTTTGCCACTATAATACAAGATGTCTAACGACATACAACCTCGTGTCATCATAAGACATGATTGTGCACATCCACTTGCCGAGTATATCTACAAGCACTACTTATATAATCTTGGTGTTTGTTTGAAGTATAATTCTCAGTTAGATACAGTGGAGATAATGATAAGTCAAGAGAAGACTCACCATTGGGAAGAATATGATAGTAATCTTCTCGTTTTTCTTTGGGGTCTATTGGGTCAACCAAGGATAATTCTGTGGCCATATGATATCTATCATAACCTAGACGCATGGCCTCCCATGTACGAAGGTTTCCTTGAGCACTTCCCAAAGATTCTAGTTTCTAAAACAGTTTTTGACTGTACCTTTATGTAAGGTACCTTTGTGAGGTGCTGATACATGATGGTGTCCAATGTCACATTTGGTATATATTTGTATCCAAACTCACAGCATATGTGTTGTTATATTTTGCATGACAATTGTTGTAATAAAGTTGTAGTTATTTTCTGTACCATGTATTTGGCGACTCAGAATAGGTTGGGTGGAATGAACCTATTTTGGGGTTGTTACAGTCAAGTTTTCTTATCCCATGTCATGGACTTGAACAAAAATACATCAGATTTGAATGATATTTCTGTTGTTAGTGAATTTCCTGACGTATTTCCTGAAGAATTTCTTGGCCTACGCGTGATATTGAATTTTGTGTCATCTTTGAATCTGATACAAAACTCACTTCTAAAATCTCATATCGAATAGCTCCTATTGAACTTCAGTAGTTAAAAACCTAACTGTAGAAGTTTGTACCCGAGCCTCTATCTGGTGACTTCCTTTGTGGAATGCACTGAAGCCAGACTCTCCGTAGGGGATGCCATATTCGTATGGTAGTAAACTGATAGGTGCCATTGTGACGTGCTATCCAAGATTGGGATATGAGTCACAGTTGAGAGCAACCTAAGTTAGTAATCGAAATACCTAGCTTTCTGGGCTTAACTGGTTACTATCGGAGATTCGTGGAAGGATTTTCTCGAATCGCTACTCCGTTAACTTAGCTGAGTCGGAAAGATACAAAATTCGTATGGAGTGAGGAATGTGAGAAGAGTTTCTAAGAACTCAAGAGGAGACTCATTTTGGCACCTGTTCTGACAATACCATCTGGTTCAGATGGATTTGTTATCTACAGCGATGCTTCAGGCAAAGGGTTAGGATGTGTTCTCATGCAACATGGGAAAGTCATAGCCTATGCCTCACGACAACTGAAAGAATATGAGAGAAATTATCCTACTCATGATTTGGAGTTGGCGGCAGTCGTTTTTGCGTTGAAGATCTGGAGACACTACCTGTATGGGGAGAAAGTAGAGATCTATACAGATCATAAAAGCCTCAAATATTTCTTCACCCAAAAGGAACTCAACATGCGGCAGCGACGTTGGCTCGAGCTGTTGAAAGATTACGATCATACCATTCAATATCATCCTGGAAAAGCAAACGTAGTAGCTGACGCATTGAGTAGAAGATCATATGCGGGTACGAGTGCAATGTTGTTAACACAAAGGCCCATTTTGTATGACTTGCAAAGGATGGAGATAGAGATGAAGGCTCCAAGTACCCACATGATGATATCAAATATACGAGTAGAACCGACTTTAATCGATAAAGTTAAAGCTGCTCAAGCTACGGACATGGAGCTGATGCGTATGAAGAAGAAAGTGCAAGAAGGTGCTATTCCAGAAGTAAGAATCGATGAAGAAGGAATACTTCGAGTCAACTCCAGACTTTGTGTTCCTAACGATTTTGACTTGAAGCATAGAATAATGATGGAGGCACACAACACACCGTTTGCAATCCATCCTGGGAGTACCAAAATGTATCACGATCTTCGACATACATTTTGGTGGAGCAATATGAAAAGAGAGATCGCGGAGTTTATCTCGAGATGTTTGACTTGTCAACGTGTAAAGGCAGAGCATCAAGTGCCAAAGGGTCCATTGCAACCACTTGAGATCTCGAAATGGAAGTGGGAACACATTACTATGGATTTTGTTACGGGTCTTCCCAAGGTTTCTCAAGGCATAGATGCGATTTGGGTTATTGTTGATAGATTAACCAAGTCCGCTCATTTCTTGCCGATACGTGAGACTTATTCTCTTGAACGTCTTGCTAGTATGCACGTGAACGAGATTGTGAGATTGCATAGCATGCCAGTATCCATAGTTTCGGATCGTGACCCAAGATTCACTTCACGATTTTGGGTTAGCTTGCAGAAAGTTATGGGCACGGATTTACGATTCAGTTCGGCATACCATCCTCAAACGGACGGACAATCAGAGAGGACTATTCAAACTCTTGAAGATCTATTAAGACTTTGTGTCCTAGATCTCAAAAGGAGTTGGGATAAGTACCTACCATTGGTGGAATTCTCCTACAACAACAATTATCAAGCGAGCATAGGTGTGGCTCCATTCGAGTCGTTGTATGGAAGAAAATGTCGTTCTCCAGTATGTTGGGACGAGGTGGGTGAAGCAACATTGTTGGGACCAAAGTTGGTACGCATTACTACAGAGAAGATCCAAACGATTCGACAACGTATACAAACGGCACAGGATCGACAAAAGAGTTATGCGGATCTTCATCGGAAGGACGTGGAATTTAATATTGGGGATCATGTGTTATTACGTGTTACACCATGGAAGGGAGTTACAAGATTTGGGAAGAGAGGAAAGCTCAATCCAAGATTTGTTGGTCCATTTGAGATTCTTGAGCGAATAGGAAATGTGGCATATAGACTCGCATTACCTCCAAGCATGTCTCGTGTTCATAATGTTTTTCACATATCTATGCTTCGTAAATATGTTAAAGACCCGAACCACATTATTGAGTTAGAACTAGACGAGATAGCTAAAGATTTAACGTACGAGGAGGTACCTGTTAAGATCTTGGATAGGAAAGAGCATGTCCTACGCACGAAGGTTATACCACAAGTTAAGATTTTGTGGAGAAACCATGCTATTGAAGAAATGACCTGGGAGTTGGAATCAGAAATGAAAGCGAGGTATCCTCACCTTTTTGAAACATCAGGTACGTACGTCAATTTCGAGGACGAAATTTCATAAGGAGGGGAGGTTGTAAGACCCCAACTTATTAATGAATAAAATCAAATTTTCTCTAAATATTATTGTGAATAATAAGGGGCTAATTTGATATAATACTTTGGTTATGGGTGAAGTGTGCAAATTTTGTAAAATAAGCAAGTGGTTATAAAATATTCATTTTGTCGAGGAATATTCGTTTGGTCGTGAAATATTCTTGCTGTGGGGGAATATTCGTACGACGGCGCAGCCTTGTGTGGGCCCCATAACGGAAAGCGATTGGATGAAGAAAACGACAAGTATAAGTTGTTTATAAATAACGGCGTAGTTGTTACCGTTAATACTGTTGGAACCCGGTGGTTAAAATACAGTAGCACACGGTATTGCACCAATTATTGATTCTTACGAAGGAAGGCACTACTCAATAATTGTTACAGTAGTTATTGTTCAATATTTTATTTTATTGATTCAATAATTGCTGCGTTGATATTTTATATTATTGTTGTTTCAATAATTGCTGCTGCACAGTATTTTCTATTATCAGATCAATAATTCATATTATTTGAATAATATTATTAGATAACATTATTGGCAATGTCTAGAAAGTTCTGTCTAAGGAGAGGTTTGGTCATCTAATTGCGCGCCAATAAGGAGAAATCCTTATTGAAAAGCTCCCTCTTTCCTGGGAACAGCCTGGTTGTCATAAATGTGATTCTGTAATATTATTTGTGAATAATTAATTATTGATTCATATGATAAGGAAATATTTATTTTATGTGGATATAAATGAGGGATATATTTTTGTGGTTAAAAATAAAGGAGTTAATGTTGAGTTGTTTTATCAGTATTTTTATCGGAATAGAGGTATTAAAAATCAAATCAGGATTTTTGAGAAATATTGCGGGTGTTATAATTTTTAATCCGACCGTTGGATCGTGGTAATTTTTGGATATGTTATACATATATAAGTTGAGTATATGTCCACAAATTTTGAACCGTTAAAAATGAACGTATGATTTATTATGAATTTTACGAGATGACTGGTTCAGAAATTGTTGAATTTTCGGAGTTTATCATTTTGATGAAAAATTCTAGAATTGGTGGGCCCCACTTGTGGTTGGTGAAGAAATGTGCTGAATTATATTTCAAATGTGGTGGGTGGGAATAGTAGCAGGTAAAGCCATCAGGTTGCAGGTCAAACCTACTAAAATTTTCCTATAAATAGAGGGCTAAGTTAGAATTGAAAATCACACCAGAAACAAGTTTTCTCTCTTTCTCTCTCTAGATTATTGAGTGTATTTTGTGAGTATTTAGATACTTTGAGAGTTTCTATTCATCAGAGCAAGTTTCTTTTAGCCTTATACCGGTATTCCGACCACAAGTACTGATATCTTGAGGTAAGGGATATTATTTTCTTCTTAAATGATATTATTTTCTTCAATATCATTATGCTGAAATATTGATATGAGTTTTTATCAAATTTGGAACTTTTGTGTCGGGGTTACTATTCACGTATACGGCACTATTCACGTATACGGTACTATTCACGAATACGACACTATTCACCGAAAAATAAAATTTTTCCTTTTTGTCCAAGATGTCTATTATGGCTACTATCTTTGATTGTATCCATGTTTTGATCTTTATTTTTGAATTCTGCTTCACAATTGATTATTATGAAGTATTATTGATCTTGGATAAACTGTTATACGAATCCCTAATATTTGTCCTTCTGTCTCACTGGATTCGTTCTCTTTAAGATATTTTTCATCATCCTCAGTCCTAAATGATGATATTACTGAATATCTTTGGCCTGTAGTGCAAAGATGTATGATTACTTGATGAATATCTTTGGCCTGTAGTGCAAAGATGAACATGTATTGAGATGAACATGACTGACAGGTGATACAAATGAATATCTTTGGCCTGTAGTGCAAAGATGTATGATTACTTGATGAATATCTTTGGCCTGTAGTGCAAAGATGAACAGGTGTTGAGATGAACATGACTGACAGGTGATACAAATGAATATCTTTGGCCTGTAGTGCAAAGATGAATATTTGGATAAAGATGATTATTAATTGATGTTACAGGGATAAAATATTGATGATGGACTTTTAAATCTTAGAAGATAGTAGAATTCTTTCTCTACTTGACTCTTCTAATGGTTTGCTGTTTCCGCTGCAGTTGTTGATCTAAAACTTGTTGTCGATTATATTCTATCAGATTTTTCCCTGTTGAAGACTAACGATAATTTGTTTGTATATTATCTTAGTCATAATATTCTGTACTGGGCTAGTTGAGCTCACCCTTTTTCTTTTTGTTCCATTTTTCTTCTCAGGAGGTGAGAACATAGCAGGATCTAGTCGGGGTATGGAGTGATGGTTCTAGAAAGATGTTTTAGCAATCCTCACTATTTCTATAAAATTGTATTTGAATAATTGTAATGAGGACTTAATTGAGTATGAATACTGTCTAGATGACAATATTTGTATTTAAACTCACAGTATATGTGTTGTCGTACTTTGCACGACAATTGTAATAATAAAGTTGTAGTTATTTTCTGTACCATGTATTTGGCGACTCAGAATGGGTTGGATGGATTGGACCTATTTTGGGGGCGTCACATGGTGGGTCCCACTCTTGGTTGGTAAAGAAATGTGCTGAGATTTTTATTCAAATGTGGTAGGCTTGAATAGTAGCAGGTAAAGCCATCAGGTTGCAGGTTAAGTCTGCTTCGGCGTGCTAACATTTTCCTATAAATAGAGGACTAAGTTAGAATTAAAAATCACACCAGAATTCATAAGTTTTCTCTCTTTCTCTCTCTAGATTATTGAGTGTATTTTGTGAGTATTTAGATACTTTAAAAATTGCTATTCAGCACAAGTTTCTTTCAGCCTTATACCGGTATTCCGACCAGAAGTACTGATATTTTGAGGTAAGGGATATTATCTTCTTCTTAAATGATATTTTCTTCAATATCATTATGCCGAAATATTGATATGAATTTTTTATCAAATTTAGAATTTTTTGTGTCGGGGTTACTATTCACGTATACGGCACTATTCACGAATACGGCACTATTCACCGAAAAATAAAATTTTCTTCTTTTTGTCCAAGTTGTCTATTATGGTTACTATCTTTGATTGTATCCATGTTTTGATCTTTATTTTTGAATTCTGCTTCAAAATTGGTTATTATGGGGTATTATTGAACTTGGATAAACTGTAATACGAATCCCTAATATTTGTTCTTTTATCTCACTGGATTCGTTTTCTTTAAAATATTTTTCATCATCCTCAGTCCTAAATGATGATACTACTGAATATCTTTGGTCTGTAGTGCAAAGATGTATAATTACCTGATGAATATCTTTGGCCTGTAGTGCAAAGATGAACAGGTGTTGAGATGAACATGACTGACTGGTGATACAAATGAATATCTTTGGCCTGTAGTGCAAAGATGAATATTTGGTTAAAGATGATTATTAATTGATGTTACAGGTATAAAATATTGATGATGGACTTTTAAATCTTAGAAGATAGTAGAATTCATTCTCTACTTGACTCTTCTAATGGTTTGTTGTTTCCGCTGCAGTTGTTGATCTAAAACTTGTTGTCAATTATATTCTATCAGATTTTTCCCTGTTGAATACTAATGATAATTTGTTATATATTATCTTAGTCATAATATTCTTTAATGGGCTAGTTGAGCTCACCATTTTCCCTTTTGTTCCATTTTTCTTCTCAAGAGGTGAGAACATAACAGGATCTAGTCAGGGTATGGAGTGATGGTTCTAGAAAGATATTTTAGCAGTCCTCACTATTTTTGTAAAATAGTATTTTAATAATTGTAATGAGGACTTATTTGAGTGTGGATATTGTCTAAAAGACAATATTTATATTTAAACTCACAGTATGTGTTGTCGTATTTTGCACGACAAATGTATTATTGAAGTTGTAGTTTGCTTTTTGTACCATGTATTTGGCGACTCAGAATGGGTGTTGTATACCTATTTTGGGGGCGTCACAGTTGGTATCAGAGCTTAGGGATATGATTCCTGGCTGAGATGTGAGACAAGAACTAGGAGGGGAGAGACGGGGAATTCCTTCGCTAGTATGACCTGACTAAGTTTATTTGGTGTTTATTTGGTCGGTCACAGTATAGGGATAATATATGACATGACTATTAACCCTTGTTTTATGAAAGTATTTAAGAATGGCAGCTGAGAACGTTAATAATGGAGTAAATCAAACCGTGGAGACACCTTTGATTACCACTCAGGGGAATGTGCAATAGGAAGGCAATATTCCTCCTGTAAACAACGTTCCCGAGCAAACGATGAATGATGGAATGTTTAGGAGCTTTTTGCAGTTCATGCAAAATCAGACGAGGGAGACTCGTGTGCAGAATACGAGTGGAAATGATAACAACGCGCGGTTTGTCACAGCCAAGCAGTTCAAAGAATTGGGACCACCAGAATTTAAGGGAAAGCCAGATCCGATCATGGCGAAAACGTGGGTCAAGCAAATTACCAAGATATTCAATGTCTTGGGATGCACGGAGGAACAGAAGGTTCCATTCGCCACGTTTATGTTCCGCGGTGAGGCAGACTACTGGTGGGAGTCTGTAAGGCGTACCCAGCCTGACGCACTCAACATGTCCTGGGAAACATTTCAAAAACTGTTCAATGACAAGTACTTTCCTGAAAGTATTCGTCATATGAAGGAGGTAGAGTTTATTAGACTGGAGCAGAACAACATGACGGTGTCCCAGTACGAGGCGAAGTTTGCAGAGTTATCCAGGTTTGCACCTCATTTGGTCGAAAATGAGGAACGAATGACAAGGATGTTTCTGAGAGGTCTAAAACCCGAGATTCGACAATATCTTATCTCTCATAAATTTTCTTTATATTCAGATATTGTAAACATGGCTCAATTATTAAAGCGGGATAATGAGTATGTGCAACCGAGGGACCACAACCAGGGTCATACCGGTGGCAGCAGTCATCGAAGCAATGAAAACCAGCAGGGAGAAAAACATTCGGACAAAAACGGTAACCACTCTGGTGGTAATCGTGGTCGTGATAATAGAAGGAGCGAGTCGGGAGGAGATTTCAAGAAGAGAAGGTACAATAATGATAACGTGAAGACGTCAGCACAAACATCAACTGTTTCTAGGGGAGAAGAACGACCACCGGTCGTATGTTACAAATGTGGGAAAGAGGGATATATCAGCCCAAACTGCCCACAACAATCGAAGGTACGTTATAACTATGGAAAGGATGGTCATATAGCTCGAGAGTGTTCTGTAGTAAAACCAAATTCAGCAGGGATGGTGACTCCAAAAGTTGTCCCGGATAAGTCGAAATTAGCAGTTCCTGGAAGGGCGTTTGTCGTGACTGGCCAAAACGCGAGAAACCCGAACGAGTTGATCACGGGTAAGCTAATCTTGAGTTCTTGCAAAGTTTATACTTTACTAGATACCGGTTCTACCCATTCTTTTATCTCTCCTGCTTGTGCTCAACGTTTGAACTTGACTCCAGAGAAATTGACCTTTAACTTATTTGTTGAAACTCCGTTGGGCGAAACCTTTGTTACATCTACAGTTTATAAATCTTGCTTAATCCAAGTTGGCACCATCACATTACCTGTTGACCTTATTCTTTAAAGATACTTGCATTTGATGTGATTCTAGGAATTGATTGGTTAACTACTCATCATGCCAAAATTGATTGTTTTCGTAAGGTTGTTAGTTTTCATATTCCTAACCAACCTGTTATGCGAATTCAAGCAACCAAACCATTAAAATCAATCGCTGTTATATCAAGCCATAAAGCCATTCGTTTATTGAAAAACGGATGTCAAGCTTTCTTAGCCCATGTTATGGACTTGAACAAAAACACGACAGATTTGAATAATATTTCTGTTGTCAGTGAATTTCCTGACGTATTTCCTGAAGAACTTCCTAGTCTACCCCCAGAACGTGAAGTTAAATTCTTTATTGACCTTGAACCTGGTACAAAGCCCATTTCTAAAACCCCATATCGAATGGCTCCTATTGAACTTCAGGAGTTAAAAGTCCAACTACAGGAGTTGTTGGACATCGGTTTTATTCGTCCTAGTACATCTCCTTCGAAGGTTTCCTTGAGCACTTTCCAAAGATTCTAATTTCTAAAATAGTTTTTGACTATACCTTTATGTAAGGTGCCAGTGTGAGGTGTTGTCCACGGTTGGGATGAGAGTCACAGTTTGTATATATTTGTATCAAAACTCACAGCATATGTGTTGTTGTATTTTGCACGACAATTGTTGTAATAAAGTTGTAGTGAGTTTCTGTACCATGTATTTGGCGACTCAGAATAGGTTGGGTGGAATGAACCTATTTTAGGGTTGTCACAACTCGGCCTTAGAGAAATCAAGCAAACACGACAATACTTCATATCAAAATCAATCAACATTTTCCTAGTCAATCATCAAGTCTTAAACTGTTATTACTGGTATAGTGTGTGTGTGCTCCACAACAATGTTAACTGATATAAAATCAAATTCAACACATAACAAGTCTCTTTGAAGGCATCATACAGTGTAAACTCAAGAAATCCAAAAACAAGCTAGATCCAACTAAAATCAAACAATTACTAATATCGAGGGTCAACATGGGATACTTACACTTTATTTTTCATCTACGGGGGCTTTTTACTCTTATTTCTCGTTTTATTCATTTTTTTTATATACACATAGCTATGCAATGTCTTATTCCCTTAGGCTTTTTAATGCTACCTTAACGAGCTTTCGACCAACGACTCCCAGACCATTAAGACCTTAGGGCGCTAGGTGTAAAGACAATCCCATCGGGCTTACTTACTCAAGTAACAAAAGCCACAAAACTAGACAAGCACGCCATGGTGTTTATTCATACTTTTTCTTTTCTTTTCTTTTCTTTTCTTTTTCTTTTTCTTTTTTTTTTCTTTTCTTTTTTTTTATAGCTTATATACCCCAAATATTTCCCCAAACTTAAGTTCTTGTCTAACTTTAGTCATCACTACTTATTCTTCTCATTCTTTCATTCAAACTAGTATTATCCTTTTGAATCCCATTATGTATCAATTTAAACTCAATCAATCAACAAGTTATTTTTACTGTGATATCCTTATTATACCAGTTTCAAACAGAAAAAGATTCAATTCATAACAAGAAAATACATCAAAGCTCTAATAGTCAGTACTATACTTATCTACCCAATTCCAATCTCATCATTAGCCAAAACAAACTATAAATATCAAACAGTTGGACTCATGCAAGATGAAAATAGTAACTAACTATTATTTTAGAATTTTTTTATTGACATAAATAAAAACTATTTACAACTACTCTACTATGCAAACTATTATGCACTTACACTACATGAATGCAAACATATAATAATCCTAAACTAAACAAACATGACAACTTATGCAAAACAAAAACAACTACATTAAACATGCAAAACTAAACTAATTAACTCCCCCAAACTTAACAATTATAATGTCCTCATTGTAAAATAAAGCATGAAGTGGACGAGGACTTCCCTGTAATCATTTAAGCTTGTGGTGATTGTGGCGTGGCACAAAGACTGAAAAATCCTCATATCCATTGAACCTCCAATACCTGTAATAAAGAGAGACAACATGGATTAGATTATAAGAGAGCTTAATAAGCAAATTAATTCATATCTACTAAATAAACTAGTAAAGCATATAAATATAAAAATTCATGGGTTGCCTCCCAGTCAGCGCTTGATTTATAGTCTTTCATCCTGACTTTGTCTGGTCAATGCTATTCAATTCCTCTTCGGTAATTGAGGAACCCTCCATCCATCAGAAATAATATAGTTTTTGGTAGGTTCCCATTTGTGATGGACAATGCATCAAAGTCACCTAGCATGCTTTGATTTGGTATGATCTCAATCAAGAACGTCCCACAGCTAGGTATTTTCTCCATTATGTATGTGATCACTTTGGGGCATGGAAGCTTGTCACACACAATGGGCTCTTCGTCTATCTTCTCTTTCTCGTCCCACTATGGATTCAAAATTATACTTGCTCTTATGTCATCAAGAGCTTTGTTGACGATATGACTATCAAGTGGGCATGATTTTGCAAATCTGACTGACTATTTGATCGTTGGTGGAGACCCATTTAGATCTTCGTCGACCTCTATTTCATTATCCCCAATTGTCTCCACACTTTCGATATCTTGTGGCACATCCAGTTGCAGATTTGGTTCGGGTTCCCGGTCAATTTCGTCATCCATATCATAAGGCCAAGTGTTTGGAGGAAGGTTGCTTACTACGGCTTTGGTCATTTGCTCTGTCTGATCCGTAAGATTTTGATTTGGCTTCGCTTGATTACTCATCTTCTCCTCATTTGCTATAAACTTGGACAATAATTCTCCCAGCCTTGAATTTTCTATTTCAGTCTCGGAAGCCATGTATTGAGGACCATTGGTTGAGGTACTGACTAGTTGTTCCATCCAATTATTAAAATTTTGGGTTGACAGCTCTTGGTTAATACTCATCTCCTCTAGGTTTGCTATAATCCTTAACATGAATTCCTTCAACTCTAAATTATCTTCTTGTCGTATTGGAGGTGGATATGAGAATTCCGGCGTGTATGTTGGATTTGGAGTAGAGTATTGATCTTCATAAGTATAGCTCCATGAAGAATCCGAGTGATACCCCCAAACTTGATCATAATTATCATATGCATACTGATTGAGGTAGTTACCACCATACTGTACCGGCCCAAGATTGATGGTGCATTGATTACTCGGGTGATTGCCAGCACAATAGTCACACATAACCGCCACACTTTGACGACGTTGAGCTTCAAAAGCGTCTAACCTCCTCAAAATTGTCTCAATCTGTGCTGACAATGCAGAAAGTGTCGCGAGTCTGTCAATCTCCGCTCCCCTTGGCTGAGTCATTCTTGCCATCCTTCGACTCCGTTGGGCTGCGATAACCTCCAACGTCTTCGAAGTTGTCTCAATTTGTATTGGCTTTATAGAAGATGTATTAAGTCCATCAATCCATGTTTCCCATGGTTGAGTCATGTTCGTGTATGGCCATTGATGCGCAAAGTCATCCATGGTACCTGAAAAGAGAGAAATATAGGAAGAGAGTTAAAACTAAAAATAAAAATATTTCAATTAAGACTATTTTGATTGAAATTAATATTGGTAAAAAATATTAAACTAATTCCCCGGCAACGGCGCCAAAAACTTGTTGGGTAAAATCTAATTATGCACAATACGCAAGTATACGTGGTCAACAAGTAATAAAGTGATAAGTTGAGTATCGTTCCCACAGAAAATTATTTAACAAAAATCACCAAGTACTAACCCGTAACCAACTCAATCTTATTTAAACGACTGAATTTCAAATTATATAAATTAAACTACTCTTAAATTCCACTAGTTAAATTAAGATAACGGAGATTTAAAATCACAACTTCACTTATTGCTTCATTTAAGTTAACACACTTCTCATCAATTATTCTCTATCCTGAATTGTTAATCAAGAACACTAAAGCAGATAAAACCACCTCTCGATGCATAATACCCATATTAACGTCAATCCACAATTAAGATAGAAATCCGTTAAACACCTTAAACAACTAACCCACTATATCTCTACGTGAATTACAATTGAAGAAGGTTGAAGAATAAGTTCTCTATCCGATTACATGCGGTGTCAAGCATATCTCTACCTTAACACTCATCAAGTTTAAGCTACTAACAAAATCCTGAACACATGCTATCATGATAAGATCTAAATCAATACTTCATCTCTCGAGTTCATATAGATTATCACGGTAATTGATGGCCAATCAATTAAACAATTAAGTCCAAATCACAATAGATAATCCTCACAATAGAACATAATAATTGATAGCGAAACATATTAAAATAAACTACACAATAAGATCCATTGTAATCTCAAACAAAGAATTAGTTCATGATTATTGAATTAACACTAAGAATCCACAATTGAATACACATTAAAAGACAAAGATAGAAGAAGATAAGAAGATAGAATCAATTGTCTGTAGATTTGATGCTCCCTCCTTACTCCTCCTTTGAATCTTCAATGGTCTCCAAGTTGCTTCAATCTCCAAATTTAGTAAGAACTAGTGTTTTGGTCCTAATCTACTTTAATCTAATCTAATAGAATCCTCTCTCTAGTCTAATAGCCCCCTCTAATCCTTGTTATTTCCCTCCTTTTATAAGCCTTTTTACATGTCTTTAAGTCCTCTTAGAAGTTCTTGAGTCAATTAGATCGAAACAATCCTTCCCGAACTCAAATTTGGCCAAAAAACGTCTTTTCTACGCGTACCCCCGCCCCGGCGGGGGTTTATACTTGTAAAGGGCCCACCCTGGCTGGCTTTGGGTCTGTTTTCTAGCTGGTACCCCCGCCCCGGCGGGGGTTTTGTGAAGGAAAAGCCCACCCCGGCGGGGGTCACTTTTCTGCAATGACGTCCTTTGCTAAAACGGCAATAACTTTTGATCCGGGAGGAGTTACGGGGCCTGCCACCTATCAAATTTAAGATATCGACGAGCTCTAAAACTTTTATTCTTTGAGATTTGACAGATTCGGATTGTATAAAGGTCAAAATTGAGCTTGAAGTAGATGCTGTGTAAATTGCAAGTATGAGAACTCTTAGCTTTGATCTTCGTTGATAAAAAGGTCATAACTCTTACATCTGAACTCCGATTGGGATGATTCAAGATGTTTCGGAAAGCTAAGAAGAAGTTCTAAAGTATAATCCAAGTTCCAAGCCAAGAACATAAAATGAACATGAAAGCCCAAATGATGTCCGGATTGCTTTTCTTTGCATTTTCATTGTTTTTCCTTACCAATAGTCGCTCACGCCGCTTCCAAACGTATAACCTACAAAATGAACATAAAATGCATGAAAAGTAACTAAGACGCATGAATATAAGTAACTAATTCACGTAAAAGATACCGAATAAGTAGGTATAAAACCTACTTATCAATATGCTAGAGTCGGTAATAAATGGAGTGTCGGTAATAAATGGAGTGGGTTATGTCACTTTTACTTAACAACTAAGGGTGTTAGCCGAGCAGAGTAGCTCGATACTCGACTCGAGATCGGTTCGAAAATATGATCTAAAGCTCGAATTCGAAGTTGATTCGAATTGAATATGATCCATACTCGTTTTCTGTTTAATGACACACGAGTCGAATTCGAGTATACTAGTATTCGCTCAGATTAGGGTTCGAGTATTTCATTTTTTCTCGAACCATACTCGATACATGCTCGATGGATCATATTCGAATACTGGTCTGACCCATACTAACAAGCTAAATATGTGATATTTGTATCAATCTTTATAATTTATAAAGTGTAATATTAAATTGTGTAAGCTTGTACTTGAATAAATCAGTGAATTGATTGTCAATTCGTATTGCATTCTTTATAATTTCTTTACATAAATAAAAGCAAAAGACTTTTATATATAAACATTAGTTCAATAATCAATTTAGTATGTAGTGGTTCAGTATTAAGTGAAATGGTTCATATTCGAAACTCGATTTGAATCGATTTGAAGGCTCGTGAGTAACTCATTTTGTACACGAGTCGAGTACTTACTAGCCGAGTAGGTCTGAGTAATGACCCGAGTCGAATCTGGCGCAAAATTAGAAATTCCTTTTCGAATTCGAGTCAAATTCGAGCTCAATTTTTTAAAGTCGAGCCGAATCTGAGCATTAGAGTGTTCGCTGAGATTCGATTCATTTTCATCCATATTAACAACCCACAAGGGTTAAACAAGAAATATTTTGGGAAAATAAATACGTAAGTCTCTGTTTGGATGTCGGAAATTTTGAACAAGATAATGATTGTCGGGAAAACTAAAAATAAAATAAAGTACAGTAAAAAAAAATATTCAAAATCACTCGTTTGCAAGGAAAAATCATGTACAACACGTAGGGTGTTTTTTTATGTTTACGGCAATGACATATATACTGCTGGAATCTACATTTTCTTGTCACATCCAAACACATTGTGAGGAAAAAGACTGATTATATTTCTTATCTCCTTTATTAACATTGAAATGCAACTTAAAGGAAATGAAAGACAAAATACATAAAATTATTTATTGGGACTGTTTGGTTAGCATTACACTTCATATAAAAGAAAATACTTTAATTTCCAAATACTGTTTTAAAAAACAAAAAATGAAAGGATTTGGGACAGCGGTTATATTTTTCCTTTACTTCTTTCCTTTCTTGACATCCAAACGGAGCCTCAAGAAAGTTCATATCTAAGGGGTAAAAACAGTGAAATTCCTGCTAGTGTTCACTAAGCTGGCTAAATGAAGGCCATCCGTAATCCAAACGAGTTACAATGTTAATCCCTCTTTCGTTTAAATTCTATATATAATTGGAAAATTGATATTTCCACATAGTTCTCTCTCACATAAGAAGAAAGTGAGTCTCACTTTTATGTGACTAGAAATATCAAAAACTGATGTGAAAATAGTGTTTCCTATAATTGACATACCAATTAGGGTTCCAAATATTCCAAAGAAAAAAAAATTCTTGAATTTGTATAGTTTCTTCAATTATATCCCATTAGGCCACAACCAAACTTACCAACGAAGGTTTGGTGCTTGATCAACCGAGAAAATATTGCAGGATTCCTCTGAACTACCAAAAAAACACCCTTCTTCCATTTTCATCCATTGTTGTTGATATGCATTCCTCAAATCAGCTCTTGATTCCAAACAATCTTCATATTTACTAGACGAAGAAAAAGAAGAAAAATCCAACCTTGGAGTTGATAAAGCTGGAGGAGATTTTAGCATATGAAAATTACGATTCATCTCTTCATTCAAAATTCCTGTAGAATCGCTATCCGATAACCCTTTAATCTCTACAAAAATTTTGGATAGTCCATTGGTCTGTAAGCCCGAAATAGGCTGATTTGTCTCTGTGTTTTCCTTTTCAAGTTTAGCTTTTAACTCTCTCAACTGCAATAGATGCACAGAAGAGAATCAGCATAAAACTAAGCAACATCCCAATTCAATAAAATTAAACTCCCTCCCTACCATAACAAAGCTCTCATTTGTTTATTTTAAGGATATATTTTTGTTTCAAGTTTATCCCCTAAATTTATTTGAAGGTTTTGTTTAGTCCGATGGCATGACAATAAAATTGTATTGATAAACCTGTAGAAATTGCGTCATTTTATATTATTAACATTAAACAAATGAGGCTCTTTTTCCGAGACCAAAAAAAAATTTGGCATCTATATCACAAATTGCACCCTATAGTCTAGTCATAAAAGCAATTTTCACCCCAAACTTTATTTTCGGTTAAAAGCATCATAAATTTTGAGTGTCAAAACAATTTACACCCTCCACACTAAAGTTTAGACTGCAAATTGTTTAAGTGCTCAAAGTGTAGGATGCTTTTAATCGAAAATAGAGCTTCGGGTGGAGATTGAATTTGGGCCTAAACCATAGAATAAAAAAAAATTGGATTATAAAAAAAATTTCATGGGACAGAGGGAGTAGTATGTGCAAATGATCATGTAGACACTTTACCTCATGAATCAAATTATCTTTACTCTGCTCAAGCTTACTGTAATTCAGCTTAAGAGATTCATAATTGGCCTTAAGGTGGTTATAGTCTCTCTCCAGCTGCTTTGTTTTCCACCGGGCACGACGATTTTGGAACCAAATCGCAACCTGTCGAGGCTGGAGGCCTAGTTCATGTGCCAGTGTTACTTTTTTCCCAGGATCAAGTTTGTTATCCACCTCAAATATCTTCTCCATTGTCTTTACTTGAGTATAGCTCAATCGCCTTTTTTTATCTGTGTTCTGCCCAGTTTCTTCCATGTATGTGCTGCTGTCTTCGTCGTCTAAACCATTCGGCATTTCTTTGTATTTTTCACTACTGTAAATGCAATTGTCGTTTGGGTTCTTCTTCTCTGTTGTACAAGAAAAAAATATATATGAAGATTCAATTCAGTTAGGCCTATTACAAACACAGCAATGGATATATGAAGATTTTCTTTTTGCTCTAGCAGCCAAACAAAAATATTTGGAAGAATGAAACACTGTTAAGAAAATGAAGTGCAATGTCAATGCTCGGATATATATCCGTGCTTATATTTATAGGCAACTCAGTTTTTCACTAAAAATAAAACAGTATCCTTTTTTCTCAATAGTTGAAGAGTAAGAACTCAATTCAGTTAGGCCACTCAAAAACAGGGACATGGACACGTTAAAAATTTCTTATTTACATTAGCAACCAACTTGAGAGATATTGGAAGAATGAAACAACGTTAAAAATGAAAAGCAATGCAACAAATCCGGGATTGCCTGGAGAAAACTATAGAGGAGTTGTACAGTACAACACCCTCAATGCATGTTTAGGTAATCCAAACATTACAATATTGCAAAGCATGTTCGGACAATCCAATTATGATTTTTAACATACAACAGTCTTTTGATAAAAATAAAACAGTACCCTGTCTGTTGTTGTTTTGTTTTTTTGTTTTTTTTTCTGTAGTTGAAGAGTTTTGTGTACCTTGACGTGGATAGAGTAAAGTGCTCAATGAATTTGTGGAACTGAACCGCTTCATGGCTGACAATTGAGAAAAGAGTATCAACCTTCAAATCTTAATGAATCAAACCCTTAAAATTTTCCTTCTTTTTCTTGTGTATTTTTTTAAAAAAGATTTTCACCACTTTATGCAACTCAAAAAGGAGAGAGAGAGAGATAAGTAGGCTACTTCAGTTCTTATAAGTCAGCCACACATACATATATATATATATATATATATATATATATATATATATGTGTGTGTGGTGTGTGTGTGTGTGTGTGTGTGTGTGTGTCTGTGTTTGTGCGTGTGTTAATGAATGAGTAAAGAAAGCCCAAAATAAAAATGTTTCACAAGCGATTTAATGCAGCAAAAAAAGCCAAACAGAATTCATTCAATCATTAATCAGTCGAGCCAATTTTAAAACATGAAGAGAGAGAGAGAGAGAGAGTTGATATGGACTGGCATGACAATTTCATTTATGCCGGCCTGTTTTATAAAGCTATAAAAAGCCCTTTTAAAGATGACATGAAATGACTAAATTTCAACCCAAATTTCACATTTAGTCACGCGGTGGACCTCTCTTGACACTTACAGTATACTCAGTTATTATCGCGTCACTACCGTTAAATCGACAGCTTACTCCCCTCCTTTCTGCATCCCTCCGTTCTAAAAAAAATTCATTTACAAAATTTATAAATATTAAGTATATGAATATAAAATAAAAATAGTCGAACAATCTTTTTTTTTTATGGAATAAATTGAGTGTTACGTTACTGTCCTAGCTGAGAAATTTCTTTCAAGCTATCCAAAACTCAATTTTAATAAGGAAATTTGATATTTCTATATGTTAAAATGATATTTTCACACGAATCTCACTTATATGAAAGTGAGACTCACTCACTATTTATACGAGAAGAATTATATAAAAATATCAATTTTTTTATATGAAAATATCAAATTCTCTTTTATTAATTTTCTTTCATTCATTCTGTACATGATTTGTAATCATGTATATGCATGTACCAAAGTGTGAAGCTTCCGTCGAATGCTCGTTTTGGATGGTTAATAGGTATAGATGCGCTATGCACGTATAGTATTTTTTTTATAATTAATAAATAATAAGAGTAATACTTGCTAAAAATAGTAAGCATGTCAAAAGTTCTTTTTTTTAATATAAGAGTTAATTGATATTAATATTAAATATTCCCTCCATTCTAAATTATATGCCCAATTTTGGCATTTTAAGTCAAATATACTATTTTTAGAATTGATATTAAGCATATATAAATATATTTTTAATATTTTAAAATTTTGGGTTAGTAGTAAATTGTATACATTTTCTTTTGGTTATAATCTCCATCTATATTTTGGTTAAAATAGTATAAAAATTAGTTTTAAAATGGTCAATTTAACTTTAAAAAAATCTAAATTGGACATTTAATTTGGAACAGAAGAAATAATACAATATTTTTAAAATTTATCATCATAATTTCATAATTATATCACTCCCACTAAACTAATTAACACTTCATTATTTTTAGGAGTAAATATAAAATTATGCATCCTCTTATTTTTGGAACATAAGACTTTTTGTAGAATGCATGGACTAAGATGGTGTCTAATTGCATCTCCCAAAATTAGGTATACATCACCCATCTTGGGTCGTCAGATACATGGTACAGAATACAAATACAACTTACTAATACAACGGTCGTGTACAATACGACAAAACATAAATGTGAGTTTGAATACAATTATTGTCTACTAGAGACTATACAAACTCAAAAGGAGTCCTCATTACAATTATTATCACACTATTTAACAGAATAGTGAGGACTACTAATACTATCATCTGGTCCATCACTCCGTTCCCCGACTCGTCCCAGGTATATTCTCATTTCCTGAAAGGAACAGTGAAAGAAAGTGTAAGCTCAACTAGCCCAGCAAGAAATATTATGAGTAATATAATGCAGAATAAATTATCATTAGCCTTCAACAGTGTTAAACTGATAAAATATAACGAACATCAAGTTTAACTGTAGCGGAACAAGCAATCCATTAAAAGAGTCAAGTAGATAATAAAACCTATTATCTTATATGATTTAAAAGATTTTTCAACACTGTTATCGCTGGGACTCAGCTTAATAAAATAATCCACATCATCGAATCACCCCTGCACTACGGCCAAGGACATTCTTTAGTATCACGACCACAATTATCCATGCACTACGGGCCAAGAATATTTGTGTATTCATTAATGGTCATGATCATGCCAACAACTGTCCATCAATGCACTACGGGCCAATGAGGACTTTTACCACATCATTTGTAACATTACGGTCATGATTATACCGAATAATCCCTGGTCATAATCATACCAAGTCTATCTATGCACTACAGGCCACAGATGACTTTCAACATTTTATAAACATGAGGATGATGACAATGATATAAGAATACAATAAAACAAGTTCAATAATTAATTTATCCAAGAATTAACAACGTCCAAATTGTCAGTATGATACTGCTCTGTGGAGTAAAATTCAAGAATTCTTAGAAGAATATTTTCATGAAAAGATACTAGATGAAGCGCAAATATCAAAGATATTCCACGAATTTCATGGAGTATAGAAGTCAAAGTTTTAACCAACTGAGTATAATAAAGAATGGAATAACAAAAGAAATCACCACTGTAAGACCCCGAATTTTATGAAATAAAAGTATTCAATTTTTCTTATAATTACTATTCAGTAAATGGTTAAATTGATAAAAAGTTAAAATTATGTGTGAAATGTGAATATTTTTCAAAATAAGCAAGTGGTTATAAAATATTCATTGTTGTCGGGGAATATTCGTTTAGTCGTGGAATATTCTTTCTGTCGGGGAATATTCGTACGACGACGCAGCCATTTGTGGGCCCCATAACAGAATAACTGTCGGATAAAGAAAACGACAAATTTGAGTTTTTATAAATAACGGCGTAGTTGTTACCGTTAACACTGTTGGAATACCTGGTGGTTAAAATACAGTAATACGCGTAGTTACACAGTAGCACACGGTATTGCACAGTATTTTTTTTAATTATTGATTCTTACATGAGAAGGCACTACTCAATAATTGTTATAGTAATTACTGTTAAATATTTTATTTTATTGATTCAATAATTGCTACGTTAAAATTTTATATTACTGTTGTTCAATAATTGTCACTGCACAGTATTTTCCATTATCAGATCAATAATTCATATTATTTGAATAATATTATTAGATAACATTATTGGCAATGTCTAGAAAGTTCTGTCTAAAGAGAGGTTTGGTCACCTAATTGCGCGCCAGTAAGGAGAAATTCTTATTGAAAAGCCCCCTCTTTCTTGGGAATGGCCTAGTTGTCATAAATGTGGTTCTGTAATATTATTTGTGAATAATTAATTATTGATTCATATGATAAGGAAATATTTATTTTATGTGGATATAAATGAGGGATATATTTTTGTGGTTAAAAATGAAGGAATTAATGTTGAGATTTTTATCAGTATTTTTGTCAGAATGAAGGTATTAAAAATTAGGATTTTTGAGATATTTTGCGGGGGTTATAATTTTTAATCCGACCGTTGGATCGTGGTAATATTTGGATATGTTATACATATATAAGTTGAGTATATGTCCACAAATTTTGAACCGTTAAAAATGAACGTAAATTTGTTATGAATTTTACGAGATGACTGGTTCAGAAATTGTTAAATTTTCGGAGTTAATCATTTGGTGGAAAATTCTAGAATTGGTGGGCCCCACTCTTGGTTGGTGAAGAAATATGCTGAGATTTTTATTCAAATATGGTGGGTGAGAATAGTAGCAGGTAAAGCCATCAGGTTGCAGGTTAAGTCTGCTTCGGCGTGCTAACATTTTTCTATAAATAGAGAGCTAAGTTAGAATTAAAAATCACACCAAAAATATAAGCTTTCTCTCTTTCTCTCTCTATATTATGAAGCATATTTTGTGAGTATTTAGATACTTTGAGAGTTGCTATTCAGTGCAAGTTTCCTTCGGCTTTGCATTCCAGTCAGAAATACTGCACTTTTGAGGTAAGGGATAGTAAGGGATTTTAAGGATTGTTATGTTTTTCAGTTTCGTAATTTTTCTGACCTTCAAAAATTCTGGAAAAATTTGAAATGATATTTTGATGAGTTTTCTTGATTGTGTCCAAAAATGGTGATTTTTGGATGTATAGATTAAGAGTTATGAATTTTATAAGAGAAGACTATTTTGAAAGTAACCGCTTATAACTTCTTGTGGTTAACTCCAAAATTGATAAAATTTTTATTGGGAGTACATGTATATGATTGGAGTATACTCTGTAAATTTCAGAATTTTTAGATAAAAGTATAATTTTTGATAAATGTCTAAAAATTCGGCTATTTTGGCCATATGAAAAATAGTAAATGACTTTTAAAAATTCTGAGAAAAATATATGTTCAATATGGGACTATATTATGCTAAATCTCAGAAAAGAAATATTTTTGGAACTGATTTGGTATTTTTTCATGAAAATGGTCTAGTTATGAGTAAATGAATTAAGTATGTTATGTGAAGTAAGAAAATTAAAAAATAGGATTTTATGGCTTGAGAATCCTATATGAGGTATATGCAGATTTTTGATGAGGGTTTTTGGTTATTGGTGATGAAATCTTATGAGTTTGGCATTTTAGGATGATTAAATGCATTATTTAGTAAAGTATAAACAATTAAAATAAATTGTTTATAAGCTTAAGAAATATTATTCTTTCAATATCATTATACCGAAATATTGGTATGCATTTTATTGTGGAATTTCTTCCTTTTTGTGTCGAGTTTACTATTCATGAGTTACTATTCATGAGTTACTATTCATGAGTTACCATTCACGAGTTACTATTCATGAGTTACTATTCACGAGTTACTATTCACGACAAAATTGGTTTCTTTTTCTGACCAAATTATAGTTGGTTTATGAATATTACTCTTGAGATTAAATCTATATGTTGATTATATTGATTTTATTATCATATATAACATTTTTATAACCCTAATGATGATATTTCTCTTTGACTTGAGTGTAAAGATGGGTAGATTTCTGGTATGATCATGACTATGGGTTCTCTTTGGCCAGTAGTGCAAAGTTGAATTGTTGACTGGTATGATCATGACCATTGAATTTATAAGTGAATATCTTTAACTTAAGTGCAAAGGTGAATTGATCAACATGGTTATAATTATTGTTTATATAAATTCTGAAATGATTATATATTTCTTTGAGATATTAATATATTTGGCCTGTAGTGTAAATATGAACTATTGATGAATATATTTGGTCGTAGTGCACATATGAACTGTTGAGGAGTATCTTTTCTGACGCCCCCAAAATAGGTATACAACACCCATTCTGAGTCGCCAAATACATGGTACAGAAAGCAAACTACAACTTCAATAATACAATTATCGTGCAAAATACGACAACACATATTGTGAGTTTAAATACAACTATTGTCTTCTGGATAATATCCACACTCAAATAAATTCTCATTACAATTATTCAAACACTATTTTACAGAAATAGTGAGGACTGCTAAAATATCTTTCTAGAACCATCATTCCATACCCCGACTAGATCCTGCTATGTTCTCACCTCCTGAGAAGAAAAATAGAACAAAAAGGAAAAGGGTGAGCTCAACTAGCCCAGTAAAGAATATTATGACTAAGATAATATACAACAAATTATCGTTAGTCTTCAACAGGAAAAAATCTGATAGAATATAATCGACAATAAGTTTTAGATCAACAACTGCAGCGAAAATAGCAAACCATTAGAAGAGTCAAGTAGAGAATAAATTCTACTATCTTCTAAGAATTAAAAGTCCATTATCAATATTTTATCCCTGTAACATCAATTAATAATCATCTTTATCCAGATATTCATCTTTGCACTACAGGCCAAAGATATTCATTTGTATCACCTGTCAGTCATGTTCATCTCAACACCTGTTCATCTTTGCACTACAGGCCAAAGATATTCATCAAGTAATCATACATCTTTGCACTACAGGCCAAAGATATTCAGTAATATCATCATTTAGGACTGAGGATGATAAAAAATATCTTAAAGAGAACCAATCCAGTGAGACAGAAGGACAAATAGTAGGGATTCGTATAACAGTTTATCCAAGATCAATAATACTTCATAATAATCAATTGTGAAGCAGAATTCAAAAATAAAGATCAAAATATGGATACAATCAAAGATAGTAACCATAATAGACATCTTGGATAAAAAGAAAAAAATTTTATTTTTCGGTGAATAGTGTCGTATTCGTGAATAGTACCGTATACGTGAATAGTAACCCCGACACAAAAAGTTCTAAATTTGATAAAAACTCATATCAATATTTCAGCATAATGATATTGAAGAAAATAATATCATTAAGAAAAAAATAATATCCATTACCTCAAAATATCAGTACTTCTGGTCGGAATACCGGTATAAGGCTGAAAGAAACTTGCTCTGATGAATAGAAACTCTCAAAGTATCTAAATACTCACAAAATACACTCAATAATCTAGAGAGAGAAAGAGAGAAAACTTGTTTCTTATGTGATTTTCAATTCTAACTTAGCCCTCTATTTATAGGAAAATGTTAGCACGCCAAAGCAGACTTAACCTGCAACCTGATGGCTTTACCTGCTACTATTCCCACCCACCACATTTGAATAAAAATCTCAGTATATTTCTTCACCAACCAATAGTGGGGCCCACCAATTCTAGAATTTTCTATCAAAATGATAAACTCCAAAAATTTAACAATTTCTGAACCAGTCATCTCGTAAAATTCATAATAAATCATACGTTCATTTTTAACGGTTCAAAATTTGTGGACATATACTCAACTTATATATGTATAACATATCCAAACATTACCACGATCCAACGGTCGGATTAAAAATTATAACCCCCGCAAAATATCTCAAAAACCCTGATTTTTAATACCTCCATTCCGACAAAAATACTGATAAAAACCTCAATATTAACTCCTTCATTTTTAACCACAAAAATATTTCTCTCATTTATATCCACATAAAATAAATATTTCCTTATCATATGAATCAATAATTAATTATTCACAAATAATATTACAGAATCATATTTATGACAACCAGGCCGTTCCCAGGAAAGAGGGGGCTTTTCAATAAGGATTTCTCCTTACTGGCGCGGAATTAGATGACCAAACCTCTCCTTAGACAGAACTTTCTAGACATTGTCAATAATGTTATCTAATAATATTATTCAAATAATATGAATTATTGATCTGATAAAGAAAAATACTGTGCAGCAATAATTATTGAAACAACAATAATATAAAATATCAACGCAACAATTATTGAATCAATAAAATAAAATATTGAATAATAACTACTGTAACAATTATTGAGTAGTGCCTTCTTACGTAAGATTCAATAATTGGTGCAATACTGTGTACTACTGTATTTTAACCACCGGGTATTCCAACAGTATTAGCGGTAACAACTACGCCGTTATTTATAAACAACTTATACTTGTCGTTTTCTTCATCCAATCGCTTTCCGTTATGGGGCCCACATAAGGCTGCGCCGTCGTACGAATATTCCCCGACAGCAAGAATATTCCACGACCAAACGAATATTCCCCGACAAAATGAATATTTTATAACCACTTGCTTATTTTGCAAAATTTACACATTTCACCCATAACCAAAGTATTATATCAAATTAACCCCTTATTATTCACAATAATATTTAGAGAAAATTTGATTTTATTCATTAATAAGTTGGGGTCTTACAACCTCCCCTCCTTATGAAATTTCGTCCTCGAAATTGACGTACGTACCTGATGTTTCAAAAAGGTGAGGATACCTCGCTTTCATTTCTGATTCCAACTCCCAGGTCATTTCTTCAATAGCATGATTTCTCCACAAAACCTTAACTTGTGGTATAACCTTCGTGCGTAGGACATGCTCTTTTCTATCCAAGATCTTAACAGGTACCTCCTCGTACGTTAAATCTTCAGCTATCTCGTCTGGTTCTAACTCAATAATGTGGTTCAGGTCTTTAACATATTTACGAAGCATAGATATGTGAAAAATATTATGAACACGAGACATGCTTGGAGGTAATGCGAGTTTATATGCCACATTTCCTATTCGCTTAAGAATCTCAAATGGACCAATAAATCTTGGATTGAGCTTTCCTCTCTTCCCAAATCTTGTAACTCCCTTCCATGGTGCAACACGTAATAATACATGATCCCCAATATTAAATTCCACGTCCTTTCGATGAAGATCCGCATAACTCTTTTGTCGATCCTGTGCCGTTTGTATACGTTGTCGAATCGTTTGGATTTTCTCTGTAGTAATGCATACCAACTCTGGTCCCAACAATGTTGCTTCACCCACCTCGTCCCAGCATACTGGAGAACGACATTTTCTTCCATACAACGCCTCGAATGGAGCCACACCTATGCTCGCCTGATAACTGTTGTTGTAGGAGAATTCCACCAATGGTAGGTACTTATCCCAACTCCCTTTGAGATCTAGGACACAAAGTCTTAATAGATCTTCAAGAGTTTGAATAGTCCTCTCTGATTGTCCGTCCGTTTGAGGATGGTATGCTGAACTGAATCGTAAATCCGTGCCCACAGCTTTCTGCAAGCTAACCCAAAATCGTGAAGTGAATCTTGGGTCACGATCCGAAACTATGGATACTGGCATGCCATGCAATCTCACAATCTCATTCACGTACATACTAGCAAGACGTTCAAGGGAATAAGTCTCACGTATCGACAAGAAATGAGCGGACTTGGTTAATCTATCCACAATAACCAAAATCGCATCTATGCCTTGAGAAACCTTGGGAAGACCTGTAACAAAATCCATAGTAATGTGTTCCCACTTCTATTTCGGAATCTCAAGTGGTTGCAATGGACCCTTTGGTACTTGATGCTCCGCTTTTACACGTTGATAAGTTAAACGTCTCGAGATAAACTCCGCGATCTCTCTTTTCATATTGCTCCACCAAAATGTATGTCGAAGATCGTGATACATTTTGGTACTCCCAGGATGGATTGCAAACGGTGTGTTGTGTGCCTCCATCATTATTCTATGCTTCAAGTCAAAATCGTTAGGAACACAAAGTCTGGAGCTGACTCGAAGTATTCCTTCTTCATCGATTCTTGCTTCTGGAATAGCACCTTCTTGCACTTTCTTCTTCATACGCATCAGCTCCATGTCCGTAGCTTGAGCAGCTTTAACTTTATAGATTAAAGTCGGTTCTACTCGTATATTTGATATCATCATGTGGGTACTTGGAGCCTTCATCTCTATCTCCATCATTTGCAAGTCATACAAAATGGGCCTTTGTGTTAACAACATTGCACTCGTACCCGCATATGATCTTCTACTCAATGTGTCAGCTACTACGTTTGCTTTTCCGGGATGATATTGGATGGTATGATCGTAATCTTTCAACAGCTCGAGCCAACGTCGCTGCCGCATGTTGAGTTCCTTTTGGGTGAAGAAATATTTGAGGCTTTTATGATCTGTATAGATCTCCACTTTCTCCCCATACAGGTAGTGTCTCCAGATCTTCAACGCAAAAACGACTGCTGCCAACTCCAAATCATGAGTAGGATAATTCCTCTCATATTCTTTGAGTTGTCGCGAGGTATAGGCTATGACTTTCTCATGTTGCATGAGAACACATCCTAACCCTTTGCTTGAAGGATCGCTGTAGATAACAAATTCATCCGAACCAGATGATATTGTCAGAACAGGTGCCGAAATGAGTCTCCTCCTGAGTTCTTGAAAACTCTTCTCACATTCCTCACTCCATACGAATTTTGTATCTTTCCGAGTCAGTTGAGTTAACGGAGTAGCGATTCGAGAAAATTCTTTCACAAATCTCCGATAATAACAAGCTAAGCCCAGAAAGCTACTAGGACGAATAAAACTAATGTCTAATAACTCTTGTAATTAGATTTTTAACTCCTGAAATTCAATAGGAGCAATTCGATATGGGGTTTTAGAAATGGGCTTTGTTCCGGGTTCAAGGTCAATAAAGAATTCAACTTCACGTTCTGGGGGTAGACCAGGAAGTTCTTCAGAAAATACATCGGAAAATTCTCTAACAGTAGAAATATTATTCAAATCTGACTTGTCTTTGTTCAAATCCATAACATGGGCTAAGAAAGCTTGACATCCGTTTTTCAATAAACGAATAGCTTTGTGGCTTGATATGACAGTAACTGATTTTAGTGGTTTAGTAGTTTGAATTCGTATGACAGGTTGGTTAGGAATATGAAAACTAACAACCTTACGAAAACAATCAATTTTAGCATGATGAGTGGTTAACCAATCAATTCCTAAAATCACATCAAAAGTAGGTATCTTTAAAGAGATAAGATCAACAGGTAATGTGATAGTGCCAACTTGGATCATGCAAGATTTATAAATTATAGATGTAACGAAGGTTTCACCCAACGGAGTTTCAACAGATAAGTTAAAGTCCAATTTCTCCGGAGTCAAGTTTAAACGTTGAGCACAAGCAGGAGAGATAAAAGAATGGGTAGAACCGGTATCTAGTAAAGTATAAACTTCGCAAGAATTTAAGATTAGCTTACCCGTGATCACCTCGTTCGGGTTTCTCGCGTTTTGGCCAGTCACGACAAACGCCCTTCCAGGAACCACTGATTTCGACTTATCCGGGACAACTTTTGGAGTCACCATCCTCGCTGAACTTGGTTTTGCTACAGAACACTCTCGAGCTATATGACCCTCCTTTCCACAGTTATAACATACCTTGAATTGTTGTGGGTAGTTTGGGCTGATATGTCCCTCTTTCCCACATTGTAACATACGACCGGTGGTCGTTCTCCTCCCCTAGAAACAGTTGATGTTTGTGCTGACGTCTTCACGTTATCATTGTTGTACCTTCTCTTCTTGAAATCTCCTCCCGACTCGCTCCTTCTATTATCACGACCACGATTACCACCAGAGTGGTTACCGCTTTTGTCCGAATATTTTCCTCCCTGCTGGTTTTCATTGCTTCGATGACTGCTGCCACCAGTATGACCCTGGTTGTGGTCCCTCGGTTACACATACTCATTATCTCGCTCTAATAATTGAGCCCTGTTTACAACATCTGAATATAAAAAAAATTTATGAGAGATAAGATATTGTCGAATCTCGGGTTTTAGACCTCTCAAAAACATCCTTGTCATTCGTTCCTCATTTTCGACCAAATGAGGTATAAACCTGGATAACTCTGCAAACTTTGCCTCGTACTGGGACACCGTCATGTTATTTTGTTCCAGTCTGATAAACTCCACCTCCTTCATATGATGAATACTTTCAGGAAAGTACTTGTCATTGAACAGTTTTTGAAATGTTTCCCAGGACATGTTGAGTGCGTCAGGCTGGGTACGCTTCACAGACTCCCACCAGTAGTCTGCCTCACCGCGGAACATAAAAGTGGCGAATGGAACCTTCTGTTCCTCCGTGCATCCCAAGACATCGAATATCTTGATAATTTGCTTGACCCACGTTTCTGCCATGATCGGATCCGGCTTTCCCTTAAATTCTGGTGGTCCCAATTCTTTGAACTGCTTAGCTGTGACAAACCGCGCGTTGTTATCATTTCCACCCGTATTCTGCACACGAGTCTCCCTCGTCTGATTTTGCATGAACTGCAAAAAGCTCCTAAACATTCCATCATTCATCGTTTGCTCGGTAACGTTGTTTACAGGAGGAATATTACCTTCCTGTTGCACGTTTCCCTGGGTGGTGATCAAAGGTGTCTCCACCGTCTGATTTACTCAATTATTAACGTTCTCAGCTGCCATTCTTAAATACTGCCATAAAACAAGGGTTAATAGTCATGTCATATATTATCCCTATACTCTGACCGACCAAATAAACACCAAATAAACTTAGTCAGGTCATACTAGCGAAGGAATTCCCCGTCTCTCCCCTCCTAGTTCTTGTCTCACATCTCAGCTAGGGATCATATCCCTAAGCTCTGATACCAACTGTGACGCCCCCAAAATAGGTATACAGCACCCATTTTGAGTCGCCAAATACATGGTACAGAAAGTAAACTACAACTTCAATAATACAATTGTCGTGCAAAATACGATAACACATACTGTTAGTTTAAATACAACTATTGTCTTCTGGATAATATCCACACTCAAATAAATTCTCATTACAATTATTCAAGCACTATTTTACAGAAATAGCGAGGACTGCTAAAACATCTTTCTAGAACCATCACTCCATACCCCGACTAGATCCTGCTATGTTCTCACCTCCTGAGAAGAAAAATAGAACAAAAAGGAAAAGGGTGAGCTCAACTAGCCCAGTAAAGAATATTATGACTAAGATAATATACAACAAATTATCGTTAGTCTTCAACAGGAAAAAATCTGATAAAATATAATCGACAACAAGTTTTAGATCAACAACTGCAGCGAAAATAGCAAACCATTAGAAGAGTCAAGTAGAGAATAAATTCTACTATCTTCTAAGAATTAAAAGTCCATTATCAATATTTTATCCCTGTAACATCAATTAATAATCATCTTTATCCAAATATTCATCTTTGCACTACAGGCCAAAGATATTCATTTGTATCACCTGTCAGTCATGTTCATCTCAACACCTGTTCATCTTTGCACTACAGGCCAAAGATATTCATCAAGTAATCATACATCTTTGCACTACAGGCCAAAGATATTCAGTAATATCATCATTTAGGACTGAGGATGATGAAAAATATCTTAAAGAGAACGAATCCAGTGAGACAGAAGGACAAATAGTAGGGATTCGTATAACAGTTTATCCAAGATCAATAATACTTCATAATAATCAATTGTGAAGCAGAATTCAAAAATAAAGATCAAAACATGGATACAATCAAAGATAGTAACCATAATAGACATCTTGGACAAAAAGGAAAAATTTTTATTTTTCGGTGAATAGTGCTGTGAGACCCCAGATTTTATAAATAAATATTTAAATTTTTTTTCGAAATAATTTTTTTATATTATAGTGTGGATTTGAGATAATGTTATAGTTGTGGGTATTATTTATAAATTTTACAAAGTATGCAAGTTGTTATAATATTCGATTGGTCGGAGAATATTCTTTTTGTCGGGGAATATCCGTACGACGACACAATCATTGGTGGACCCCACAACGGAATTATTGTCTGATTGAGAAAACGACAAAAATATTTTATGAAAATAACGGCGGAAGTTTTACCGTTAATACTGTTGAACTACTCGGTAGTAAAAGTACAGTAATACGCGTGGTTGCATAGTAGCACACGGTATTGATTATTGATGCTTACGTGAGAAGTCACTCAGTTTTGTTTATTTTATAAACCCCTATTTTCAAAATAATAGGTAGAAATTATTTAAAGGTGTGGCCCACATGTGGGGTCCATATGTGTTGAAAATGATTTTGGAAATGGGGGGAGAAAGAGTATACGTATGGGATAGGAAAGATATATATATATATATATATATATATATATATATATATATGTGTGTGTGTGTGTGTGTGTGTGTGTGTGTGTGTGTGTGTGTGTGTGTGTGTGTAATGAGTATGTGGTGGGAGAAAAGGATAGGTGAAAATGATAGGTTGATGTATTGTGTGGGAAAGGAGGGAAGTATTTTATATAGATATATATGTTAGTGGATTTTGGTGGAGTATTGAAATGATGAGGGAAGTATTTATTTTTTTATTATATATAATGTTAGTGGAGGATGGTGGAAAAGGTGGAGTGTATTATATATATATTATATGAGGTGTGGGTAATATATGAATATATATTATATGTGATGAGTGTGTGTGTGTGTTGGTAAATGTGAGTGGTGGAGTGTGTGAATATATATATATATATATATAATCTAGAAAATTGGATAAATAATAGGTGGGGCACATGTTTGAAATTGGTGGAGGAAATTTGAACGCATGTTTGGATGGTTTAAGTTTTCAACCAACATGTGGCTATATGTATATATATATATATAGGTTGATTTTGGATTTTGGTGGAATGAGTACGACATGTATTTTATATATATATATATATATATATATATATATATATATATATATATATATATATATATATATATATATATATATATAAGTTAAGTTTGAAAAATTGGCAAGGAGGATAAGATGAGTTCACGGGGTTTCACCCGTGATTTCTTTTTCTTTGCACATGTTATATATATATATATATATATATATATATATATATATATATATATATATATATATATATATATATATATAATATTATATATTTTATTTAAAAGATTTTGCTTTAAATATGGACCGTCAGATTAAAGTAAATCAATCTGGACCGTTCATGAGTTAGTTACTATGCAATCCATTCTTCTATAAATAGCAGCTCATTCTTTCATTATTTCTTACGAATTCACTGAACTCTAGAGAGAGAAACTATAGAGAGAGAGAAGAAGAGTATTCTGCTACTTAATTACTTCCTTATTTCAGCTCTTCTTTAAAACGGTAAGGGGTGTTATTCTTTCTTATTCATGAAGAGAACTGTTGTTATTCTATTTCTTATTATTCTGTTGGAATAACCTGTATACGCGGTCTACCCTATACTTGGTGACATTCTTCTATTATTCTGTTGGAACATCCTGTCTGTGTGTTTTACACCGGACCTGGTTCCGTTTTTGTTATAATTTTGTTGGAACATCCTGTCTGTGTGTTTTACACCGCACCTGGTTCCGTCTTGTTATTATTCTGTCAGAACATCCTGTCTGTGCGTTTACGCCGGACCTGGTTCCATTATTTATTATTCTGTTGGAATATCTTGTCTGTGTGTTTACGCCGGACCTGGTTTCATTATTTATTATTCTGTTGGAATAATCTGTCTGTGCGGTCTATCGCATGCATGGTGATTTCTTTTGTTATTCTATTCTTTATTGTACTTAGTTGGTTAAGTTTTGACTTCTATACTCCATGAAATTAGTGGAATATCCTTGATAATTGCGTTTCATCCAGTATCTTTTCATGAAAATATTCTTCTAAGTATTCTTGAAATTTTCCTCCACAAAGCAGTATCATGTTGACAATTTGGACGTTATTAATTCCTGGATAAACTAATTCTTGAACTTGTTTTATTGAATTCTTATATCATTGTCATCATCCTCATGTTCATAAAATGTTGAAAGTCATCTGTAGCCTGTAGTGCATAGATGGACTTGGTATGATTATGACCAGGGATTATTCGGTATAATCATGACCGTAATGTTACAAATGATGTGGTAAAAGTCCTCATTGGCCCGTAGTGCATTGATGGACAGTTGTTGGCATGATCATGACCATTAATGAATATACGAATATCCTTGGCCGTAGTGCAGGGGTGATTCGATGATGTGGATTATTTTATTAAGCTGAGTCTCAGCGATCACAGTATTGGAAAATCTTTTAAATCATAAAAGATAGTAGAGTTTATTTTCTACTTGACTTTTTTAATGGATTGCTTGTTCCGCTGCAGTTAAACTTGATGTCTATTATATTTTATCAGTTTAACATTGTTGAAGGCTAATGATAATTTATTCTGCATTATCTTAGTCATAATATTTCTTACTGGGCTAGTTGAGCTCACCCTTTATTTCACTGTTCTCTTCAGGAAATGAGAACGTAGCTGGGGCAAGTCGGGGAACGGAGTGATGGTCCGAATGATAGTATTAGTTAGTAGTCCTCACTATTCTATGTAATAGTGTGTTAATAAATGTAATGAGGACTCCTTTTGAGTATGAATACTCTCTAGAAGATAATATTTGTATTCAAACTCCCAGTTTATGTTTTGTCTTATTGTACACGACAGTTGTATTAGTAAGTTGTATTTGTATTCTGTACTATGTATCTGACGACCCAAGATGGGTGATGTATACCTAATTTTGGGGGCGTCACAGTTAGTATCAGAGCTTAGGGATATGATCCCTGGCTAAGATGTGAGAATAGAACTAGGAGGGGAGAGACGGGGAATTCCTTCGCTAGTATGACCTACCTAAGTTTATTTGTTATGGTTGGTCAGAGTATATTGATAATATATGACATGTTAATTAACCCTTGTTTTGTGGCAGTATTTGAAAATGGCAGCTGAAAATGTCAACAATGGAGTGAGTGAGACCGTGACACCTCTAATCACCAACCAAGATAATGTAATATCAGGCGAAGAAGAAATTAGAGATATCTACGTGGTAAGTGAAGAACTAATAGTTGCACCCGAGCTAGTGGCAGAGGTATCAGCTGAGAGTGAGGAAGAAGAGGAAGAAGAGGAAGAAGAGGAACCTGAGGAGAATTGGTTAGAAGAAATCTATGATCAAAACTTAGAATTACAAAATCGTGTTCATGAGTTAGAAGAGCAGGCTGAAGAACGGCAGACGGTCGTTGAGCAAAGAGATGTAACGATTCAAAATTGTGTTACCCGATATGTGATGCTCGAACAAAATCACGCTTTGGCAGAGTGTAAGATATTAAAGTTGGAATCTGAGAATTCAAATATCAAGGATCAGCTGAAAGAAGAAACAACTGAACGAGTGAGAATGCAGGATGCGTGGGTAAAAGTCACACGACGTGTTGATATTGTAGAAAGAGATGTCCGATCCAAAAAGGCTAAAATAGATGATATACATTTCTCTTTTTGGACAGTAATTGGGAGAACCCAACATCGAGTTTTGAATTACCCTGTACAGAGCGGTCAATCTGAACTCGATATGGATCGAAGATTGATGATTCAGATCATGAAGCAGGAGTATGATGAAGCAGTTGAGGGTGGAATATGCCCTATATTAAAGTCAATTCCAACGATAGAGATGACATCAAATGCTACCCCAGACAAGTCAAAGCCGGGTAGTTCAAGGGAGAGCGGTTGTCATGACTTCCCAACAAGTGAGGAACCCAAATGAAGTTATCGCGGGTAAGCTAATCATAAACCCTTGCGAAGTTTGTACCTTATTCGATACTGGTTCTACCCACTCTTGTTTTTCACCTAGTTGTGTTCAACGTTTAAACTTGGCCTTAAAAAAAAATTTATTAGACTTGACTTATCTGTTGAAACTCTGTTAGGAGAAACCTTCGTTAACTCCACTAATTATAAATCTTGTTTGATTCAAATCGACACTTTCACATTACCTGTCGATATGTGATTTTTGGAAACGATTGGTTAACTACCCATTATGCTTTTCGTAAGGTTGTTAATTTTCATATTCCTAACCAACCTGTTATGCGAATTCAAGCAACCAAACAACTAAAGTCAATCATTATCATATCAAGCCATAAGTAAAGATCCCCGTTCCTTTCGTTGTTGACTTCCTGGTGTGGAATGCATCGAAGCCAGACTTTCCGTATGAGACGTTGTAAATGACGATGGCAAGCTGATAGGTATCAATGTGACGTGTTATCCAAGTATGGGATGAGAGTCACAGTTTGGAATGATATTTCTATTGTTAATAAATTTCCTGACGTATTCTTGAAGATTTCCTAGCCTGCCCTAGAGCGTGAAATCAAATTTTGTATTGACCCCAGTACAAAACCCATTTCTTAAACCCTCAAATATTTCTTTACTTAAAACGAACGTATCAGGCGCCAAAGACGTTGGCTCGAGCTGTTAAAGATTACGATCGTACCATTTAATATCATCGTGGAAAAGTGAACGTGGTAGGTGACGCGTTGAGTAGAAGATCATATGCAAGTACGAGTACGATACTGTCAACATAAAGGCCCATTTTGTGTGACTTGCAAAGGATAGAGATAGAGTTAAAGACTCTAGGGATCCACGTGATGATGTCAAATAATACGAGTAGAATCGACTTTAATCGATAAAGTTAAAGCAGCTCAAGCTAAATACTCAGAGCAGATGAATGAAGAAGGTTCAAGAGGACATTATTATAGAAGCAAGAATCGACGAATAGAGTAAATCTTAACCCTCGATTTTATTGACCCATTCGAAATCCTCGATGAAGTAGGAACTGTGGCCTATAGAGTCGTTTTACCGCCAAGTATGCCACGTGTTCATAACGTTTTTAACGTATCAATGTTACGTAAATATATGGACGACCCGAACCACATTATTGATTTAGAACCGGACGAGATAGCAGAAGATTTAACGTTGAGGAGATACGTGTTAATATATTGGATAAGAATGATCATATTCAACACTCAATGGTTATACCTCAAGAGTTAGAATTTAAAATGAAGTCAAGGTTACCTCACCTGTTCGGCATACCAGGAACGTACGTAAATTTCGAGGGCGAAATTCCATAAGGAGGGGAGATTGTGAGACCCCAGATTTTATAAATAAATATTTAATTTTTTTTTCGAAATAAATTTTTTATATTATAGTGTGGATTTGAGATAATGTTATAGTTGTGGGTATTATTTATAAATTTTACAAAGTATGCAAGTTGTTATAATATTCGATTGGTCGGAGAATATTCTTTTTGCCGGGGAATATCCGTACGACGACACAATCATTGGTGGACCCCACAACAGAATTATTGTCTGATTGAGAAAACGACAAAAATATTTTATGAAAATAACGGCGGAAGTTTTACCGTTAATACTGTTGAACTACTCGGTAGTAAAAGTACAGTAATACGCGTGGTTGCATAATAGCACACGGTATTGATTATTGATGCTTACGTGAGAAGTCACTCAATTTTGTTTATTTTATAAACCCCTATTTTCAAAATAATAGGTAGAAATTATTTAAAGGTGGGGCCCACATGTGGGGTCCATATGTGTTGAAAATAATTTTGAAAATGGGGGGAGAAAGAGTATACGTATGGGATAGGAAAGATATATATATATATATATATATATATATATATATGTGTGTGTGTGTGTGTGTGTGTGTGTGTGTGTGTGTGTGTGTGTGTGTGTAATGAGTATGTGGTGGGAGAAAAGGATAGGTGAAAATGATAGGTTGATGTATTGTGTGGGAAAGGAGGGAAGTATTTTATATAGATATATATGTTAGTGGATTTTGGTGGAGTATTGAAATGATGAGGGAAGTATTTGTTTTTTTTATTATATATAATGTTAGTGGAGGATGGTGGAAAAGGTGGAGTGTATTATATATATATTATATGAGGTGTGGGTAATATATGAATATATATTATATGTGATGAGTGTGTGTGTGATGGTAAATGTGAGTGGTGGAGTGTGTGAATATATATATATATATATATATATATATATATATATATATATATATATATATATATATATATATAATCTAGAAAATTGGATAAATAATAGGTGGGGCACATGTTTGAAATTGGTGGAGGAAATTTGAACGCATGTTTGGATGGTTTAAGTTTTCAACCAACATGTGGCTATATATATATATATATATATATATATATATATATATAGGTTGATTTTGGATTTTGGTGGAAGGAGTACGACATGTATTATATATATATATATATATATATATATATATATATATATATATATATATATATATATGTATATATATAAGTTAAGTTTGAAAAATTGGCAGGGAGGATAAGATGAGTTCACGGGGTTTCACCCGTGATTTCTTTTTCTTTGCACATGTTTATATATATATATATATATATATATATATATATATATTATTTAAAAGATTTTGCTTTAAATATGGACCGTCAGATTAAAGTAAATCAATCTGGACTGTTCATGAGTTAGTTACTATGCAATCCATTCTTCTATAAATAGCAGCTCATTCTTTCCTTATTTCTTACGAATTCACTGAACTCTAGAGAGAGAAACCATAGAGAGAGAGAAGAAGAGTATTCTGCTACTTAACTACTTCCTTATTTCAGCTCTTCTTTAAAACGGTAAGGGGTGTTATTCTTTCTTATTCATGAAGAGAACTGTTGTTATTCCATTTCTTATTATTCTGTTGGAATAACCTGTATACGCGGTCTACCCTATACTTGGTGACATTCTTCTATTATTCTATTGGAACATCCTGTTTGTGTGTTTTACACCGAACCTGGTTCCGTTTTTGTTATAATTTTGTTGGAACATCCTGTCTGTGTGTTTTACACCGGACCTGGTTCCGTCTTGTTATTATTCTGTCGGAACATCCTGTCTGTGCGTTTACGCCGGACCTGGTTCCATTATTTATTATTCTGTCGGAATATCCTGTCTTTGTTTTTACGCCGGACCTGGTTCCATTATTTATTATTCTGTTAGAATAACCTGTCTGTGCGGTCTATCGCATGCATGGTGATTTCTTTTGTTATTCCATTCTTTATTGTACTTAGTTGGTTAAGTTTTGACTTCTATACTCCATGAAATTAGTAGAATATCCTTGATAATTGCGGTTCATCCAGTATCTTTTCATGAAAATATTCTTCTAAGTATTCTTGAAATTTTCCTCCACAAAGCAGTATCATGTTGACAATTTGGACGTTATTAATTCCTAGATAAACTAATTCTTGAACTTGTTTTATTGAATTCTTATATCATTGTCATCATCCTCATGTTCATAAAATGTTGAAAGTCATCTGTGGCCTGTAGTGCATAGATGGACTTGGTATGATTATGACCAGGGATTATTCGGTATAATCATGACCGTAATGTTACAAATGATGTGGTAAAAGTCCTCATTGGCCCGTAGTGCATTGATGGACAGTTGTTGGCATGATCATGACCATTAATGAATATACGAATATCCTTGGCCGTAGTGCAGGGGTGATTCGATGATGTGGATTATTTTATTAAGCTGAGTCTCAACGATCACAGTATTGGAAAATCTTTTAAATCATAAAAGATAGTAGAGTTTATTTTCTACTTGACTCTTTTAATGGATTGCTTGTTCCGCTGCAGTTAAACTTGATGTCTATTATATTTTATCAGTTTAACTTGATGTCTAGTTGAGCTCACCCTTTCTTTCACTGTTCTCTTCAGGAAATGAGAACGTAGCTGGGGCAAGTCGGAGAACGGAGTGATGGTCCGAATGATAGTATTAGTTAGTAGTCCTCACTATTCTATGTAATAGTGTGTTAATAAATGTAATGAGGACTCCTTTTGAGTATGAATACTCTCTAGAAGATAATATTTGTATTCAAACTCCCAGTTTATGTTTTGTCTTATTGTACACGACAGTTGTATTAGTAAGTTGTATTTGTATTCTGTACTATGTATCTGACGACCCAAGATGGGTGATGTATACCTAATTTTGGGGGCGTCACAAGTGTCGTATTCGTGAATAGTACCGTATACGTGAATAGTACCGTATACGTGAATAGTAACCCCGACACAAAAAGTTCTAAATTTGATAAAAACTCATATCAATATTTCAGCATAATGATATTGAAGAAAATAATATCATTAAGAAAAAAACAATATCCCTTACCTCAAAATATCAGTACTTCTGGTCGGAATACCGGTATAAGGCTGAAAGAAACTTGCTCTGATGAATAGAAACTCTCAAAGTATCTAAATACTCACAAAATACACTCAATAATCTAGAGAGAGAAAGAGAGAAAACTTGTTTCTTGTGTGATTTTCAATTCTAACTTAGCCCTCAATTTATAGGAAAATGTTAGCACGCCAAAGCAGACTTAACCTGCAACCTGATGGCTTTACCTGCTACTATTCCCACCCACCACATTTGAATAAAAATCTCAGCACATTTCTTCACCAACCAAGAGTAGGGCCCACCAATTCTAGAATTTTCTATCAAAATGATAAACTCCGAAAATTCAACAATTTCTGAACCAGACATCTCGTAAAATTCATAATAAATCATACGTTCATTTTTAACGGTTCAAAATTTGTGGGCATATACTCAACTTATATATGTATAACATATCCAAAAATTACCACGATCCAACGGTCGGATTAAAAATTATAACCCCCGCAAAATATCTCAAAAATCCTGATTTTTAATACCTCCATTCCGACAAAAATACTGATAAAAACCTCAACATTAACTCCTTCATTTTTAACCACAAAAATATATCCCTCATTTATATCCACATAAAATAAATATTTCCTTATCATATGAATCAATAATTAATTATTCATAAATAATATTACAGAATCACATTTATGACAACCAGGTCGTTCCCAGGAAAGAGGGGGCTTTCCAATAAGGATTTCTCCTTACTGGCGCGCAATTAGATGACCAAACCTCTCCTTAGACAGAACTTTTTAGACATTGCCAATAATGTTATCTAATAATATTATTCAAATAATATGAATTATTGATCTGATAAAGAAAAATACTGTGCAGCAATAATTATTGAAACAACAATAATATAAAATATCAACGCCGCAATTATTGAATCAATAAAATAAAATATTGAATAATAACTACTGTAACAATTACTGAGTAGTACCTTCTTACGTAAGATTCAATAATTGGTATAATATCGTGTGCTATTATATTTTAACCACCGGGTATTCCAACAGTATTAGCGGTAACAACTACACCGTTATTTATAAACAACTTATACTTGTCGTTTTCTTCATCCAATCGCTTTTCGTTATGGGGCCCACACAAGGCTGCGCCATCGTACGAATATTCCCCGACAGCAAGAATATTCCACGACTAAACGAATATTCCCCGACAAAATGAATATTTTATAACCACTTGCTTATTTTGCAAAATTTGCACATTTCACCCATAACCAAAGTATTATATCAAATTAACCCCTTATTATTCATAATAATATTTAGAGAAAATTTGATTTTATTCATTAATAAGTTGGGGTCTTACATCTTTGGCCTGTAGTGCAAAGATGAATTGTTGATGAATATCTTTGGTCCGTAGTGCAAAGATGACATGTTGTTGAATATCTTTGGCCAGTAGTGCAAAGATGAACAGATGTTGAGATGAACATGACCAACTGGTGATACAAATGAATATCTTTGGCCGTAGTGCAAAGATGAAGTTATTAGTATGATTATGAACAGGAAATGTGATTTGGTGTAACCATGATCTTTGATGTTTCAGGTAAAGATAGGTGATGAAAATTATCTTCGTCCTGGATGAGAAGGAAAATTTAGAACTACAGTTATAATTATGAGTTATTCATATGATTGTGGACCAGAATTGTTGATTGATATTACATGGATAAAATATTATTGGTGAATTTTTAACATGGAGAAGATAATAGACTTTATAGTCTATTTGACTCTTCTAATGGATTGCTTGTTCCGCTGCAACTATGGTTGAAATTTTTATTATCTACCATATGTTCTAAATCTCTGATTTATTACTGATGAAGTCTATTGATAATTTATTTATCTTTAGTCATTATATTCTTTACTGAGCTAGTTGTGCTCACCCTTTTGCTTCACAATTCCTTTCAGGTAATAAGAGTGTAGCTGGGTCGAGCGAGGGTAACGGGAAAATAGATCGGTGGTCTCTAGCTGTGGATGTTCTCCCGAAGCAGTATAGAAAAGTTCATTTAGTAGTTTTATTTGGTGAATCTAATAGGGTAAGGTGTACCCAACGTTGGAAGGGTGGTTTGCCACTATCATACAAGATGTCTAACGACATACAACCTCGTGTCATCATAAGACAGGGATGTGCTCATCCACTTGCTGAGTATATATACGAGCACTACCTATACAATCTTGGTGTTTGTTTGAAGTATAATTCTCAATTAAAGACAGTAGAGATAATGATATGTCAAGAGAAGACTCACCATTGGGAAGAATATGATAGTAATCTTCTCATTTTTCTTTGGGGTCTATTGGGTCAACCAAGGATAATTCTGTGGCCATATGATATCTATCATAACCTAGACGCATGGCCTCCCATGTACGAAGGTTTCCTTGAGCACTTCCCAAAGATTCTAATTTTTAATATAATTTTTGACTATACCTTTATGTAAGGTGTCATTGTGAGGTGATGTCCACGGTTGGAACATGAGTCACATTTGGTATATATTTGTATCCAAACTCACAACATATGTGTTGTTGTATTTTGCACGATAATTGTTGTAATAAAGTTGTAGTTGTTTTCTGTACCATGTATTTGGCGACTCAGAATAGGTTGGATGGAATGGACCTGTTTTGGGGTTGTCACAACCACGCATGCGATAGACCGCACAGACAGGTTATTCCAACATAATAATAAATAATAGAACCAGGTCCGGCGTAAAACGCACAGACAGGATATTCCAACAGAATAATAATAAAGACGGAACCAGGTCCGGTGTAAAACACACAGACATGATGTTCCAACAGAATAATAATAAAGACGGAACCAGGACACACAGACAGGATGTTCCAACAGAATAATAATAAAGACGGAACCAGGTCCGGTGTAAAACACACAGACAGGATGTTCCAATAGAATAATAATAAAGACGAAACCAGGTCCGGTGTAAAACACACAGACAGGATGTTCCAACAGAATAATAGAAGAATGTCACCAAGTATAGGGTAGACAACGTATACAGGTTATTCCAACAGAATAATAAGAAATGAAATAACAACAGTTCTCTTCATAAATAAGAAAGAATAACACCCCTTACCGTTTTAAAGAAGAACTGAAATAAAGAAGTAGTTAAGTAGCAGAATACTTTTCTTCTCTCTCTCTATAGTTTCTCTCTATAGTTTCTCTCTCTAGAGTTCAGTGAATTCGTAAGAAATAAAGAAGGAATGAGCTGCTATTTATAGAAAAATGGAATGCATAGTAACTAATCCATGAACGGTCCAGATTGATTACTTTAATCTGACGGTCCATATTTAAAGAAAAATCTTTTAAATAAAATATAATATATTCTATTTATAGAATAACTTTAATAAAGTATTCTGTTTTATATAAAAAGATGTTTCTGTTTTATTACGTTAATAATACGAATAAAACAAAACTTCATTATCGCTAAATAATTCATATTATTAACTGACAATAATTGAATCAAACTGAGTGACTTCTCACATAAGCATTAATAATCAATACCGTGTGCTACTATGCAACCACACGTATTACTGTACTTTTACTACCGACAGTATCAATGGTAAAACTTTCGCCGTTATTTTTAATTAAATATTTTTTGTCGTTTTCTCAATCCGACAATAATTCCGGTGTGGGATCCACTAATGATTGTGCTGTTGTACGAATATTCCCTATTAAAACGAATATTCTCCGACTAATCGAATATTATATAACAACTTGCATACTTTACAAAATTTATAAATATTACCCACAACTATAACATTATATCAAATTAACTCCATAATATTCAAAAATAATATTTATAGAAAATTCATCTTTATTTTTAAAAGGTGGGGTCTTACAACCTCCCCTTCTTATGAAATTTCGCCCTCGAAATTAAGATACGTACCTGGTATGTCGAAGAGATAAGGATACCTTGACTTCATTTCAGATTCTAACTCCTAAGTCATTTCTTCAACATCGTGATTTCTCCACAACTTTGACTTGAGGTATAATCTTGGAGCGTAGAATATGTTCCTTCTTATCCAAGATTTGAACAAGAACTTCTTCTTACATCAAATCCTCCGCTATTTCGTCTGGTTCTAACTCAATAATGTGGTTCGGGTCTTCCACATATTTGCGTAACATGGATATTTGGAAAACGTTATGAACACGAGACATACCTGGCGGTAAAGCGAGTCTATAAGCCACAGTTCCTACTCGATCGAGGATTAAAAATGGACCGATGAATCGAGGATTGAGCTTTCCTCTCTTTCCAAATCTCGTAACTCCTTTTCATGGAGCAACACGTAAGAACACATGATCTCCTATATCAAATTCCACGTCCTTTCGATGAAGATCAGTATAACTCTTTTGTCGATCTTGTGAGATTTTTATACGTTGTCGGATCATTTGAATCTTTTCTGTAGTCATACGTACCAACTCCGGTCCCAACAACGTTGCTTCACCCACCTCATCCCAGCATACTGGAGAACGACACTTTCTTCCATACATCGCTTCGAATGGAGCCATGCTAATACTTGCTTGATAACTGTTGTTGTTGGAAAACTCCACCAATGATAAGAACTTGTCCCAACTTCCCTTGAAGTCAAGGACACAGAGTCTTAATAAATCTTCTAGAGTTTGAATAGTCCTCTCTGATTGTCCGTCCGTCTGAAGATGATATGCCGAACTAAATTGTAAATCCGTGCCCATAGCTTTTTGTAAACTAACCCAAAATCGTTAAGTGAATCTTGGGTCTCGATCAGAAACTATGGATACTGGCATACCATGCAGTCTTACAATCTCGTTTATGTACATACGAGCAAGACGTTCAAGTGTACAAGTTTCTTGTATCGGTAAAAAATGAGCAGACTTGGTCAATCTATCAACAATGACCAAATCTCATCAATACCTTGAGAAACCCTAAGAAGACCGGTAACGAAATCCAGGGTAATGTGCTCCCACTTCCATTCTGGAATTTCAAGTGGTTGCAATGGACCTTTTGGTACTTGATGCTCCGCCTTGACTCGTTGACAAGTTAGACACCTTGAGATAAACAGTGCTATATCTCGCTTCATATTGCTCCACCAAAATGTATGACGAAGATTATGATACATTTTGGTACTCCCAGGATGGATTGTAAACGGTGTGTTGTGCGCCTCCATCATGATTTCATACTTTAAATCAGGGTCGTTAGGAACACAAAGTTTGGAGTTGACTCGAAGTATTCCTTCTTCATCGATTCTTGCTTTCGGCATAGCACCTTCTTGCACTTTCTTCCTCATACGCATCAGCTCCAGGTCTGTAGCTTGAGAAGCTTTAACTTTATCGATTAAAGTCGATTCTACTCGTATATTCGCCATCATCACATGGGTCCCTGGAGTCTTTAACTCTATCTCCATCCTTTGCAAGTCACACAAAATGGGCCTTTGTGTTGACAATATCGCACTCGTACTTGCATATGATCTTCTACTCAATGCGTCAGCTACCACGTTCGCTTTTCCAGGATGGTATTGAATGGTATGATCATAATCTTTCAACAGTTCAAGCCAACGTCGTTGTCGCATGTTGAGTTCCTTTTGAGTGAAGAAATATTTGAGGCTTTTATGATATGTAAAGATCTCCACCTTCTCCCCATACAAGTAATGCCTCCAAATTTTAAGTGCAAAGACAACAGCTGCCAACTCTAGATCATGAGTAGGATAATTCCTCTCATATTCCTTGAGTTGTCTTGATGCATAGGCTATGACTTTTCCATGTTGCATGAGAACGCATCCCAACCCTTTGCTCGAAGCATCACTGTAGATGACAAATCCCTCCGAGCCAGATGGTATTTTTAGAACAGGTGCTGAAATGAGTCTCCTCTTGAGTTCTTGAAAACTCTTCTCACATTCTTCGCTCCAATCGAACTTTGTATCTTTCCGAGTCAGCTGAGTTAGTGGAGTAGCGATTAGATAAAATCCTTCCACGAATCTCCGATAATAACCAGCTAAACCGAGAAAGCTACGTACTTTGGTTACTGATTTAGGTTGCTCTCAGCTTTAAATAGCTTCAATCTTTGCCGGGTCAACAGATATTCCACGACTTGATACTATGTGCCCAAGGAATGCCACCTCCTCCAGCCAGAACTCGCATTTCTTCAACTTGTCATAAAGCTTGTATTCATGAAGCTTTTGGAATACCAGCCTCAAGTGTTGCTCATGATCTTCACGACTTTTGGAATAAATAAGGATGTCATCAATAAAGATGACCACAAAGTGATCTAAATATTCCTTGAATACCCGATTCATCATATCCATGAAGGCGGCAGGAGCATTGGTCAATCCAAAGAACATGACTAGGAATTCATAATGCCCGTACCGAGTTCTGAAAGCCGTCTTTGGAATATCCTCAGTTCTAACCTTCAGCTGATGATATCCAGAACGAATATCGATCTTTGAAAAAAATTATGCTCCTTGCAACTGGTCAACCAGGTCATCAATACGTGGCAATGGGTACCTATTTTTGATGGTGACATGATTCAACTCCCGATAATCAATACAAAGTCGCATACTTCCATCTTTCTTCTTCACGAATAGAACAGGAGCACCCCAAGGAGAAGTACTAGGACGAATAAAGCCAATGTCTAACAATTCCTGCAGTTGGATCTTTAACTCCTGAAGTTTAATAGGAGCCATTCGATATGGGACTTTGGAAATGGGTTTTGTACCGGGTTCAAGGTCAATATAAAATTCAATTTCACGCTCTAGGGGTAGGCCAGGAAGTTCTTCAGGGAATACGTCAGGAAATTTATTAACAATAGAAATATCATTCAAAACTGACGTATTTTTGTTTAAATTCGTGACATGAGCTAAGAAAGCTTGACATCCGTTTTTCAATAAACGAATAGCTTTATGGCTTGAGATGACAGCGATTAATTTTAATGGTTTGGTTGCTTGAATTCGCATAATAGGTCGATTAGGAATATGAAAGCTAATAATTAATTTTTGCATGATGAGTAGTTAACCAATCAATTCCTAGAATCACGTCAAATGCAAGTATTTTTAATGAAATAAGATCGACATGTAATGTGTGGGTACCAACTTGAACCAAACAAGACTTATAAACCGTGGATGTAATGAAGGTTTCTCCCAATGGAGTTTCAACAGATAAGTCAAAGTTTAATTTCTCTGGAGTCAAATTTAATTGATGAGCGCAAGTAGGAAAAATAAAAGAATAGGTAGAACCGGTATCAAATAAAGTATAGACTTCATTAGAGTTTATGGTAAGCTTACCCGTGATGACCTCATCCGGGTTCTTTGCTTTCTGGGAGGTCACAAAAAAATGCTCTCCCTTGCACTACCGATTTTGACTTTTCTGAGACGGCCTTTGGTGCCTCCATCCTAGCTGAACTTATTTTTGGTAAACGACAAAATCGAGCTAAATGACCTTCTCTTCCACAATTATAACATGCTTTAGACGGCATCACGCAGTTTGGACTGATGTGCCCCTCCCCTCCACATTTGAAACATATGATAGGTGGTCGTTCTCCTTCCTTAACAACGGGTGCTGGTGCTGATGTCTTTCCATCATTGTTGAATCTCCTCTTCTTGAAATGACCATTCTTATTGTTTTGGCCCTGATTACCACCGAAGTGGTTACCATTTCTGGCCTGTTGATTCCCTCCACGCTTGTTGTCACCGCTTCGATGACTGCTCTCACTGGTATTATCATTTTGCCGACTTCTCTCTTTTAGTTGCGTTGACTCGTTATCGCGCTTCACTAACTAAGCCCTATTCACAACATCTGAATACAAACATAGTTTATGAGATATAAGATGTTGACGTATCTCAGGTTTCAAACCTCACAAAAACATTCACGTCATTCGCTCTTCATTATCCACCAAGTGGGACGCAAACCGGGACAACTCAGCAAATTTAGCCTCATACTGCGACACGGTCATATTATTCTGCTCCAATTTGATGAAATCCACCTCCTTCATGTGTCGAACACTTTCGAAAAAGTATTTGTCATTGAACAGCTCTTGAAACTTCTCCCAAGACATCTTTAGTGCGGCAGGTTGAGTATGCTTAATCGATTTTCACCAGTAATCTACCTCTCCTCGCAACATAAAGGCGGCAAAGGGAACCTTTTGCTCCTCGGAGCATCCCAAGACATCAAATATCTTGGTGATCTGCTTTATCCATGTTTCCGCTATAAGTGGTTTTGGCTCTCCCTTAAACTCCGGTGGTCCCAGCTACTTGAACTATTTAGCGGTGACCGTCAGTTGCATGAACTACATAAAGCTTCTGAACATTCCATCATTCATCATTTAGTCAGTATTGTTATTTGCATGAGGATTGTCGCCTTCCTGATGCACATTATCCCGATTATTGATATGTGGTGAATCAACAGTCGCCTGTGCTTCATTGCTATTCTCAACATTCTCGGATGCCATTTTCAGATACTGCCACAAAATAAAAGTTAATTGATATGTCATATATTATCCTTATATTCTGACCGACCAATTAAATACCATGCAAATAAACTTAGGTAGGTCATACTAGCGAAGGAATTTCCCGTCTCTCCCCTCCTAGTTCTATTCTCACATCTTAGCCAGGGATCATATCCCTAAGCTCTGATACCAACTGTGACGCCCCCAAAATTAGGTATACATCACCCATCTTGGGTCGTCAGATACATGGTACAGAATACAAATACAACTTACTAATATTACGGTCGTGTACAATACGACAAAACATAACTGTGAGTTTGAATATAATTATTGTCTACTAGAGACTATACAAACTCAAAAGGAGTCCTCATTACAATTATTGTCACACTATTTAACAGAATAGTGAGGACTACTAATACTATCATCTGGTCCATCACTCCGTTCCCCGACTCGTCCTAGGTATATTCTCATTTCCTAAAGGGAACAGTGAAAGAAAGGGTGAGCTCAACTAGCCCAGTAAAAAATATTATGACTAAGATAATACAGAATAAATTATCATTAGCCTTCAACAGTGTTAAACTGATAAAATATAACGAACACCAAGTTTAACTGCAGCGGAACAAGCAATCCATTAAAAGAGTCAAGTAGATAATAAAATCTATTATCTTATACGATTTAAAAGGTTTTTCAACACTGTTATCACTGGGACTCAGCTTAATAAAATAATCCACGTCATCGAATCACCCCTGCACTACGGCCAAGGATATTCTTTAGTATCACTGTAAGACCCCGAATTTTATGAAATAAAAGTATTCAATTTTTCTATTCAGTAAATGGTTAAATTGATAAAATTTTAAAGTTATGGGTGAAATATGAATTTTTTTTTTCAAAATAAGCAAGTGGTTATAAAATAATTATTGTTGTCGGGGAATATTCGTTTGGTCGTGGAATATTCTTTCTGTCGGAGAATATTCGTACGACGGCGCAGCTATTTGTGGGCCCCATAACGAATAACTGCCGGGTGAAGGAAAACGACAAATTTGAGTTTTTACAAATAACAGCGTAGTTGTTATCGTTAATACTGTTAGAATACCCGGTGATTAAAATACAGTAATACGCGTTATTGCACAGTAGCACACGGTATTGCACAGTATTTTTGAAATTATTGATTCTTACGTAAGAAGGCACTACTCAATAATTGTTACAGTAATTACTGTTCAATATTTTATTTTATTGATTCAATAATTGCTACGTTGAAATTTTATATTGTTGTTGTTCAATAATTGTTGCTGCACAGTATTTCCCATTATCAGATCAATAATTCATATTATTTGAATAATATTATTAGATAACATTATTGGCAATGACTAGAAAGTTCTGTCTAAGGAGAGGTTTGGTCATCTAATTGCGCGCCAGTAAGGAAAAATCCTTATTGGAAAGCCCCCTCTTTCCTGGGAACGGCCTGGTTGTCATAAATGTGATTCTGTAATATTATTTGTGAATAATTAATTATTGATTCGTATGATAAGGAAATATTTATTTTATGTGGATATAAGCGAGGGACATATTTTTGTGGTTAAAAATGAAGGAGTTAATGTTGAGGTTTTTATCAGTATTTTTGTTGGAATGGAGGTATTAAAAATTAGGGTTTTTGAGATATTTTGCGGGGGTTATAATTTTTAATCCGACCGTTGGATCGTGGTAATTTTTGGATATGTTATACATATATAAGTTGAGTATATGCCCACAAATTTTGAACCGTTAAAAATGAACGTATGATTTATTATGGATTTTACGAGATGACTGGTTCAGAAATTGTTGAATTTTCGGAGTTTATCATTTTGGTGGAAAATTCTAGAATTGGTGGGCCCCACTTGTGGTTGGTGAAGAAATGTACTGAATTATATTTCAAATGTGGTGGGTGGGAATAGTAGCAGGTAAAGCCATCAGGTTACAGGTCAAACCTACCAAAATTTTCCTATAAATAGAGGGCTAAGTTAGAATTGAAAATCACACCAGAAACATAAGCTTTCTCTCTTTCTCTCTCTAGATTATTGAGTGTATTTTGTGAGTATTTAGATACTTGGTGAGTTGCTATTCATCAGTGCGAGTTTCCTTCAGCGTCATATCCGATATCCAATCTGAAGTGCTGCTCTTTGAGGTAAGGGATTGTAAGGGATAGTAAGGGATATTAAGGGATTTTAAGGGTTGTTATGATTTTCAGTTTCGTAATTTTTCTGAACTTCAAAAATTCTGAAAAAATTTGAAATGATATTTTGATGAGTTTTATTGATTGTGTCCAAAAATGGTGATTTTTGGATGTATAGATTGAGAGTTATGAATTTTATGAGAAAAGACTATTTTAAAAGTAACTGCTTATAATTTCTTGTGGTTAACTCCAAAATTGATGAAATTTTTATTGGGAGTACATGTATATGATAGAAGTATACTCTGTTAATTTTAGAATTTTTGGACAAAAGTATAATTTTTGATAAATGTCTAAATATTCGGCTATTTTGGCCATATGAAAAATAGTAAATGACTTTTAAAAATTCTGAGAAAAATATATGTTCACTATGGGACTATATTATGCTAAATTCCAGAAAAGAAATATTTTTGGAACTGATTTGGTATTTTTCATGAAAATGGACTAGTTATGAGTAAATGAATTAAATATGTTATGTGAAATAAGAAAATTGGAAAATAGGATTTTATGGCTTGAGAATCCTATATGAGGTATATGCAGATTTTTGATGAGGGTTTTGATTATTGGTGATAAAATCTTATGAGTTTGGTATTTTAGAATGATTAAATGTATTATTTAGTAAAGTGTAAACAATTTAAATAAATTGTTTATAAGCTTAAGAATATTATTCTTTCAATATCATTATACCGAAATATTGGTATGTATATTATTGTGAAATTTCTACCTTTTTCATGACAGAGTTACTATTTATGAGTTACTATTCACGAGTTACTATTCACGAGTTACTATTCACGACAAAATTAGTTTCTTTTTCTAACCAAATTATAGTTGATTTATGAATATTACTCTTGAGATTAAATCTATATGTTGATCATATTGTTTTTATTATCATATATAACATTTTTATAACCTTGATGTTGAAATTCTCTTTCGCTTGAGTGTAAAGATGGGTAAATTATTGGTATGATCATGACTATGGGTTCTCTTTGGCCAGTAGTGGAAAGTTGAATTGTTGACTGGTATGATCATGACCATTGAATTTATAAGTGAATATCTTTAGCTTAAGTGCAAAGGTGAATTGATTAACATGGTTATAATTATTGTTTATATAAATTCTAAAATGATTATATATTTCTTTGAGATATGAATATATTTGGCCTGTAGTGCAAATATGAATTGTTGATGAATATCTTTGGCATGTAGTGCAAAGATGGCCTGTTGATGAATATCTTTGGCCTGTAGTGCAAAGATGAACTGTTGTTGAATATCTTTGGCCCGTAGTGCAAAGATGGTTTGTTGATGAGTATCTTTGGCCTGTAGTGCAAAGATGGATTTTTTAGTATGATTATAAATAGGAACTGTGATTTGGTATAACCATGATCTTTGATGTTTCAGGTAAAGACAGGTGATAAAAATATTCTTCGTCCTGGGTGCGAAGAAAAATTTATAGTCACAATTATGATTATGAGTTATTCATATGATTGTGGAAAGGAACTGTTGAGTGATGTTACATGGATAAAATATTGTTGGTGGATTTTTAACATGGAGAAGATAATAGACTTTATAGTCTATTTAACTCTTCTAATGGATTGCTCGTTCCGCTGCAACTATGGTTGAAATTTTTATCATTTACCATATGTTCTAAATCTCTGATTTATTATTGATGAAGGCTATTGATAATTTAATTATCTTTAGTCATGATATTCTTTACTGAGCTAGTTGTGCTCACCCTTTTGCTTCACAATTCCTTTCAGGTAATAAGAGTGTAGCTGGGTCGAGCGGGGGTAACAAGGGAATAGAACGGTGGTCATCATTTAGTAGTTATATTTGGTGAAGAAAATAGGGTGAGGCGAACCCAACGTTGGAAGGGTGTTTTGTCACTATCATACAAGATGTCTAATGACATACAACCTCGTGTTATCATAGGACAGGGTTGTGCTCATCCACTTGCTGAGTATATCTATGGGCACTACCTATATAATCTTGGTGTTTGTTTGAAGTATAATTCTCAATTAGAGACAGTGGAGATAATGATAAGTCAAGAGAAGACTCACCATTGGGAAGAATATGATAGTAATCTTCTCGTTTTTCTTTGGGGTCTATTGGGTCAACCAAGGATAATTCTGTGGCCATATGATATCTATCATAACCTAGACGCGTGGCCTCCCATGTACGAAGGTTTCCTTGAGCACTTCCCAAAGATTCTAATTTCTAAAACAGTTTTTGACTATACCTTTATGTAAGGTGTTATTGTGTGGTGATGTCCACGGTTGGAACATGAGTCACATTTGGTATATATTTGTATCCAAACTCACAGCATATATGTTGTTGTATTTTGCACGACAATTGTTGTAATAAAGTTGTAGTTGTTTTCTGTACCATGTATTTGGCGACTCAGAATAGGTTGGATGGAATGAACCTGTTTTGGGGTTGTCACAGGTGGTATCAGAGCTTAGGGATATGATATTTGGCGGAGATCGGGGAATATAACTAGGAGGGGAGAGATGAGTAAATCCTTCGCTAGTGTGTCCTACCTAAGCTTATTTTTTGGTCAGTCATAATATCGAGATATTATGTGATATGTTAATTTGTTAAATTAACCCTTGTTTTGAAGCTGTATTCTAGAATGATATTTGAAATACAGGAGATGAGCAATGGAGAAATTATGATGACAGGAAAGATGGAATCTGAAATTGAAGTAAGGTATTCTCAACTCTTTGAAATACCAGGTACGTAAATTTCGGGGACGAAATTTCATAAGGAGGGGAGATTGTAAGACCCCGAATTTTATGAAATAAAAGTATTCAATTTTTCTATTCAGTAAATGGTTAAATTGATAAAATTTTAAAGTTATGGGTGAAATATGAATTTTTTTTTTTCAAAATAAGCAAGTGGTTATAAAATAATTATTGTTGTCGGGGAATATTCGTTTGGTCGTGGAATATTCTTTCTGTCGGAGAATATTCGTACGACGGCGCAGCTATTTGTGGGCCCCATAACGAATAACTGTCGGGTGAAGGAAAACGACAAATTTGAGTTTTTACAAATAACAGCGTAGTTGTTATCGTTAATACTGTTGGAATACCCGGTGATTAAAATACAGTAATACGCGTTATTGCACAGTAACACACGGTATTGCACAGTATTTTTGAAATTATTGATTCTTACGTAAGAAGGCACTACTCAATAATTGTTACAGTAATTACTGTTCAATATTTTATTTTATTGATTCAATAATTGCTACGTTGAAATTTTATATTGTTGTTGTTCAATAATTGTTGCTGCACAGTATTTCCCATTATCAGATCAATAATTCATATTATTTGAATAATATTATTAGATAACATTATTGGCAATGACTAGAAAGTTCTGTCTAAGGAGAGGTTTGGTCATCTAATTGCGCGCCAGTAAGGAAAAATCCTTATTGGAAAGCCCCCTCTTTCCTGGGAACGGCCTGGTTGTCATAAATGTGATTCTGTAATATTATTTGTGAATAATTAATTATTGATTCGTATGATAAGGAAATATTTATTTTATGTGGATATAAACGAGGGACATATTTTTGTGGTTAAAAATGAAGGAGTTAATGTTGAGGTTTTTATCAGTATTTTTGTTGGAATGGAGGTATTAAAAATTAGGGTTTTTGAGATATTTTGCGGGGGTTATAATTTTTAATCCGACCGTTGGATCGTGGTAATTTTTGGATATGTTATACATATATAAGTTGAGTATATGCCCACAAATTTTGAACCGTTAAAAATGAACGTATGATTTATTATGAATTTTACGAGATGACTGGTTCAGAAATTGTTGAATTTTCGGAGTTTATCATTTTGGTGGAAAATTCTAGAATTGGTGGGCCCCACTTGTGGTTGGTGAAGAAATGTGCTGAATTATATTTCAAATATGGTGGGTGGGAATAGTAGCAGGTAAAGCCATCAGGTTACAGGTCAAACCTACCAAAATTTTCCTATAAATAGAGGGCTAAGTTAGAATTGAAAATCACACCAGAAACATAAGCTTTCTCTCTTTCTCTCTCTAGATTATTGAGTGTATTTTGTGAGTATTTAGATACTTGGTGAGTTGCTATTCATCAGTGCGAGTTTCCTTCAGCGTCATATCCGATATCCAATCTGAAGTGCTGCTCTTTGAGGTAAGGGATTGTAAGGGATAGTAAGGGATATTAAGGGATTTTAAGGGTTGTTATGATTTTCAGTTTCGTAATTTTTCTGAACTTCAAAAATTCTGAAAAAATTTGAAATGATATTTTGATGAGTTTTATTGATTGTGTCCAAAAATGGTGATTTTTGGATGTATAGATTGAGAGTTATGAATTTTATGAGAAAAAACTATTTTAAAAGTAACTGCTTATAATTTCTTGTGGTTAACTCCAAAATTGATGAAATTTTTATTGGGAGTACATGTATATGATAGAAGTATACTCTGTTAATTTTAGAATTTTTGGACAAAAGTATAATTTTTGATAAATGTCTAAATATTCGGCTATTTTGGCCATATGAAAAATAGTAAATGACTTTTAAAAATTCTGAGAAAAATATATGTTCACTATGGGACTATATTATGCTAAATTCCAGAAAAGAAATTTTTTTGGAACTGATTTGGTATTTTTCATGAAAATGGACTAGTTATGAGTAAATGAATTAAATATGTTATGTGAAGTAAGAAAATTGGAAAATAGGATTTTATGGCTTGAGAATCCTATATGAGGTATATGCAGATTTTTGATGAGGGTTTTGATTATTGGTGATAAAATCTTATGAGTTTGGTATTTTAGAATGATTAAATGTATTATTTAGTAAAGTGTAAACAATTTAAATAAATTGTTTATAAGCTTAAGAATATTATTCTTTCAATATCATTATACCGAAATATTGGTATGTATATTATTGTGAAATTTCTACCTTTTTCATGACAGAGTTACTATTTATGAGTTACTATTCACGAGTTACTATTCACGAGTTACTATTCACGACAAAATTAGTTTCTTTTTCTAACCAAATTATAGTTGATTTATGAATATTACTCTTGAGATTAAATCTATATGTTGATCATATTGTTTTTATTATCATATATAACATTTTTATAACCTTGATGTTGAAATTCTCTTTCGCTTGAGTGTAAAGATGGGTAAATTATTGGTATGATCATGACTATGGGTTCTCTTTGGCCAGTAGTGCAAAGTTGAATTGTTGACTGGTATGATCATGACCATTGAATTTATAAGTGAATATCTTTAGCTTAAGTGCAAAGGTGAATTGATTAACATGGTTATAATTATTGTTTATATAAATTCTAAAATGATTATATATTTCTTTGAGATATGAATATATTTGGCCTGTAGTGCAAATATGAATTGTTGATGAATATCTTTGGCATGTAGTGCAAAGATGGCCTGTTGATGAATATCTTTGGCCTGTAGTGCAAAGATGAACTGTTGTTGAATATCTTTGGCCCGTAGTGCAAAGATGGTTTGTTGATGAGTATCTTTGGCCTGTAGTGCAAAGATGGATTTTTTAGTATGATTATAAATAGGAACTGTGATTTGGTATAACCATGATCTTTGATGTTTCAGGTAAAGACAGGTGATAAAAATATTCTTCGTCCTGGGTGCGAAGAAAAATTTATAGTCACAATTATGATTATGAGTTATTCATATGATTGTGGAAAGGAACTGTTGAGTGATGTTACATGGATAAAATATTGTTGGTGGATTTTTAACATGGAGAAGATAATAGACTTTATAGTCTATTTAACTCTTCTAATGGATTGCTCGTTCCGCTGCAACTATGGTTGAAATTTTTATCATTTACCATATGTTCTAAATCTCTGATTTATTATTGATGAAGGCTATTGATAATTTAATTATCTTTAGTCATGATATTCTTTACTGAGCTAGTTGTGCTCACCCTTTTGCTTCACAATTCCTTTCAGGTAATAAGAGTGTAGCTGGGTCGAGCGGGGGTAACAAGGGAATAGAACGGTGGTCATCATTTAGTAGTTATATTTGGTGAAGAAAATAGGGTGAGGCGAACCCAACGTTGGAAGGGTGTTTTGTCACTATCATACAAGATGTCTAATGACATACAACCTCGTGTCATCATAGGACAGGGTTGTGCTCATCCACTTGCTGAGTATATCTATGGGCACTACCTATATAATCTTGGTGTTTGTTTGAAGTATAATTCTCAATTAGAGACAGTGGAGATAATGATAAGTCAAGAGAAGACTCACCATTGGGAAGAATATGATAGTAATCTTCTCGTTTTTCTTTGGGGTCTATTGGGTCAACCAAGGATAATTCTGTGGCCATATGATATCTATCATAACCTAGACGCGTGGCCTCCCATGTACGAAGGTTTCCTTGAGCACTTCCCAAAGATTCTAATTTCTAAAACAGTTTTTGACTATACCTTTATGTAAGGTGTTATTGTGTGGTGATGTCCACGGTTGGAACATGAGTCACATTTGGTATATATTTGTATCCAAACTCACAGCATATATGTTGTTGTATTTTGCACGACAATTGTTGTAATAAAGTTGTAGTTGTTTTCTGTACCATGTATTTGGCGACTCAGAATAGGTTGGATGGAATGAACCTGTTTTGGGGTTGTCACAGGTGGTATCAGAGCTTAGGGATATGATATTTGGCGGAGATCGGGGAATATAACTAGGAGGGGAGAGATGAGTAAATCCTTCGCTAGTGTGTCCTACCTAAGCTTATTTTTTGGTCAGTCATAATATCGAGATATTATGTGATATGTTAATTTGTTAAATTAACCCTTGTTTTGAAGCTGTATTCTAGAATGATATTTGAAATACAGGAGATGAGCAATGGAGAAATTATGATGACAGGAAAGATGGAATCTGAAATTGAAGTAAGGTATTCTCAACTCTTTGAAATACCAGGTACGTAAATTTCGGGGACGAAATTTCATAAGGAGGGGAGATTGTAAGACCCCGAATTTTATGAAATAAAAGTATTCAATTTTTCTATTCAGTAAATGGTTAAATTGATAAAATTTTAAAGTTATGGGTGAAATATGAATTTTTTTTTTTCAAAATAAGCAAGTGGTTATAAAATAATTATTGTTGTCGGGGAATATTCGTTTGGTCGTGGAATATTCTTTCTGTCGGAGAATATTCGTACGACGGCGCAGCTATTTGTGGGCCCCATAACGAATAACTGCCGGGTGAAGGAAAACGACAAATTTGAGTTTTTACAAATAACAGCGTAGTTGTTATCGTTAATACTGTTGGAATACCCGGTGATTAAAATACAGTAATACGCGTTATTGCACAGTAACACACGGTATTGCACAGTATTTTTGAAATTATTGATTCTTACGTAAGAAGGCACTACTCAATAATTGTTACAGTAATTACTGTTCAATATTTTATTTTATTGATTCAATAATTGCTACGTTGAAATTTTATATTGTTGTTGTTCAATAATTGTTGCTGCACAGTATTTCCCATTATCAGATCAATAATTCATATTATTTGAATAATATTATTAGATAACATTATTGGCAATGACTAGAAAGTTCTGTCTAAGGAGAGGTTTGGTCATCTAATTGCGCGCCAGTAAGGAAAAATCCTTATTGGAAAGCCCCCTCTTTCCTGGGAACGGCCTGGTTGTCATAAATGTGATTCTGTAATATTATTTGTGAATAATTAATTATTGATTCGTATGATAAGGAAATATTTATTTTATGTGGATATAAACGAGGGACATATTTTTGTGGTTAAAAATGAAGGAGTTAATGTTGAGGTTTTTATCAGTATTTTTGTTGGAATGGAGGTATTAAAAATTAGGGTTTTTGAGATATTTTGCGGGGGTTATAATTTTTAATCCGACCGTTGGATCGTGGTAATTTTTGGATATGTTATACATATATAAGTTGAGTATATGCCCACAAATTTTGAACCGTTAAAAATGAACGTATGATTTATTATGAATTTTACGAGATGACTGGTTCAGAAATTGTTGAATTTTCGGAGTTTATCATTTTGGTGGAAAATTCTAGAATTGGTGGGCCCCACTTGTGGTTGGTGAAGAAATGTGCTGAATTATATTTCAAATATGGTGGGTGGGAATAGTAGCAGGTAAAGTCATCAGGTTACAGGTCAAACCTACCAAAATTTTCCTATAAATAGAGGGCTAAGTTAGAATTGAAAATCACACCAGAAACATAAGCTTTCTCTCTTTCTCTCTCTAGATTATTGAGTGTATTTTGTGAGTATTTAGATACTTGGTGAGTTGCTATTCATCAGTGCGAGTTTCCTTCAGCGTCATATCCGATATCCAATCTGAAGTGCTGCTCTTTGAGGTAAGGGATTGTAAGGGATAGTAAGGGATATTAAGGGATTTTAAGGGTTGTTATGATTTTCAGTTTCGTAATTTTTCTGAACTTCAAAAATTCTGAAAAAATTTGAAATGATATTTTGATGAGTTTTATTGATTGTGTCCAAAAATGGTGATTTTTGGATGTATAGATTGAGAGTTATGAATTTTATGAGAAAAAACTATTTTAAAAGTAACTGCTTATAATTTCTTGTGGTTAACTCCAAAATTGATGAAATTTTTATTGGGAGTACATGTATATGATAGAAGTATACTCTGTTAATTTTAGAATTTTTGGACAAAAGTATAATTTTTGATAAATGTCTAAATATTCGGCTATTTTGGCCATATGAAAAATAGTAAATGACTTTTAAAAATTCTGAGAAAAATATATGTTCACTATGGGACTATATTATGCTAAATTCCAGAAAAGAAATATTTTTGGAACTGATTTGGTATTTTTCATGAAAATGGACTAGTTATGAGTAAATGAATTAAATATGTTATGTGAAGTAAGAAAATTGGAAAATAGGATTTTATGGCTTGAGAATCCTATATGAGGTATATGCAGATTTTTGATGAGGGTTTTGATTATTGGTGATAAAATCTTATGAGTTTGGTATTTTAGAATGATTAAATGTATTATTTAGTAAAGTGTAAACAATTTAAATAAATTGTTTATAAGCTTAAGAATATTATTCTTTCAATATCATTATACCGAAATATTGGTATGTATATTATTGTGAAATTTCTACCTTTTTCATGACAGAGTTACTATTTATGAGTTACTATTCACGAGTTACTATTCACGAGTTACTATTCACGATAAAATTAGTTTCTTTTTCTAACCAAATTATAGTTGATTTATGAATATTACTCTTGAGATTAAATCTATATGTTGATCATATTGTTTTTATTATCATATATAACATTTTTATAACCTTGATGTTGAAATTCTCTTTCGCTTGAGTGTAAAGATGGGTAAATTATTGGTATGATCATGACTATGGGTTCTCTTTGGCCAGTAGTGCAAAGTTGAATTGTTGACTGGTATGATCATGACCATTGAATTTATAAGTGAATATCTTTAGCTTAAGTGCAAAGGTGAATTGATTAACATGGTTATAATTATTGTTTATATAAATTCTAAAATGATTATATATTTCTTTGAGATATGAATATATTTGGCCTGTAGTGCAAATATGAATTGTTGATGAATATCTTTGGCATGTAGTGCAAAGATGGCCTGTTGATGAATATCTTTGGCCTGTAGTGCAAAGATGAACTGTTGTTGAATATCTTTGGCCCGTAGTGCAAAGATGGTTTGTTGATGAGTATCTTTGGCCTGTAGTGCAAAGATGGATTTTTTAGTATGATTATAAATAGGAACTGTGATTTGGTATAACCATGATCTTTGATGTTTCAGGTAAAGACAGGTGATAAAAATATTCTTCGTCCTGGGTGCGAAGAAAAATTTATAGTCACAATTATGATTATGAGTTATTCATATGATTGTGGAAAGGAACTGTTGAGTGATGTTACATGGATAAAATATTGTTGGTGGATTTTTAACATGGAGAAGATAATAGACTTTATAGTCTATTTAACTCTTCTAATGGATTGCTCGTTCCGCTGCAACTATGGTTGAAATTTTTATCATTTACCATATGTTCTAAATCTCTGATTTATTATTGATGAAGGCTATTGATAATTTAATTATCTTTAGTCATGATATTCTTTACTGAGCTAGTTGTGCTCACCCTTTTGCTTCACAATTCCTTTCAGGTAATAAGAGTGTAGCTGGGTCGAGCGGGGGTAACAAGGGAATAGAACGGTGGTCATCATTTAGTAGTTATATTTGGTGAAGAAAATAGGGTGAGGCGAACCCAACGTTGGAAGGGTGTTTTGTCACTATCATACAAGATGTCTAATGACATACAACCTCGTGTCATCATAGGACAGGGTTGTGCTCATCCACTTGCTGAGTATATCTATGGGCACTACCTATATAATCTTGGTGTTTGTTTGAAGTATAATTCTCAATTAGAGACAGTGGAGATAATGATAAGTCAAGAGAAGACTCACCATTGGGAAGAATATGATAGTAATCTTCTCGTTTTTCTTTGGGGTCTATTGGGTCAACCAAGGATAATTCTGTGGCCATATGATATCTATCATAACCTAGACGCGTGGCCTCCCATGTACGAAGGTTTCCTTGAGCACTTCCCAAAGATTCTAATTTCTAAAACAGTTTTTGACTATACCTTTATGTAAGGTGTTATTGTGTGGTGATGTCCACGGTTGGAACATGAGTCACATTTGGTATATATTTGTATCCAAACTCACAGCATATATGTTGTTGTATTTTGCACGACAATTGTTGTAATAAAGTTGTAGTTGTTTTCTGTACCATGTATTTGGCGACTCAGAATAGGTTGGATGGAATGAACCTGTTTTGGGGTTGTCACAATCACGACCACAATTATCCATGCACTACGGGCCAAGAATATTTGTGTATTCATTAATGGTCATGATCATGCCAACAATTGTCTATCAATACACTACGGGCCAATGAGGACTTTTACCACATCATTTGTAACATTACGGTCATGATTATACCGAATAATCCCTGGTCATAATCATACCAAGTCCATCTATGTACTACAGGCCACAGATGACTTTCAACATTTTATAAATATGAGGATGATGACAATAATATAAGAATTCAATAAAAACAAGTTCAAGAATTAATTTATCAAAGAATTAATAACGTCCAAATTGTCAATATGATACTGCTTTGTGGAGTAAAATTCAAGAATTTTTAGAAGAATATTTCCATGAAAAGATACTAGATGAAGCGCAAATATCAAAGATATTTCACTAATTTCATGGAGTATAGAAGTCAAAGTTTTTAACCAACTGAGTATAATAAAGAATGGAATAACAAAAGAAATCAACATGCATGCGATAGACCGTACAGACAGGTTATTCTAACGGAATAATAAATAATGGAACCAGGTCCGGCGTAAAACGCACAGACAGGATATTCCAACATAAGAATAATAAAGACGGAACCAGGTCCGGTGTAAAACACACAGACAGGATGTTCCAACAGAATAATAATAAAGACGGAACCAGGTCCGATGTAAAACACACAGACAGGATGTTCCAACAGAATAATAATAAAGACGGAACCAGGTCCGGTGTAAAACACACAGACAGGATGTTCCAACAGAATAATAATAAAGACGGAACCAGGTCCGATGTAAAACACACAGACATGATGTTCCAATAGAATAATAATAAAGACGGAACCAGGTCCGGTGTAAAATACACAGACAGGATATTCCAACAGAATAATAGAAGAATGTCACCAAGTATAGGGTAGACCGCGTATACAGGTTATTTCAACAGAATAATAAGAAATGGAATAACAACAGTTCTCTTCATGAATAAGAAAGAATAACACCCCTTACCGTTTTAAAGAAGAACTGAAATAAGGAAGTAGTTAAGTAGCAGAATACTTTTCTTCTCTCTCTATAGTTTCTCTCTCTAGAGTTTAGTGAATTCGTAAGAAATAAAGAAGGAATGAGCTGCTATTTATAGAAAAATAGAATGCATAGTAACTAATCCATGAACGGTGCAGATTGATTACTTTAATCTGACGGTCCATATTTAAAGAAATTTTTTTTAAATAAAATATAATATATTCTATTTATAGAATAACTTTAATAAAGTATTCTGTTTTATATAAAAAGATGTTTCTGTTTTATTACGTTAATAATACGAATAAAACAAAACTTCATTATCGCTAAATAATTCATATTATTAACTGACAATAATTGAATCAAACAGAGTGACTTCTCACATAAGCATTAATAATTAATACCGTGTGCTACTATGCAACCACACGTATTACTGTACTTTTACTACCGAGTAGTTCAACAGTATCAATGATAAAACTTCCGCCGTTATTTTTAATAAAATATTTTTTATCGTTTTCTCAATCCGACAATAATTCTGTTGTGGGGTCCACCAATGATTGTGCCGTTGTACGAATATTTCCTGTTAAAACGAATATTCCCCGACCAATCAAATATTATATAACAACTTGCGTACTTTGCAAAATTTATAAATATTACCCACAACTATAACATTATATCAAATTAACTCCATAATATTCAAAAATGATATTTATAGAAAATTCATCTTTATTTATAAAAGTTGGGGTCTTACATCATCTTAAATTCTTAATGCATCTTAACAACTCACTTCTCAATGCATATTAATAGTTCACATCATTATATTAAGATATTCTCTGAATAGTTTAAACTCATATTTGTATTTTAACTATTCAGATGATATTCTCTTAGTACTAAAATATAAGCGGTTAAAATGCATTAAGAAGTTGACTGTTGAGATGTATTAAAATATCAATCAAACACCACCGGTATTTCACAATAATGCTATTATCACATAAAAAAGGGTCACATAATGCTCACATACATATACATGTATATTGTGGGCCTCGTCTGACATGTGAGGCCCGTAATATGCATATATGTATATGACTATTATGTAATACTTTTTTATGTGATAGGAATATTATTCATTACTTAGTAAAATACACAATAAAGCCGCTTCGAATAAACGGTTCTAAATAAGTACACGTCCATCAAAAAGATTTCTAAAGATTTGCTTTCTTAGAGAAATTTCATAGAAAAGCGCACACATTAAATCGATAAGAGAACTTGTATACGTATTAACTATGCACTAATAAAGTAAAAAACATAAATATTAAAAAATACAATTAATATTTTGTTTGATAGATTAAAATGAGTATAAAATTTTAATATTATCTTTTAAAATTCATTATAAAAGATAAAAGATAAACAAATAAATATTTAATATATGGATAATATGATAAATTAAGTTATTAATTTTTTCTTGAAATCTACAAACGACAAAAAAAAAAATTACTCTCTAAAAAGATAAAAAAGTACGGAAAGAGAACTATTTTCACTTTATTACTACACATAACTATTAGTGCATGCACATAGAATTATCTTATTTTTTAAATTGAATCCATGTTACTCTTTCTGTTCTTAAAATATTGTCGTTTAAGGTTAATGCATACAGATTAAGGAATATAATTATTACAAAGCGAAAATACTATACTACCCTTATTAATTGTCTCAATCAATTATTCCCTTCTCAATGTTTCTTATTCAATTCAACCAATTACTACTTAGATTATAGCATTGAATTGAATAATAATCAATGAGAAGGAAAAAAAACTTTAAATATGAGAAAACTTTAAATAAGGGTAAAGTAGGAAAAAAATAGTTAATGTGTATTGATAAACTCAAAACGATAATTTTTTTGGAATAAAAATTACTTCATAAAACGATAATCTTTTAGGAACGGAGTGTGAATTTTTTAAATTGAATCCATGTAGTTTTTCGGGCTTGTTAGGCCGGAAGCAATGAGTCTTCAAGGGTTTGCCGTTAGCTTAATTTTATGAAAAAATTGGCACTTGGCATGTTGCAAATTAATTTACATTTTTTTATAATTATTATTGGAAAATTAATTTGATCTGCATGCAAGCTGAGTCCAGGCTGCATATAGAGTAAGCACGGTGCGTACACAGTGTATAATAGCAGAAATCATCAGAATACTACTAGTAGTACTACTACACTACAACATAACCTTTGGCTTCTGCCAAAATCTGAGCCCTGCAAAACCACCTCACATGCTATGTTGTTATTCTTTCTACATACAATGTTTCCAATTTAGAAAGAATGGTCACCCTGCTCTCACATGGTGTGTATATATAAATGTGTGCTACTTTCTTGCTGTATTTAGCTAGGTTTCCATATGACTTTTTTGGGTGCCAGTTGGAAAATGCTATACAAGCTTAATTGGCTAAAAATAGCTAACCACATAATTTTTCTGTCACATATAAACTGTTATTAAAATTTCGCACATGATTTTTTCTCTTTCTTTTTTCTTTTTTTTGTAACAACTCAACAATAAACAATAAACTATTAAATTTGTAAATCAGTTACAAACGATGAGAAGAGTACAGGCTTTGATTTTATATATACGTATGTAGGTTACCAAATTTTATGCCATGCATTAATTTTATAATTTAAATTTTGTACACGGTTTATTATTTTATTTTTATTTTTTTTAAAAAAAAATCAGAAGTAGATTGAATATCTTAAGTCTGTAATTTTGTTACAAACGATGAAAAAAGAGTACGGTGTTTAATTTTGTATATATGTTACCAATTTTTATGATACGCATAAACTTTATTAGTAAATATCATACATGGTTTCTTCTTTTTTCTTTTTTTATTTAGTTTAATACTACAGATACAAACTATTTTATAAACATTTTACAAACTGTTGATGTGGCGTACTCCACCCAACGTCTTGATCAACAAATTATTTCAATGTAATCTAGCATTATTCTTTTTATTTTTATACCAACTCAAAGCATATTGAATATCTGCAAAGGTTTTTTTTTTTTGAAACAATTCAATAGCATAATAAATATAAGTAAGTGTAAATATGTTACAAAGGATGAAAATGGTACAGGGTTTATTATTCTTGTACGTACGTTACCAAATTTTTCTGACACAAACTTTATTAGTAAAATTCAGGTGCATGAATTAGTCTTGTACGTAGGTCGTATTACTTGTCTCAGTTATGCTACTGAATGCAGACCGAACTTTTGGCGCTTCTCATATCAAACATACAATGGTTAATCTGAAATTTTATTTACTGTATTAGAGAATAGGTTTTGATTCTTTAGGTGCAATATAATATAGACATTTGTCCATTTAAAACCACAAAACATCTATCTAAACATGTATTTTGTTCTTATGGGTAGTTTTAGCTTGTGGGAATGATGAGAGAAGTTGCAAGAATATGGAGGTAAATCCAATTGCAAGTTGGTTGAAATATACAAGGAAATTTCAGCTTTATTTTAGCCCACAGTGGATTTACAGTACTACTCTCTGAGTCTCTGTATCTCAGTGGTTTGTAGTTAGGCCAAAATACACTTTTCTTACGCCAAGTTCCACCCTTCTTTCACAAATTCAATTTCCAGTAAAAATTGGCCCGAATACACAATTTTACCGGCAGGCCAACTAATTTTATATTGTTTAACCGTATTAAAATATGGTTTGAGTTAATTAAAAAATTAAAATATTTTTATATACAATTAAAAAATAAAAATTATCTCTCACCATCATTTTCAACTCTTATTCTTCCCATATCTACTCTCTCCTCGTCCACCATCATCAACATACAACAATGGAAGCAACGGAGATCCTCTCAATTAGAAACACAATCAGCTGCATAAAGAAGGAAGAAACGCCGCCACGCCACAATCCCGCTGCACCCCCACCAACTAGTCAGCTGCTATCCGACCACCATGGTTGAACCATTCTTTTTTTCGGCGTAGCCCAAGGAAACGTATGTGCCGCACAAAAAAATAAAATTAGGAAATATAAATATACAACTCACTGTATACAATCTAGAGTAATAACAAAAAAATTAGGGGTAAGAAATTGTAAAATAGAAAAATAAAAGAGATCTAAAAAATCTTTTTTCTAAAATTTCCGGTTGGTCCTCTCCTCAATGAATATTCGTATTGGCAAACCACCCCCCACAATAGCAGAAACTCTATTTAAATCGTGAAAAGTTTCGATTAAACAATAAAAATGTTAAGTGTTTTTTTTCTTTCTTCAGATCTATCAGTTTTCATCCCAGTCTATACTTTTGGTGGGTGTAGTTTGTTCGAATTTGTGGTTAGATGTAGTGTTTTGAGGTGGTGGTGGGCGACGTTAAGTTTTTGTGGTTGTTAACGCTAAGATATTCGATGACGTCCCAATCACGTAAGACGTCCTAATCCTGCACAGAAAACACGATCAACACCAAAAGCTTGACGGCCGGACCGTCGGGGGATAGCTCCGGCGTGAGAGTCAATACAGGTGTTCAAGGTTTAACAATGGAAGATGTAAAAATGTCTAGTGTGTTGAGCTAGATAGAAAGTGTATGCGTACCTTTTGTTAGGAGACCCCCTTGCTAGGTTATACTCCCATACTCGATTTTTGTGCCACCAACCACGATCTGACACAGCCCCCTGCCTCTCTATGGTCTCAGCAGTGTGCATGCAGGTTGTCACCTCCTTTCTACTGTTTCTGCCGCCGGCCGGATAAAATCTCATCCACATTAATGATCTGCAGACTTTTGGTCAACTGCTCTCCCCTTTCATTATTATCAGTCAAAGTCTTAGATACTAAAAGATTTTATGGACCGGCCGTTTGATCCAGCCCATTATTAAGGAGATACAATAAAAGTAATATAAATGTTAAGCCCAATGACTATAAGACTTAATAGTAAAGGTCCACTAAGCTAATTAAATGGATGGGCCCAATCGGTCTGGCCCAATGAAAGAAATATCATGCCCCAACATTGCCCCCTAGTTTTTTGTTAAATAGAATATTTAATGAAGAACTACAAGCGGCCCTAGATGTCATGAGACCCAACAGGGTTGGCATAGGCCCAAAAGGAAAATCCAAAAGGCCAAATATTTGGAGCTTAACCCGGACGTAACCTTTCAAATTCGTAATGATGACTGTCAAATTAATGAGCCGCCCCCGATTTTCGTGCAAAATTTGAAAAGACCGCTATAAAAGCCTATTTTCCCCAATTTGACGACTTTACCAGCTTAATCTAAATTTGATATACATTGCTTTCTCTTTCTCTCCGATTCCTTTCTCTCCTACAAGATCTCAGTAACAATGGCGGCCCAAGATTCAGATAGCTCCACCCCTATTCTTGCTGTTCCAATTTCCGTCACTCCTCCTACCCACAACCCTGCTGGGTCGGTTCCAAACTCCAACCCTCTCGAGTTCTTCGAGAGTGAAGAACAGTATCCTCACGCCAATACCCCATCCATCGTTACCGAAACCGAGCTGCGGGTCATCAGGAGTCGGTATCAGATCCCGGACACCCATCTGGTGAGGGCTCCAGAATCGCATGAGCGGATATATCAACGGCCGGACGGGTGGACTGCTGTGTCGGTAACTGTTCTAGATAAGGGAGTTAGATTCCCTCTCCACTCCTTCCTCGTTACCCTCCTGGGATTTGTCGGAGTAGGGTTCGCCCAACTGGTGCCGAATTCGTACATCCACATCTTGGCCTTCATCGCGTTCTGCTATGAGTTGGGGATACCTCTAACGGTTGATTCTTTCTTCACTCTCTTCACGGCCGGGAAATCTCGGGAGCGAGGCTTCATGGCGCTGAGCAAACAGTACCCCAAGCCCAACGCCAAGTTTGAGAAGCGACCGTTGATGGATACTCCTTCGAGTAACAAAGGATGGCACAGAAAATGGTTTTTCGTGAAGGGGCCTGAAACTCCGTCTATCCCGGAATGGACCACTTCCGAGCGGATTTCTGCAGACTTCGGGGACATTCCAGAGGAGCGCGTGAGAGAAATGGCGAGCATTCTCGAGAGGATTCCCCTGAAGGAGTGGAGCTTCGGGCTCTTGAGCAAGCAAGCCTGGTTATATGACCATAAACTTTCTTTGATAAAACCGACATCGACAGAGCGAAGAGAATTGGATGAATTCCTTTCGGGTAAAACATCATCATCCCCCGCCGACATCCCACAGGAAAGACTTGCTGCGGAGCCCAGCCGGCCTCGCCAGAAGAAGAGGGCAGTTCGGAAAATCCGGGTAAACCCCCAAGGATTTCAGTCAGCTTCCGCAGCGAGTTTGATTGATATGCCTGCGAACGAGCGAATGCAAGCTCTTCGGATTAAGAAGAGAAAAACCATGGTGACTCCTCTGTCGGCTGATGAGCTTCGGGTTCCTCCTCCTGCAGCCGATCCGCCTACCATCATCCCTACGGAGATCCACGTTTCAGAAGACGAGCTCGAAGACCCTACCGAGCCTCTTCTCCTGTCTCGTAAAAGGAAGCAGCCTTCCGAGGATCAACCGCCACCGCCTCCCGAACCATCAGTGCCTTCCCCGACAAGATCCTCCCCTTCCGCCTTCAGGCGAGAAGCTGTATCTTCTCCCACTGTATGGCCGGAGTTCAATGCCAACTTCCCCTTCCAGCTGTTCGAATCCTTCGTCCGGGAGACAGACGACCACCGGTTCGGGAACAGCTCGATCAGGGATCTAATCGAAGAGGGCATGAGCTACCAGGCTAAGGTGAGTTTGTTCAGTTTGAAATATTTGGAAATCATCTGTTTCATCTGTTCTTTCTACTAATTAACCGACTTTCTTTACCCGTCTGCAGGCAAATGCTGTCTTCGGGAGACTTCTTCCCCGGTACAGAGAGTCCGAAGCCGAAGAAGATGCGGCTAGGCGGGAGAAGGCCAGTCTGGCTTCGGCTCTGGAAAGGGAGAGAAGGGCCCATGGTGCTACTCTCCTTAATAATGAAGGCCTCCAGAAAGACGTGAATAATTTAAAAGAGAAGTTGGAGACAGCCGAGGCCACCCACCAACTGACCATTACTACGAACATAGATCTGGTTCGCCGGAACGAGGTCCTTGTTGGGAAGAATGATACGATGGTGAAGACCAATAAGAGCTTGGCTGTTCAAGTACACGACCTTGAGGCCAGGGATCTGAGACATCTGAAAGAGCGGGCGAAACTTGAAGAGGAGCTCCGTGAACTTCGGGCTCTTAGAGATTTGGGTCCTCCTTTAACCGGAGATCTTCGGAAGGAAATTCAACAAGAATACCGGGAATCTGCCGAGTTGAACGAGGATATCATCCAGATGTTCTCGGATGGATACGACGAATGCCGAAGCAAAGATAAGGTAAGACTTGTCGCTGCCAAGGTTGAACCGACCATCCTGGACTCTTCGGAAGACGAAGCCGATCTCTGAAGATGGTTCTCCTTCCCTTAGCTGTAGGATTTTTGTAAAGCTTCTATCGCTTTGTAAACATCATTATGTAAATAAAATATCAGCATTATCCTTTATGACTTCGGTTTTTTCACTGTTTACCAACACTTCAATATGGATTTAATTTGAAAAATGTACAAGCTCCTCCGTGGACTTAACTTTAAACTGTTAATTAACAACTAAGCAAGTCGTATAACAGATAAGATGAAGCTAAATGACGTGGCATTCCGAACTCAACACTTAGAAAGATTTTGGCAATAATAACAAAGTAAAGGAATACTTATTCGTTACCGAAGTGTGAGGTAGGTGTCGTGATGGATCGGACGAAGTCTGAATGACGATACTTGCCTACCCCGAAGGGCCTGACAAGGTCTTTAGGATCACCTGCCGATGAGGCTATCATCGAACGACCAGCGAGTCCGCCCGAACCTCCTTACACCGGTGACCATCGAATTTACCATTGGGACAAATGCGAAGATCAGTTGTGAAAAAAGTGACTTTTTATTGATGATGAACGGTTATGTACAGACTCCCAGTGGACTGACTTGGTTTCTATTGAAAGTACTTTCGGAGCCTGCCTGCGTGCCATGTGTTCTGAATTTCGGATCCATCCAAAGCCTTCAGTCGATACGTCCCGGGCTTTGGTACTTCGGCCACTTCATACGGTCCTTCCCAGTTCGGCATCAACTTCCCAGTGTTCTGCGGTGTAGACGCTTCGGCCTCTCTGAGAACGAGGTCTCCCACCTCAAATCTTCGGAGCTTTACCCCTTTGTTGTAATGCTTGGCGACTCTTCTCTGGTAGGCTGCTAACTTGATCATAGCCACTTCTCTGACTTCCTCTAACAGGTCCAAGTTGGCCTTTAGTCCCTCGTCATTGTAGATCTCACTGAACTGACTAACTCGAAGACTTGGAGATCCAATCTCAACTGGGACTAAGGCATCAGTGCCGTAGGCCAGTCTGAAAGGCGAGTCTCCTGTTGTTGTCCTTGGCGTAGTCCTATAAGCCCACAATACGCTGAGCAGCTCTTCCGGCCATCTTCCTTTGGCTTCGTCCAATCTGCGCTTGATCCCGTTTAGAAGTGTTCTGTTAGTCACCTCTACCTGCCCATTTGATTGCGGATGAGCCACTGAAGTCTTCCTGTGCTGGACTCCCAGTTCCTTCAAAAAGCCTTCAAATTTTGACCCCACAAACTGGCGTCCGTTGTTTGATATCACCACCTGAGGGATCTCGAAGCGAAACACTACGGATTCTTTCATAAATTTCAGACACTCCTGTTCCGTTATCAGCCGAAGTGGTTTCGCCTCGACCCATTTGGTCATATAATCAATGGCGACGATGACGAAGCTGACCTGCCCTTTAGCCTTCGGTAACGGACCCAGTATATCAACCCCCCAGACAGCGAAGGGTATAGGAGATAGAATCGAGTATAGCTCTTCCGGTGGCTGATGTGGGATTGGACTGTTGAGCTGACATTTATCACATTTTTTCACGTATTCCGTAGCTTCCTTGAAGATCGTTGGCCAGTAGTACCCCTGCCGAAGAACTTTGTATGCCAGCGACTTAGCCGCCATGTGATCACCGCAGATGCCCTCATAAACTTCCCGAAGGGCGTACTCTGCTTCGGACGGGACCAGACATTTCAACAATGGTGACGAAAATGCCCTCCGATAAAGATCCCCGTCAATAAGAACGAAGTTGGCACTTTTGTACTTGACCTTTTTTGCTAACATTTGGTCCGAAGGAAGGACGCCATCTGCCAAATAATTGATGTAGGGAGTCATCCAGCAGTCAGATTGCTCGATACACATCACTGAGTCATGTCGAACACTCGGCTGCTGTAAGATCTCCAGATAGACTGACCCATTGAAAACGACAGCATCTGTAGTGGCTAACTTTGATAAGGCATCGGCAATAGAATTATCGTTACGCTCTATGCCTTGAAATTCGTGAAAAGCAAAGTATCGGAGTCTGTCTTTCAACTCTGCCAAATACCTGATCATCCTCGTCCCCCGAGCTTCATATTCTCCCGATAACTGCTTGACGACCAACTGAGAGTCACTATAAATAATCAACTTCTGGACTTCTAGGCTCTTCGCCAGCCGAACCCCAGCTAGAACGGCTTCATACTCGGCCTCGTTGTTAGTCGCCTTAAACCCGAATCTAATGGCTTGTTGTACCTTGAACCCCTCCGGACTGGTCAGAATAATTCCTGCTCCACTGACATTTACCGTGGAAGACCCATCCACATACAGTGTCCATGCATTCTGACCGTGTTGAAGAAGTGTAACAGTTCGATCAGATGTCCCCGCTTCCTGTAACTCGGCATCTGCTTCGGTGAAGGAACATTCTACCACAAAATCGGCCAAAGCTTGTCCCTTGATTGCGGTTCGGGGATGGTACTTAAGGAAAAATTAGGACAATTCCATGGTCCATGCTGCCAATCTCCCCGAAACCTTTGGCTTGCCCATTACCTTCTTCAGCGGTTGATCTGTGTAGACGATCAAGAGCCTACCCTGAAAGTATTGCCGAAGCTTTCGGCTAGCAATTACTAAAGCAAAGGCAATTTTTTCAATATTTGGATACCTGGTTTCGGCGTCTCGTAGGACGTGACTGACGTAATAGACCGGGTGCTGCTTTCCATTGATCTCCCGAATCAGCACCGCTCTAACGGCCAAGGAACTCGCTGCAAGATAGAGGTACAAGGTCTCTTTCGGGGTGGGTTTTACCAATAGGGGAGCAGAGGACAGATAGGTCTTTATGCCCTGGAAGGCTTCTTCACAGGGCGAAGTCCATTGGAAAGTCTTCGCATTCTTCGGCCCCTTCAGTGTGTCGAAGAATGGTAGACACCTTTCTGCGGATCTGGACATGAACCTCCTCAGAGCTGCAATCCTACCGGTCAGACGTTGGACGTCTTTAAACGATTGAGGAGTCTTCATGTCAAGGACGGCCTGAATTTTCTCTGGATTAACTTCGATGCCCCTCTGACTGACCAGATACCCCAAGAACTTTCCCGCACCGAGGCCGAAGGTACATTTTGCGGGATTAAGCCTCAGTTTGTGATGCCGGACAGTCTGAAAACATTCCTCCAGATCATCCAAATGTTTCTGAATCTGCATGCTTTTAACGATCATGTCATCCACATAAACCTCCATATTCTTTCCCAGCTGCTTGTGGAAGATAGAATTCATCATTCTTTGGTAGGTTGCTCCAGCATTTATAAGGCCAAAGGTCATCTTCTTATAGGCGTATACCGAACGGTGCGTAATGAATGCTGTCTTCGGGATATCTTCCCTGCACATGGATATTTGATGATAACCTGAAAAAGCATCCATAAAGCTTAGTAGAGCATATCCTGAAGTTGCATCAATAAGTTGATCAATATGGGGCAAAGGATAAAAGTCCTTCGGACAAGCTTTATTTAGGTCGGTGTAATCAATGCAAACTCGCCATTTCTGGTTCTGCTTCTGCACCAATACTACATTAGCCATCCACTGTGGGTAGTCGATCTCAAAAATAAAATCAGCGGCCAACAGCTTGGCGATCTCTTCGTCAATTATCTTCTGTCGCTTGGGTGCGAAGATCCGTCTCTTTTGCCGAACAGGCTTCTTCGAGGGATCTACCTCCAATCGGTGCTCAGCGACCTTTCTGCTAATCCCAGGCATGTCCTTTGGTTCCCATGCAAAAATGTCCGCATAGCAGCGAAGGAGTTCCGTAAGATTTGTCCGAAGAGGTTCTGGTAGACCCAAACCGATTTTCACTATTTTGTCTGCTTTCCCAAGGATCAACTCAATCTCCTCCGTTTCCCCTGCAGGTGTTACCAATGGCTCGGAACTGCCTTCCGTGAAGGGCTCAATCTCGATTGCCAGGGTTTGTTTCTGCTTGCTGACCCCCACCCCGGAAGAGATGCACGCATTCCGATAATAGCGTCGGGCTAGATCCAAGTCTCCAACCACTTCTCCGACCCCGTGCGCTGTAGGGAACTTGATTTTGAAATGGGGGATAGAAGTCACGGCTTGGAGAGCCGTCAGCGTAGGTCTTCCGAGTATGGCGTTGTAAGCCGAATCTACATGCACAACATAGAATTTACACATTATTTTTGTCTGTTGCGGGGCTGTGCCGAAGACCACCGGGAGCTCGATAGTGCCAGCAACTTTGACCGGATCGTTGCTGAAGCCATACAGAGGAGCCTTCTGCCCAACTTCCATTTTCCGCCCTTCAAGATGCATTCTTTGATATGCGTGGGCGTACAAAATATCCACTGAAGACCCGTTATCTATCATCATACGTTTCATGTCTACCGAGCCCACTTGCGCGGTGATCACTAACGCCCCTTCATGTGGATCAATGGGCTCCAAAGGATAGTCTGCATCTATAAAGGATATAATAGTTCCGGGAAAAGGTCTATCCATCCTTGGAGAGGCACCTGATATGGACATAACCGAATCTAGATACCCCCTTCTCTTTCTTCCTACCCATTTTCCCGACGTTCCCCTTGTTATTACGTCAATGACATGCCTTGGTGGCGGGTTCGGGACGGGCTGCACAGGAGGATTCGTTTGAACTGTCTGAACGGTGCGGTCGACACTTTGTTGATTCTTTTCGGCCACATATTGGACTAGCAGACCGCTCTGGATCTTCCTTTCTACGAAATCCTTCAGATTACAACATTCGTTGGTGTCATGGCCTGCGGCTTGATGATAGTTACAATATTTTCGAGAGTTGCCCTGCCCTGTCCTATAGTTGTCCCTCGGTGGCTCAAAGAACGGCTGGTTCTGGATTTGGTCTAGAATCACCGACCTGTCTGTGTTCAGTTTGGTATAAACCTTATTCACATTCGGGGCGGAAGTAGGTGGACGAGTATCTCCTTGTCGCCATGAGTTGTTGAACTTCTTGGAACGGCTCTCCGATCTATCATTATACCCCCCAGTCTTCTTCGGATCATCCCGGGTTTTAGGGACATCTGCCTCTTTCACCTGTTCCGTAGAGGAACGCTTCAAGCTACTCATAGCCTATTCCACAACGATATAACCTTCTGCCTTATCGAATGCCTCTGCCAGGCTCTTCGGATGATTGAACATCAACTTCTTCACCAGCTTCTCCGACTTCACTAGGTCCAGACCGTTCTGAAACAACCCCACGGCTTGGAGATCGTTCAAATCTGACACCTGACCAACGTCCTCTCGGAACCTCTTCACATACTGACCCAAAGACTCGTTGGTGTACTGCCTGACCTGTGCCAAAGAGCCCGTGGGCCTCCCTCTTCTTCGGTTACTCCCGAAACGAGCGTGGAACTTATCGCAGAGTTCGGACCATGATGAAATTGAATCTGCCGGTAAATTTCCCATCCACTGCCTCGCATCCTTTCTCAACGTTGTAACAAACATGTGACATTTGGCAGCGTCAGTGAAATCGTAGTAGTCCATTAACCGGTCAAATGCTTGGCTATGGTCGTAAGGATCTCCCGAACCATCGTAACTTTCCATGTGAGGCAACTTCTTAGAGGTGTCCGCCTTCTCCTTAAGAATATCCGAGGAAAACGGGGATGCTTTCTTTCCCGGAGTATTCTTCACCTGCTGGACCTCGGCCAACTGCTTCTGGAGTGCCTTCAGTTCCTTTACGAGGTACTCTACTCCTTCCGGCTGTGACGACACTTCCTTCTCCGACGACTCTCTCCTTCTTTGAGTAGGTCGGTCGTTGACTATAATACCCCCAACCTTCGAAGGACTTTCACGACGACGGTCTTCTGGGCTAAGTACCCGACTTTCGGGTGTACGGCCCCTAGATCTGCTTCGCCTCTGGGTCCGATGACTGTGGTGAGAGTGTGCGACAATGAGTGCCCTTTTCATGCTCTCTGGAGTTCGTTCTCTGGATCGGCCTTTCCTACCACTTCGGATCTGCCCCGTAGGGACGTCACGACGGAGTGCTTCCTTCGATCTTCGAGGAGTAGGGCTCCTCGATCTTTCTCTCTCTCGATGTTGGCTTTGAAACCCACGTTCTAAATGAATCGGCTCCTTCCCGCTGCGATGCACACGCCTTTCGGACTGGACATAACTGGACGCTTCATCCCTCAACTCTTCCATCTGGGACATCTGCTCGGCTATATCCTGCCTCTGCTTCATGAGTGATTCCATGGCCCTATCTGCCTCCTCTGCCATCTTAGCCAATCGGGAGGTCTTCTCGTCGTGGTCTAGCTGTTTCCGGCCGCGACCGGACTCTTTATCCGTCGTGAAGATTAACTTTCTCTTAACTTTGCACACGGCCCTTGGACGAGAATCTCCATGCGACCGCTTGGAGGCTGTGCTAGCATGAGCACTTAGTGTGGGCCCCAAACGATCTCTAACAGAAACTCGGGGTGGTGAATCACCAACAGTCATCGGCTGTCCCTCAGGCGTGTCTGCTCTGCTCTTCCCCATACTTGAGAGCGTGGAACAAATGAATATTTGTGATTGAAAGCTCTGGAACACTAGAACTCAGCCCTCCTTCTAGCGCCAATGTTAACGCCAAGATATTTGATGACGTCCCAATCACGTAAGACGTCCTAATCCTGCACAGAAAACACGATCAACACCAAAAGCTTGACGGCCGGACCGTCGGGGGATAGCTCCGGCGTGAGAGTCAATACAGGTGTTCAATGTTTAACAATGGAGGATGTAAAAATGTCTAGTGTGTTGAGCTAGATAGAAAGTGTATGCGTACCTTTTGTTAGGAGACCCCCTTGCTAGGTTATACTCCCATAGTCGGTTTTTGTGCCACCAACCACGATCTGACACAGCCCCCTGCCTCTCTATGGTCTCAGCCGTGTGCATGCAGGTTGTCACCTCCTTTCTACTGTTTCTGCCGCCGGCCGGATAAAATCTCATCCACATTAATGATCTGCAGACTTTTGGTCAACTGCTCTCCCCTTTCATGCATCATTACCAGTCAAAGTCTTAGATACTAAAAGATTTTATGGACCGGCCGTTTGATCCAGCCCATTATTAAGGAGATACAATAAAAGTAATATAAATGTTAAGCCCAATGACTATAAGACTTAATAGTAAAGGTCCACTAGGCTAATTAAATGGATGGGCCCAATCGGTCTGGCCCAATGAAAGAAATATCATGCCCCAACAGTGGTGGTGGTGGTTAGTGGTGCATTCTACAGAGAAATATCAGATCTGGAATTTTGATAGTAGTGATGATCAGTTGAGGTATGGGTGAAATGGTGGCGGCATTGTGTTAGAGGTGGTGGTGTTGATGAATATGGTGGTTGTGGTTGTTGGCGTGGCGGTGCAAGTGATGATAGTAGGTGGAAAAAAAGTGTTATATATTCCCTCACATTTCAAAATTATAATTTAAATAAATACTCCCTTTGTTATATATTCTTTTTAATTTATAAAAGTTTAAAATTTAAATGTGATCATTTATTTTGATACATATATGGTATCAATTAGTATTATTTGGGTTTTTCTTCTTCTTAATTTGTTATTTTTTGTTAAACATTAGTTGGTATAAATTTATATTTTATATTTTTTGTAATATACGAAATTAAGTTAGTTTTTAAAAATAAAAAAAAGTCAATTGAATCCGTCTATGGTCCAAACAGTATAAACCCATTATGCTCCTACCGCATTGTCGTTTGGGTCGGTTTTCTGACCAATTTCAGCCGGAAATTAAATTAGTGGGAACATTGTGTAAAATTAGGTAGTCGATGCAACGGATGTGTAAGTTTAATTAATTTAGGGGCCAAATTATAAAAAGGGTGGAACTGAATGTAACAAAGATGTATTTAGCCCTTTGTAGTTAGACTAATTCCTTGCTAATTAAAAATAAATAAATAAATATAAACTTTATAAATCAAAGCACCCTTCATAGTTTAAAGAAATTCCAATATATTTTGGTCTGATATGTATGATACAGGTACAATATGTATCGAGATTAAAATACAACTTTAAATTGAATGAGATTCGTTACGACTTATATCAAACTATGTTACTTATTAAATCACAAGACCCTTTGGCAAATCTAAAGGCACGTGTTAAGCACTTTATACAAATATCATCACCAATTTTAAAAAATTAATTTTTTATTGCAAAATTGTAAAGTCTTTATGATCTACTGATAGTCTCATAGATGATAATTATGAAGAATAAAGAAAGAGTTTCTTGTTATCATGTGTATTAAAAGCCATAAAGGGCCACATTGCCCGTGTTATAAGAGTTCTTTAAGGGGGACCGGCCTTTTTTGATTGGGGGTGTGATCGGTTGAAAATATTTTTTTTTATTTTTTTTGTTTTTGATTACAAAATATTTAATATAATTTATTAGAATTGAAATTTTTATAAAATACAGTAATTTAGGTGTCTTTTTGGATACACGTAATAAACAGGGTTATACAGTCTGTACAACCCTATTTTTTAGGTATATCCAAATGACACCTAAATCACTACATTTTGTAAAAATTTCAGTTCCAATAAATTACATTAATTATTTTGTAGTCAAAAATAAAAAAAAAAAAAAAAAAATTATTTCCGGCCGGTCACTACCCCGGTCGGAAAAGGCCGGTCCCCCTCGACTTTTTTATGTTATAAATGTGAAGAAATGTCTCAATCTGCCCCCTAGCTTGTAGGTATGCTATGAAAGTGAAAAGGTTAGCCACGGGTGATAGGTTTTTAGAAATGTTGCTTTTTTGCATGGAAAGCTCACGTGAAATGAAAACTGATTTAGGACTCTTACCAAACTCGAGTTGTCAAAACTAATTCAATGCATTCACACTTCATTTATCTTTTTGGGATGTAGAGATGGAAAATGTTACCAAATTGCAGGACACCAAGCTTGGACAGGGACTAGATCTTGAAGAAGGCTTTTAGTTTCGAGTGGAACAACTCATTTCAAGCGTAATTTATTTAACTCATAAATACAGTGTTTGTGACACAACACAATGCACAAAAAATAATGTTCTAAACACTGCAAACCCTATTAACTGAACAAATCCGTGCTCCGTTGATTTTGAAATACAAGAGCAAATTGAGGTTTGAATTCATTCTAAATAAATGAGCAACGTGAAATTTGGAAAGATCAAATGCCTTATTGTTAGGGATTGGGGAAAAAATCATTAGCCTAAGAAAACAAGAGTTTTTAAAATTAATTTTTTACAATTACCATACATATTATTTTTTGAAATTTTAACAAGTTGGAAAATATTAAGAAAATAAAAAAATAAAAAAATAAAAAAGTTAACAATCTTATTTTGGGATTCAAAGAAATATTACCATTCACAAACTTGTTGGTCCAAGTCGGGAAAACCTAACTAATATTTCGGCACCGCCCAACGCGGATCTTATGAGTCGTCAAGTCTGTATAGTAGGACTCGTGCATTGGATAAAGCTTCATTTTCATCCCTACTACATGCTGCACATATAATAGACAGAACAAGGTTTGGTGATAATTAACAAAAATAGAATCTGAACTATAAACAGAAAAAGAATTGATAACGCCAAGATTTTTGATGACGTCCCAATCACATAAGACGCCCTAATCCTGCACAGTAAACACAGTCAACACCAAAAGCTTGACGGCTGGACCGTCGGGGGATAGCTCCGGCGTGACAGTCAGTACAGGCCGTTCAAGGTTTAACAATAGAGGAAAAATATTGACTAGTGTCTGAGAGAGAGAAAAATAATAATAGGATTGTGTATTGTGTTTTGTTACCTCTTTCCTTTTGTGATCCTTGCCTCATACGTTCCCTAGACCCGGTTTACCGTGCCACCCACTATCTCCTGACACCTCCTCTCACCCCCGGTCATCTCAGCCGAAAGTATGTAGCTTATTTCCCTACCTGCTACCACTGTTACCTCCCGCCGATAATTGAAGTCTCATCCTCATTAATGTCATGCAGAAAGGTGACAGACATAACGGTCAACTACTACCTTTTGTGATGATTACCGGTCAAAGATAGGATAAGTGACAGCTTACATAATGGACCAATCTAATGACTAAGCTCAATATCATAGTCAAGTAGCGGGGCCCAAATCATTTGACCCAATACGACAAAAGTGACATAGTCCAAAGGACAAGCCCATTCGGCCTGGCCCAGTATGAAAAGTATTATGGCCCAACATTGCCCCCCAATCTTTTATTAAACAGGATGTTTAGTGGAAGACTGTAAATAGTGTAAGTCCATAGTGAAAGGGATTTGTAATAAATCAAAGGGGCTAAAAGAAATCTCACCAAGGCCCAACTGATAAATAACAGTCATTAATTCAAATGGATCTAGAAGCCCAGATGGCACGTGCCCATCAGCCTTAAGGACGAAAAATAAGGATCCAATGAACGCCAGTCCACTCTGGATAACCCATTAAAACCAAAATCAGACGTTACCCCTTCCTCTCTCACATCATTACCTCCAATTAATGCGCCGCCCTTGGTTTTAGTGCAAAATTTGAAAAGACCACTATAAAAGCCAATTTTTCCCAATTCTGATGGCTTTACCAGCTTAATTTGAATTTGATACACACAGTGTTCTCTCCTTCTCTCCGATTTCTTTCTTACCTGCAAGATCTTAGTAGCAATGGCGACCCAAGATTCTGACAACACCACCCCCATTCTTGCAGTTCTGATTTTCACCACTCCTCCCAGTCACAACCTTACCGAGACGGTTTCAAACTCAAACCCCCAAATCACGGCTAGCCCGGCCAGGAACCCCTCAAACCCACTACCCAACCCCTCAGAGTTTTTTGAGAGTGAAGAACAATACCCTCACGCCAATACCCCTTCTATCATCACCGAGATCGAGTTGCGTGCCATCAAAAGTCGTTATCAGATTCCGGACACCCATCTGGTGAGAGCTCCAGTATCACACGAACGAATGTACCAACGACCGGATGGGTAGACTGTCGTACCGGTAACTGTTTTAGAGAAGGGAGTTAGATTCCCTCTTCACTCTTTTCTTATTACTCTTCTGGGGTTTATCGGAGTGGGATTCGCCCAACTGGTGCCGAATTCGTACATCCACTATGACAACCCCAAAATAGGTCCATTCCACCCAACCCATTCCGAGTCGTCAAATACATGGTACAGAAAACAACTACAACTTTATTACAACAATTGTCGTGCAAAATACAACAACACATATGCTGTGAGTTTGGATACAAATATATACCAAATGTGACATTGGACACCATTATGTATCAGCACTTCACAAAGGTACCTTACATAAAGGTACAGTCAAAAACTATTTTAGAAACTAGAATATTTGGGAAGTGCTCAAGGAAACCTTCGTACATGGGAGGTAATGCTTCTAGGTTATGATAGATATCATATGGCCACAGAATTATCCTTGGTTGACCAAATAGACCCCAAAGAAAAACGAGAAGATTACTATCATATTCTTCCCAATGGTGAGTCTTCTCTTGACTTATCATTATCTCCACTGTCTCTAATTGAGAATTATACTTCAAACAAACACCAAGATTATATAGGTAGTGTCGTAGATATACTCAGCAAGTGGATGAGCACAACCCTGTCTTATGATGATACGAGGTTGTATGTCATTAGACATCTTGTATGATAGTGATGAAACACCCTTCCAACGTTGGGTTCGCCTCACCCTATTTTTTTCACCAAATATAACTACTAAATGATGACCACCGTTCTATTCCCTTGTTACCCCCGCTCGACCCAGCTACACTCTTATTACCTGAAAGGAATTGTGAAACAAAAGGGTGAGCACAACTAGCCTAGTAAAGAATATCATGACTAAAGATAATTAAATTATCAATAGCCTTCATCAATAATAAATCAGAGATTTAGAACATATGGTAAATGATAAAAATTTCAACCATAGTTGCAGCGGAACGAGTAATCCATTAGAAGAGTCAAATAGACCATAAAGTCTATTATCTTCTCCATGTTAAAAATCCACCAATAACGTTTTATCCCTGTAACATTAATCAACAGTTCCTTTCCACAATTATATGAATAACTCATAATCATAATTGTAATTCTAAATTCCTCTTCGCATTCAGGACGAAGATAATTTTCATCACATGTCTTTACCTGAAATATGAAAGATCATGGTTATACCAAATCACAGTTCCTGTTCATAATCATGCTAATAAATCCATCTTCGCACTCATCAATAATTCATCTTTGCACTACAGGCCAAAGATATTCATCAACAGTTCATCTTTGCACTACAGGCCAAAGATATTCATCAATAATTCATCTTTGTACTACAGGCCTAAGACATTCTTCAACAGTTCATATTTGCACTATAGGCCAAATATATTAATATCTCAAAGAAATATATAATCATTTCAGAATTATATAAACAATAATTATAACCATGTTAATCAATTTGTCTTTACACTTAAGCTAAAGATATTCAATTATAAATTCAATGGTCATGATCATACCAGTTAACAATTCATCTTTGCACTATAGGTCAAAGATATTCATCAGTCACGATCATACCAATAATTTACCCATCTTTACACTCAAGTGAAAGAGAAATTCAACATTAAGGTTATAAAAATATTATATATAATAGTAAAATTAATATAATCAAAACATCTAGATTTAATATCAAGAGTAATATTCATAAATCAACTATAATTTGGTTAGAAAAGAAACCAATTTTATCATGAATAGTAACTCGTGAATAGTAACCCATGAATAGTAACTTCGTGAATAGTAACTCATGAATAGTAACTCGTGAATAATACTCCGTATTCGTACATAGTACCGTATACGTAAATAATGTCATATACGTACATAGTGTCATATATGTGAATAGTGCCGTATACGTGAATAGTACCGTATACGTGAATAGTAATCCCGACTCAAAAAGGTAAAAATTCCACAATAAAATCCATACCAATATTTCAGTATAATGATATTGAAAGAATAACATCATTATGAAGAATATAGCATCCCTTACTATCCCTTACAATCCCTTACTATCCCTTACCTCAAAAGAGCATTACTTCTTATCGGTATGCAAAGCCGAAGGAAACTTGCACTGAATAGCAACTCTCAAAGTATCTAAATACTCACAAAATATGCTTCATAATATAGAGAGAGAAAGAGAGAAAACTTGTTTCTGGTGTGATTTTCAATTCTAACTTAGCCCTCTATTTATAAGAAAATTTTAGTAGGCTTGACCTGCAACCTGATGGCTTTACCTGCTACTATTCCCACCCACCACATTTGAAATATAATTCAGCACATTTCTTCACCAACCACAAGTGGGGCCCACCAATTCTAGAATTTTCCATCAAAATGATAAACTCTGAAAATTCAACAATTTTTGAACCAGTCATCTTGTAAAATTCATAATAAATCATACGTTCATTTTTAACGGTTCAAAATTTGTGGTCATATACTCAACTTATATATGTATAACATATCCAAAAATTACCACGATCCAACGGTCGGATTAAAAATTATAACCCTCGCAAAATATCTCAAAAACTCTGATTTTTAATACCTCCATTCCGACAAAAATACGGATAAAAACCTCAACATTAACTCCTTCATTTTTAACCACAAAAATATATCCCTCGTTTAAATTCACATAAAATAAATATTTTCTTATCATATGAATCAATAATTAATTATTCATAAATAATATTACAGAATCACATTTATGACAACCAGGCCGTTCCCAGGAAAGAGGGGGCTTTCCAATAAGAATTTTTCCTTACTGGCGCGCAATTAGGTGACCAAATCTCTCCTTAGACAGAACTTTCTTGACATTGCCAATAATGTTATCTAATAATATTATTCAAATAATATGAATTATTGATCTGATAATGGGAAATACTGTGCAATGACAATTATTGAACAACAATAATATAAAATTTCAACGTAGCAATTATTGAATCAATAAAATAAAATATTGAACAGTAACTACTGTAACAATTATTGAGTAGTGTATTCCTTCGTAATAATCAATAATTGAAAAAAATACTGTGCAATACCGTGTGCTACTGTGCAACTACGCGTATTACTGTATTTTAACCACCAGGTATTCCAACAGTGTTAACGGTAACAACTACGCTGTTATTTATAAAAACTCAAATTTGTCGTTTTCTTCATCCGACAGTTATTCTGTTATGGGGCCCACAAACGACTGCGCCGTCGTACGAATATTCCCCGACAACAAGAATATTATACGACCAAACGAATATTCCCCGACAACAATGAATATTTTATAATCACTTGTTTATTTTGAAAAAAAATTCATATATCACCTTTAACTTTACCTTTTTATCAATTTAACCATTTACTGAATCGTAATTATAAGAAAAATTGAATACTTTTATTTCATAAAATTCGGGGTCTTACATCCACATCCTAACTTTCATAGCATTCTGTTATGAGTTGGGGATACCCCCAACAGCTGATTCCTTTTTCACTCTTTTCTCTGCTGGGAAGTCTCGGGAACGAGGCTTCAAAGTGCTGAGCAAACAGTCCCCCAAGCCCAACGCCAAGTTCGAGAAACGATCTTTGATGGATACTCCTTCGAGCAACAAGGGGTGGCACAGAGAATGGTTCTTCGTGAAAGGACCTGAAATCCCATCTATCCCGGAATGGACCACCTCCGAGCGGATTTCTGTAGACTTCGGGGACATTTCAGAGGAGCGTGTGAAAGAAATGGCGAGCATTCTCGAGAAGATTCCCCTGAAGGAATGGAGCTTCGAACTCCTGAGCAAGCAAGCATGGTTGTATGACCATAAATGTGAGTTCTAAACTCTTACTGGTATGTAATTTGCTGAGATTTCTTTTAGTGAACTGGTCTAAAGGGTTACGTGATTTGTTAATTTGCAGTGTCTTTGATAAAACCAACATCGATTGACCGAAGGGATTTGGAAAAATTCTTTTCGGGTAAATTGTCATCATCCCCCACCGACATCCCACAGGAAGAACTCCCGGCTTCGGAAGCCCATGACGTTGAAGTCTTCCCTGAATCAGAAACGGCGGAGGAATCTAGCCGACCTCGACAAAAGAAGAGGGCTGTTCGGAAACCAAGATCGATTCCTCAAGAATCTCAACAAACCTCTACCACCAGTCTGATTGATATGCCGGCTAAGGAGCGGATGCAAGCTCTTCGTACCAAAAAGAAGAAGACCAATGTGACTCCTTTATCTGCTGATGAGCTTCGGGTTCCCCCTGCAGAAGTTGATCCTCCGACCGTCATTTCTGTGGAGATTCGTGTTTCCGAAGACGAGCTCGAAAATCCAACCGAGTCTCCACTTCTGTCTCGTAAAAGGAAACAACCTTCTGATGATCAACCACCACCGCCCCCCGAACCATCCATGCCCTCTTCGACAAGATCTTCCCCCTCCGCCTTCAGGCGAGAAGTCGCATCTTCTCCCACCGTATGGCCGGAGTTTAACGCGAACTTTTCCTTTCAGCTGTTCGATTTCTTTGTTCGGGAGACCGATGATCATTGGTTCGGAAACAGCTCGATTAGGGATTTGATCGAGGAAGACATGAGTTACCAGGCTAAGGTTAGTTTGTTCAATTGAAATATTTGGGAATTATCTGTTTCTTCTAAAAATTTACCGGCTGTCTTTGAATGTCTGTAGGCCAATGCTGTCTTCGAGAGGCTTCTTCCCCGATACAAAGAGTCCGAAGCCGAAGAAGACGCAGCCAGTCGAGAGAACGATATTCTGGCGTCGGCTCTGAGTAAAGAGAGAAGGGACCATGGTACCGCTCTCTTCAATAACGAATGCCTTCAGAAGGATGTGAATAAGTTAAAAGAAAAACTGGAGACAGCTAAAGCCATACACCGAATCACCATTAGTACGAACGTAGATCTGGTTAGTAGAAATGAAGTTCTTGTGGGGGAAGAACGAAACAATGGTGAAAACCAACAAGAGCCTGGCGATGCAAGTAAATGAACTCGAAGCTAGGGACTTGAGACATCTGAAGGAGCGGGCAAAGCTCGAAGAGGAGCTTCAAGAACTTCGTGCTTTGAGAGATTTGGGTCCCTCTCTGATCGAAAATCTTCGGAGATAAGTTCAACAAGAATATCGAAAATTAGCTGAGTTGAACGAGGAGATCGTCCAAATGTTCTCGGATGGATATGACGAATGCCGAAGCAAAGACAAGGCAAGACTTGTCACAGCCAAGGTTGATCCGATCATTCTCGACTCTTCGGAAGACGAAGCTGATTCCTGAAGATGATTCTCTTTTCCCTTAGCTGTAGGATTTCTGTAAAAGTTTCTATCGTTTTGTAAACAATATTATGTAAATGAAATATCAACATTATTCCTTATGACTTCGGTGCATTTACTGTTTATCAACACTTCAATATCGATTCAACTTGAAAAATGTACAAGCTCCTTCGTGGACTTAACTTAAACTGTTAATTAACAACTAGGCAAGTCGTATAACAGACAAGATGAAGTTAAAGAATGTGGCCTTCCGAACTCAACACTTAGAAAAAATTAGGTAATAAAGTAAAGGAATACTTATTTGTTACCAAAGTGTGAGGTAGATCTGCTTCACTGGAGATTCGCCTACCGTGAAGGGCCTGGCAAAGTCTAAAGGACGACACTTTTCTACCACGAAAGGCCTGACAAAGTCTAAAGGTCGACAATTGCCGACCACGCAGGGCCTGACAACGTCTTAAGGATGACACTTGCCTACCACGAAGGGCCTGACAAGGTCTAAAGGTAGACAATTGCCTACCACGCAGGGCCTGACAACGTCTTAAGGATGACACTTGCCTACCACGCAGGGCCTGACAAGCTCATAAGGACCACCTGCCGATGAGGCTACCATCGAATGGTCAGCGAGTCCACCCGAACCTCCTTACACCAATGACGTTTGCCTACCACGCAGGGCCTGACAAACTCATAAGGACCACCTGTCGATGAGGCTACCATCGAATGGTCAGCGAGTCCACCCGAACCTCCTTACACCAATGACGTTTGCTGTGACGCCCCCAAAATTAGGTATACATCACCCATCTTGGGTAGTCAGATACATAGTACAGAATACAAATACAACTGATTAATACATCTGTCGTGTACAATACGACAAAACATAAACTGTGAGTTTGAATACAAATATTATCTTCTAGAGAGTATTCATACTCAAAAGGAGTCCTCATTACATTTATTAACACACCATTACATAGAATAGTGAGGACTACTAACTAATACTATCATTCGGACCATCACTCCGTACCCCGACTTGTCCCAGCTACGTTCTCATTTCCTGAAGAGAACAGTGAAAGAAAGGGTGAGCTCAACTAGCCCAGTAAGAAATATTATGACTAAGATAATGCAGAATAAATTATCATTAGCCTTCAACAATGTTAAACTGATAAAATATAATAGACATCAAGTTTAACTGTAGCGGAACAAGCAATCCATTAAAAGAGTCAAGTAGAAAATAAACTCTACTATCTTTTATGATTTAAAAAGTTTTTCAACACTGTAATCGCTGAGACTCAGCTTAATAAAATAATCCACATCATCGAATCACCCCTGCACTACGGCCAAGGATATTCGTGTATTCATTAATGGTCATGATCATGCCAACAACTGTCCATCAATGCACTACGGGCCAATGAGGACTTTTACCACATCATTTGTAACATTACGGTCATGATTATACCGAATAATCCCTGGTCATAATCATACCAAGTCCATCTATGCAATACAGGCCACAGATGACTTTCAACATTTTATAAACATGAGGATGATGACAATGATATAAGAATTCAATAAAACAAGTTCAAGAATTAATTTATCCAGGAATTAACAACGTCCAAATTGTCAACATGATACTGCATTGTGGAGTAAAATTCAAGAACGCTTAGAAGAATATTTTCTTGAAAAGATACTGGATGAAACGCAACTATCAAGGATATTCCACAAATTTCATGGAGTATAGAAGTCAAAATTTAACCAACTGAGTACAATAAAGAATGGAATAACAAAAGAAATCACCATGCATGCGATAGACCACACAGACAGGTTATTCCAATAGAATAATAAATAATGGAACCAGGTCCGGCGTAAACGCACAGACAGGATATTCCGACAGAATAATAAATAATGGAACCAGGTCCGGTGTAAAACACACAGACAGGATATTCCAACAGAATAATAATAAAACGGAACCAGGTCCGGTGTAAAACACACAGACAGGATGTTCCAACAGAATAATAAACGGAACCAGGTCCGGTGTAAAACACACAGACAGGATGTTCCAACAGAATAATAGAAGAATGTCACCAAGTATAGGGTAGACCGCGTATACTGGTTATTCCAACAGAATAATAACAAATGGAATAACAGAAGTTCTCTTCATGAATATAAAAGAAATAATATTCCCTACCTTAAAAGAACTGGATATTGAAAAAGTGATGTAGCAGAATACTTTTATTCTCTCTCTCTTATTCTCTCTATACTTTCTCTCTCTATAGCTTGAATGAATTCGTGAAAAATAATGAAGCCCTAGGCCTCTATTTATAGAAAAACTGAGGGTGGCTCTTGGTCCTAACGAAGGGTCAAATGACTCTTGGTCTTAACGAAGGGTCAAATGACTCTTGGTAATATTGAAGGGACAACTACTATTGATGAAAGTAATTACTATTGACCAAGGTAAATACTATTGACGAAGGTAATTACTATTGACCAAGGTAAATACTATTGACGAAGGTAATTACTATTGACTAAGGTAAATACTATTGACGACGGTAATTACTATTGACGACGGTAATTACTATTGACGACGGTAATTACTATTGACGACGGTAATTACTATTGACGAAAAGATTCTTAGATGATGACATATGGCCCCCCATAAAATAACCAAACTTACCACAACGTCTCAATAATATAACATATTATACAGATGATACTATGACAATAATTTAAGAGATATGATGCAGCAATTACTGTAGCAATAATTGAGTATAGCTGAGTGACTTCTCACGTAAACATCAATAATCAATACCGTGTGCTACTATGCAACCACGCGTATTACTGTACTTTTACTACCGAGTAGTTCAACAGTTTTAACGGTTTTAACGGTAACACCTCAGCCGTTATTTTTATAGAAAGATAATTCTGTCGTTTTCTCAATCCGACAATAATTCCGTTGTGGGGTCCACCAATGATTGTGCCGTCGTACGAATATTTCCCGACAAAAAGAATATTCTCCGACCAAACGAATATTTTATAACAACTTGCTTACTTTGCAAAATTTATAAATATTACCCACAACTATAACATTATATCAAATTAACTCCATAATATTCAAAAATGATATTTATAGAAAATTCATCTTTATTTATAAAAATTGGGGTCTTACATTTGCCTACCACGCAGGGCCTGACAAACTCATAAGGACCACCTGCCGATGAGGCTACCATCGAATGGTCAGCGAGTCCACCCGAACCTCCTTACACCGATGACATTAACAGCAACGAAGACAAGACTTGTTTGAGAAAAAGGGAATTTTTATTGATGATGACTTAAACATTTACAGACTTCCGGTGTACTGACATTGTAGCTACTAAAAATACTTTCGAAGCCTGCCTGCATGCCAAGTATTCTTGATCTCTGATCCGTCCAAGGCCCTCAACTGATAAGTCCCCAGCTTCGGTACTTCTATGACTTCATACGGCCCTTCCCAATTCGGCATCAGCTTTTCCAAATTCTGGGGTGTAGATGCTTCGACTTCTCTGAGAACGAAATCCCCTACTTCGAACCTGCGAAGCTTTACCCCTTTGTTATAATGCTTAGCTACTCGTCGTTGATAGGCTGTTAGTTTGATCAAGGCTGTTTCTCTGACTTCCTCAAGTAAATCAAGATTGGCTTTTAGCCCTTTGTCATTGTATATCTCTTTGAACTGACTAACTCGAAGACTTGGACATCCAATTTCAATTGGGACTAAGGCATCAGTACCGTAGGCCAGTCTGAAAGGTGAATCTCCTGTTGTGGTCCTCGGAGTGGTACGATAGGCCCATAACACACTGAGCAGCTCTTCTGGCCATCTTCCTTTTGCTTCGTCCAATCTGCGCTTGATTCCATTTAGTAGCGTTCTGTTGGTCACTTCGACTTGTTCATTAGACTGAGGATGAGCTACCGAAGTCTTTCTGTGATGGACCCCCAGTTCTTTCAAAAATGCTTCGAATTTTGATCCCACAAACTGACGTCCATTGTTTGAAATCACCACCTTAGGAATTCTGAACCGAAATACTACCGACTCCTTGATGAACTTTAAGCATTCCTATTCCGTTATTAACCTAAGCGGTTTTGCTTCTACCCACTTGGTCATGTAGTCGATGGCAACTATAATGAAGCTGACCTGACCTTTTGCTTTCGGTAGCGGACCTAGTATATCAACCCCCCAGACAGCAAAGGGTATGGGAGATAAGATTGAGTATAACTCTTCTGGTGGCTGATGTGGGATCGGACTGTTGAGCTGACATTTCTTGCACTTCTTGACGTATTCAGTCGCTTCCTTGAAGATGGAAGGCCAGTAGTACCCCTGACGAAGTACTTTGTAGGCTAATGACTTAGCAGCCATATGGTCGCCACAGATGCCCTCGTGAACTTCTCGAAGAGCATATTTAGCTTCGGACGGAGTCAAACATTTTAACAGTGGAGACGAGAAGGCCCTTCAAAACAGATCCCCATCTATCAGAACGAAATTAGCACTCTTGTACTTGATTTTCTTGGCCAGCATCTGATCCGAAGGTAAAACGCCATCTGCCAGATACTCCAGATATGGAGTCAACCAGCAGTTGGTTCGGTCAACGCACATTACCGATTCATGATGAACACTAGGATGTTGCAAAATTCCAAGTAAACCGACCCATCAAAAACGTTAACATCCGTAGTGGCTAATTTGGAGAGTGCATCGACAATGGAATTGTCGTTACGTTCGACCCCCTGAAATTCGTAGAGCTAGAAATACTGAAGCTGTTCTTTCAATTCCGCCAAATACTTGATCATTCTATGACCTCGGGCTTCGTATTCCCCGGAGACTTGTTTAACGACTAACTGAGAGTCGCTGAAGATAACTATTCTTTGCACTTCGAGACTCTTAGCTAGTCGCAATCCCGCCAACACTGCCTCATACTCCGCCTCATTGTTCGTCGCTTTAAACTGAAATCTGATGGCCTGTTGTACCTTGAATCCCTCCGGACTGGTCAGAATAATCCCTGCTCCGCTGACGTCCATGGTAGAGGACCCATCTGCATACAGTGTCCACGAACTCTGCTTCTGTTGAAGAACCGCGACTATGCTGTCAGACCCTTCAGCTTCTGCCACAACTTCATCAGCTTCAGAAAACAAACACTCGACCACAAAATCTGTCAAGGCCTGTCCCTTGATGGCGGTTCGGGGATGATATTCAACGAAGAATTGCGATAACTCCATCGTCCATGCAACTAATCTCCCCGATACCTCAGGTTTGCCCATAATTTTCTTCAAAGGCTGATCTGTGTAGACTATTACCAACCTACCCTGGAAGTACTGCCTAAGCTTTCGACTAGCAGTTATTAAAGCAAAAGCAAACTTCTCAATGTTTGGGTACCTTGTTTCAGCATCCCGAAGGACATGGCTTACATAATAAACCGGGTGCTGCTTACCCCCAACTTCTCACACCAAAACTGCTCCTACTGCCAACGAACTAGCTGCTAAGTACAAATACAAAGGCTCAGCAGGAGCGGGCTTCACCAACAAAGGCGCCGAAGATAAGTAGGACTTGATGCTCTGAAAGGCATCTTCGCATTCCGAAGTCCATTGGAACGTCTTGGCATTCTTCGGCCCTTTCAACGTATCAAAAAACGGCAAACACCTTTCTGTCGACTTGGACATAAACCTCCTCAAAGCTGCAATCCTTCCAGTCAGACGTTGAATATCTTTAAATAACTGAGGAATCTTCATGTTCAGGATCGCTTGAATCTTTTCTGGATTGGCTTCAATTCCCCTCTGACTGACCAGATAACCCAGAAACTTGCCAGCCCCTAATCCGAAGGTGCACTTGACAGGATTCAGTCTCAATTTGTGATGACGGACTGTCTGAAAGCATTCTTCCAGGTCATCCAGATGTTTGTGCACCAACATGCTCTTAACAATCATGTCATCCACGTATACTTCCATATTCTTGCCCAATTGATGCCTGAAGACATAGTTCATCATCCTCTGGTAAGTGGCCCCCGGCGTTGATGAGACCGAAGGTCATTTTCTTGTAGGCATATACCGAACGATGCGTAATGAACGCCGTCTTCGGTATATCTTCTTTACACATGGAGATCTGATGATAGCCAGAGAATGCATCCATGAAGCTCAGCAAGGCATACCCCGAAGTTGCGTCGATGAGCTGGTCAATGTGGGGCAATGGGTAGAAATCCTTTGGACAAGCTTTATTCAGATCTGTATAGTCGATGCAGACTCGCCATTTCCCATTCTGCTTCTGGACTAACACCACATTTGCCATCCACTGCGGATAGTCGATCTCGAAGATGAAGTCAGCAGCTAGCAGCTTCGCAATTTCTTCATCGATGATTCTCTGGCGCTCAGGCCCAAAGATCCTCCTCTTTTGCCGAATTGGCTTCTTCGACGGGTCCACTTCTAACCGATGCTCTGTAATATCCCTGCTCACTCCTGGCATATCTTGAGGTTCCCAGGCGAAGATGTCAATATAACACCGCAGGAGTTCAATGAGGTTCGTCCGGAGAGGTTCTGGCAGACCCGAACCTATTTTCACCGTTTTGTTAGCCTTGCCCGGGATGAGCTCTATCTCTTCTGTTTCTTCAGCTGGCATGACCAACGGCTCTGAGCTGCTTTCCGTGAAGGGTTCGATCTCTATTGTCATGGTCTGTTTTTGCTTTGACACCCCTACTCCCGAAGTGATCACGGCATTTCTATAACATCTTCTGGCCAGATCCAGATCTCCTTTTACCTCCCCAACCCCATGAGCCGTAGGAAATTTGATTTTGAAATGAGGGATTGAGGTTACAGTTTGTAAAGCAGTTAAAGCGGGCCTCCCCAAAATAGCATTATAAGCGGAATCCACATGTACAACATAAAATTTGCAAATAATTTCTACCTGTTGGGGGGCCATACCGAAGATAACCGGCAGTTCGATGGTTCCAGCCACTTTGACCGGATCGTTGCTGAAGCCATATAAAGGGGCCTCGTGCCCGATCTCCATTTTCTGCCCATCAAGATGCATCCTCTGATAAGCATGGGCATATAAGATATCCACAGAAGACCCATTGTCGATCATCATTCGTTTCATATCCACCGAACCCACTTGTGCTGTTACCACCAATGATCCCTCATGCGGTTCGATGGTTTCCGAAGGGTAATCCTCATCTGTAAAGGAAATTACCGTATCCGGGAAGGGTCTGTCAGCCTTCGGGAGGGTACCCGCCACCGACATGACCGAATCCAGATAACTTCGACTCTTCTTTCCAACAAGCTTGCCCGAAGTACCCCCAGTGATGACATCTATCACTTGCCTTGCTGGCGGTCCAGGAGCGGGGAGCACTTGCTGAACTGGTTGGGCTGTCTGAACAGGTCCTCTATCTTGCTGTTGATTCGTTCTGGCAGCCACATAATGAACTAAAGCCCCGTCTTGCACCTTTCTCTCAATAAAATCTTTTAAACTAGCACAGTCGTTCGTATCGTGGCCCGAGGCTTGATGATAGTCACAATACTTACGAGAATTCCCTTTCCCGGGCTTAATATTATCACGGGGTGGCTCGAAGATAGGTTAATTTTTAATCTGATCCAAGATAACAGCCCTGTCAGCGTTGAGTGCAGTATACGTTCTGTTTACCCTCTGAGCTGGAGCGGGCGAGCGCCCTCCACCCTGTCTCCAATTATTGTTGTATTTCTTTGACCCACCGTCATGACGACCTTTATCTCCTTCATTCTTACTCTGGTCCCCCTCTGTTCTGTTCCGATCTGTCTCCTTAAGCCGATCTGAAGAAGGGCGCTTGAGGCTATTCATGGCTTCTTCTACCACAATATAACATTTCGCTTTGTCGAAGGCTTCTGCGAGACTCTTCGGGTGATGAAACATCAATTTCTTCACCAACTTTTCCAATTTGACCAGATCTAACCCATTCTGGAACAGTCCCACGGCTTGTAGATCGTTCAGGTCTGTCACTTGGCCGACTGCTTCACGGAATCGCTTCACATATTGGCCCAAAGACTCATTCGAATATTATCAAACCTGAGCCAACAAGCCAGTTGGTTTCCCCCTCCTTTTGTTGCTCCCGAAGCGAGCGTGGAACTTATTGCACATGTCCGCCCAAGATGAAATCGAATTCGAAGGCAAAGTCCCCATCCACTGCCTGGCATCCTTTCTGAGTGTCGTGACAAAAGTATGACACTTAGCAGCATCGCTAAAGTCATAATAATCCATCAGTAGGTCGAACGCCTGACTATGGTCATAGGGATCCCCCGATCCGTCATAACTTTCAATGTGAGGCAACTTCTTGGTGGGGTCAGCTTTTTCTTTCAGAATCTCTGCGGAAAAAGGGGATGCCTTCTTTCCCGAAGCATCTTTCGTTTTCTGTACCTCGGCAAGCTGCCTCTGAAGCTCCTTCACCTCTTTAACTAGATACTCCACGCCCTCGGGTTGGGACGATACTTTTTTTTCCGATGACTCCTCCCTCTTCTGAGCGGACCAGTTTCTTACAATAGAACCCCCAACTTTCGACGGGCTTTTATGACGACGATGGTCCACAGAGCGAAATGCCCTCAGTGGACTTTCGGGTGTACGACCCCTAGATCTGCTTCGTCTCTGAACCCGGCTGCCATGGTGGGAATGCGCAACAACGAGCGCCTTCTTTGTATTCTCAGGAGTACGATCCCTGGATCGACCTCTTCGTTCGCTTCGACCCTGCTCCTTAGAACCGACAGGGTGATGTGCCCTCTTCGATATTTGAGGAGTAGGGCTTCTGGACCTTTTTCTTTCTCGAGGTTGACCTCGAGACTCACGCACTGAATAAGCAGGTTCTTTCCCACTCCGATGCCCACGTTCTTCAGATAGGACATAGCTGGACGCTTCGTCCCTCAAATCTGCCATTCAAGACATCTGCTCAGCTATATCCTGTCGTTGCTTCACAAGCGCCTCCATGGCCCTATCTGCCTCGTCTGCCATCTGAGCCAAGCGGGAAGCCTTTTCGTCTTGGTCGTCCCGGTATCGAGTTCTAGGCGAGGTGCCTTCTACTCGTTTTCGGCCATGACCGGACCCTTTCTCTGCTGTAAAAACTAGCTTTCTCTTGGCTTTGCTCACAGCCCTCGGACGAGAATCTCCATGCGATCGTTTGGATGCCGTGCTGGCATGAACACTTAGTGCAGGTCCCAAACGGTCCTTGACAGATACTCGCAGTATTGATTCACTGGCAGTCATCGGCTGCCCCTCAGGTGTAGGTGTCCTACTCTTTCCCATGAACATCGACGTAGAACAAACACAGTTTGTGATTGAAAAATACTCAGGACACTAGAACGCACCCCTCCTTCTAGCGCCAATATTAACGCCAAGATCTTTGATGACGTCCCAATCACGTAAGACGCCCTAATCCTGCACAGTAAACACAGTCAACACCAAAAGCTTGACGGCTGGACCGTCGGGGGATAGCTCCGACGTGAGAGTCAGTACAGGCCGTTCAAGGTTTAACAATGGAGGAAAAATATTGACTAGTGTCTGAGAGAGAAAAATAATAATAGGATTGTGTATTGTGTTTTGTTACCTCTTTCCTCTTGTGATCCTTGCCCCATACGTTCCCTAGACCCGGTTTACCGTGCCACCCACTATCTCCTGACACCTCCTCTCACCCCCGGTCATCTCAGCCGAAAGTATGTAGCTTATTTCCCTACCTGCTACCACTGTTACCTCCCGCCGGTAATCGGAGTCACATCCTCATTAATGCCATGCAGAAAGGTGGCAGACATAACGGTCAACTACTACCTTTTGTGATGATTATTGGTCCTTGGATAAGTGACAGCTTACATAATGGACCAATCCAATGACTAAGCCCAATATCATATTCAAGTAGCGGGGCCCAAATCATTTGACCCAATACGACAAAAGTGACATAGTCTAAAGGACAGGCCTATTCGACCTGGCTCGGTATGAAAAGTATTATGGCCCAACAAGAATAAAAGGCAATTTAATTTTAGATTTTTTGCTGGTGGTACATATTTATTTTCTTTAACCCTATGGAGGCAACCGTTTTCCCAATCTGACTGTCACGATTTAAAATTAAAACACAACTCTACTAAGGCAACATAGTGTTGCATTAGGAGCGATAGGTGGTACAGTGGTAGTGAGAGATATGTTTTTAAATTGTGTTCGTCAGATCTTACAATAAACGATATATTTTTATACCATGACCGTTAAATCTTACAATAAAAGGTGTAATGTGATGCCTATATAAGTTCCTAATCACTATTTATTATGAATCAAGTCTTTTATATATATATATATATATATATATATATATATATATATATATATATATATATATATATATATATATATATACACACATATGTTGAAGATAAATAGTCTTACAATCCGTGTATAGTCTTTCAAGTCTAGCTTGTACAAAATAGATCCGATTATCACGAAGTTAATTTTATGGTAAGTTAGTCAATTAACCAATACAGTGCTGACACGCAGAGAAAAATCAACTCTTGTCTGCGTGTTAACACTGTATTAATCAATTGACTAAAAATTAATTTCATGTTAACTACATTCAACGTAAATACTCACCATCCATAATGTTGTTTGAAAACAATGCAAATAATTGTACGGATGAGGACCCATAAAGAAACTGATAAAATAACCCTTGTAGGATTTGAATAATCGTCGGCACAATTATACTTGCAAACGACAAACTGAATGGAGAGCCAGACTGAACGACAAACATTCAATAAGAAAATACAATCAGGGACCAAAAATTATAAAACCACTTCATAGGATATTTCAGTGAATGGTGGAATATTCACTTAGAATTTCTCATTATATTCACTTAGGTTATGTTTGTTTACAAAAAACATATTTAAAATTATATTATTTGTCTTAATTTAACATTATTTCGAACTATTTTATTCCATGATGAGGGATTAATAGTCCTTTAAATAATTTTATGGACTATTTTTTGTCATTTCTAATAATCTCATGATGAATGTGAGATTAATAGTCCCCTCATCTTAAGCTATCAAATGACTTTAAGAGTCCCTTGTCAAAGAATTAAATAGTCCGAAGTAGAATTAAATTAAGACAAATAATTCAATCTCAATCGTGTTTTTTGCAAACAAACATGGTCTTATAATTTATTCAATTACTAGCGTTTGTGGATATCATTTAGTTAGCTTGGAGGTCCATTCGCATCACACCATTTTTGTGCGTTGTATTTTAGCTCCCAATGTTGCGTTTGAAATAAGTTATTTATAGACGGACAAAATTTTTAAGTACGTTTGAACAAACGTTCCAAACTATCCAAACATGCAGTTACTCAATTCAGGCAACCCTAGATATTGATATTAAATCAAACTCAATCACAAAGTCCAGAAGAAATGGGTTTGCCTATAGATGAGAGGGAGAGAAATTGAGGAGGTTTTTGCGACTTCAGAAACTAATAGAGCCCCTACAAGTTGTCCAGAAGGTAAATTGAAAAGTGGGAAGATGCGTCCAGACAGAAAAGAAAGTGGGAAAACAATATAGAATTTCCTAAGACTTCCTGCCCAAAGATAAACAGAAAAAGTAAAGGAAAAAGAATAACTTGTTGATTTTCTTGAACCCTTCTGTCTAATCATGGAAAATTACAAGTAGCTTGAAATCTTAGGGCGGAAAAGGTGTCACAAGAGCTTACGTGGGACCTGAGTATAAAGAAATTTTCCTACACGAACAACTTTTGATTATACACGAGCACCTTTTGATTATAATACTAGTGGAATTGTTAAGAAACAAACAAAAAAAACAAAAACAAAACGAAACAAGAGAAAGAGAGAAACCGCAGCAATTTTTCAACAATTTTAGATTTTGTGACATGGAAAATGCAATTGACAATTATAAGTACAGGAGTCGATTTCTGTATTAAAAAAAAATCCCACATAAATATTTTACGCCGAACAAACAGAACCATAGTTTTATATGTAGTCTCAAAATATTAATTCTAACCATTCAACAAGTTTGTCCATCAAAATAATTGTTGCAACAAGAATTGCAAGAGTATCAAAAAGGATCTGTTTAGTAAACATGTAATTTGGAAAATGTTAAATTTATGTCACTTGTTCTGTAAAATGCTACTTGGTATCATAAATATATTTTTAGATTCTTGTGCATTTATACGAGGTTATAAAAATTATCACAAATTTAGAATTACATCAAGGAAAACAGAGCTTCATGCTATCTGTTCTTTTGGTGAAATAAGGTCAATTAAAAGGCTTGTGGAAAGAAGGAAGAAGCCCAGGAAAACTTATCATTGAAAATTTCCTGCACTTGTATAACGGAAATATGAATTTTTACATAAATATTTCTCAATTTAACATTAATCCTAATCCTAGTGAAGCAGCATATGAGCTACAAAATATATGCTGACCTGTATTATCCTCTGGTTATCAAGCTTCTCCATTATCATAAGTGAACGTGTATAATTCCTACTACCTTGTCTCTTGCCTTGTATCTTGTCTAATGCCTAATTTTGTGACGATGAGAATGGAGCACAGCAGGAAGAAATATCAATTCCGGCAACCTCCATGGCATTGTAGACCCATTCAGGAACATCACCTTTTGGGAACTACAAGGTAATACACATTCCAAGAGGTATAAGAACTAATCTCAAGAAATTAATTAGAAAATCATGTAACGGAGACTCTTTCAAACCAGATTGACTGGTTATACAAACAGAATAGTAAGATAATTTTGTTGCACTAAATCAACGATTAGTGACGTGTGGTAGACAGGCAAAATTCTAAGAAAATAAGAATGCTATCACATCCATGACTTGGTACACAGAAGTACAAAAATAAGTGTTATGATCTTAAGAGAGCCCATCTCGAAAAGCTAGCTGGTACGAAGGGAGAGCCCAAGACCATTTCAACCCACACCAAGTTCCCCATACAAGTTGCGATGTGGAACTAGCCCCGATAAGCTAGTAATGGAATCATAACACCAAGCTTCAATATCAACATCCATGGCGGCTCCACTCAACCGACATTGGTTTGCCGTATACCTGCCGGTATTTAAATTGAGCTTCTAGGTAGCCCTTTCCTTCACAATGGTTCCACTCTAACAACACTCACCATACACCTACCAATATTTTAATCTAGCCTCTTGGTAGCTCTTTCTGTTCAGGAGGCAAAAAGCAGTCCACTGATCGCACTGCTCTGTTACCACTTATAATGAACTAGTTAGTTCGTGATCATGACTCTTCAACAAGTTAACAGAATTAGAGAGAAAGAAAATAAGTAGAGAGAGAAAGAAAGAGAAATGGGAATTGGACAAATTGCCATTCATTTTTGGAGAAACAGATTACAGAACTTGTTTTCTCTTAGTAAGTACTATTTATAGGCTAACTACTTGGAGAAAACAGATAAGCTTAAACTAACTAATTATTCTAGTTAACTATTATTTATCTAAATCCCTAGATATCCTCTACTTACATGTGACAAAAAGATTTTCATCACGGGTATAAAAATTGATTGCAGAGGATGAATATGGTTACTTCGGAAACTCATGGAAATGGCAAGTGTTGCTCAACAAAAAACTATGAGACCCAACATAGAAGACTAATAACCAGCCAAAGGAAAAAATGAGACAAAAAAATCCCTTTAAATCTACATAGTTGTGATTTGCATTTGTGTGCACGTCCTAGATGTTAACATCATCATACATTAAAGACTTATTCATACCTCCCATTAGATCCCTTTCATACTACACAAGTTCATGAAGAGGAAAATAAAAGGTTTATGAAATAAAAGTGTTGGTTACTGTGAGCTCTAAGAGGGGGCACGTGTAGCAAATGATTGAATCCTTAGAACCTAAATAGGCTAAACCCAAACAAGAAAAAGGGGAAATTATGGACAAAACTAGGGTTTCCCCCTAAGGGTGTCGATCATGGCTTCACCTTAAGTAAGGGGTCGGCCGGCCTCATCCCCCTTTAAGGAGTCATATAAAAAGTCATATATATGTTGATCTCACCTCCAATACAAAGGGATCATCTCCAATAATGATGATAATGAACGTTCAACACACATAGACGGAGGTGTTAGACTGATGGGTCACTACCCTGTCCCACATCGGTGGCAATAAGAAGAATATAGGCCCTTATAAGGTCAAATTCACTACTCATATGTGCCTATAAGTCATTACTTTTGGATTGGGCTTGTGGCGGACAGTAGGATCCCTGGCACACATGGGCAAGTGGAATTTGGGCTTGGGAAGTTACAAATGGTATCAAAGTCATGATCCAAGTGGAAGTGTTGGACGCAATAAGAAGAGAATAGGTCCTTGCAGGGTTCAAAGTTTCGGCCATTTGCCGAAAACTCGGTGCAACTAGGACTCGATCAACACCGATCTGAATCCAAGTCACAATACGACAATTCAAGAGAAATCAATGTAAAGGGAGAATTTCGGCGACTTTTCGACAACTTGTCATAACAAAACGGAATCGGTCAACCTAACGGAGAAAGCGCAGCGTAGCGAGCGAAACCCCCCAAAAAAATAATTAAAAAACAAAGTAAATTCGGAAATTGATAGGGAAAAAGAACAAACCTTCTGCAAAGTTGCTGCAAAATTACTGCAAAGCCAAAAGCCTCGAAACTTGACGGAAATAATTGAAAGTATGCATGGCTGTCCGATTTGATGGATTTTTGTCCTATTCCTCCAAAATTTTCTTCTTCATATACTCCTCATCTTGAAGGGTTTTGAGCACCCACCCCTCTTGCTCTAATCAATTCCCTCACCCTATACCCTTGGAGTTGAGATTCCCAATCAATTTCGCCTCTCCGGATTTGGCCTCCTCGTCTCCGACAGTTTGACTCTTCTATTCTCGTCTATTCGCGAACTCTAGGTACATTGTTGCCTTTGGGCAGTTGGGTTTATACATATTGTAAATATATATTCGTGTAAGTTATATGCTTAAAAGTTTGGACAGGCTTATTAAATTAAATTGGGTTTTATTGTTAAACAATTAGATGTGCTGATTACATAATTAAAGGACCATCTTCTTGGGTTAGTTAATTGTTTGTTTTATTAAATTTAATTTAATTTATTTAATCTGTGTAATTTTTAGCAGTTTAACTTAATTAATGTATTTAATTAGAGCTTGATTTGTTTATTTAATTTAATTAGTGAAATGAGTGTAACTTGTTAAATTTAACTAATTTTATTAGTTTAGTTTTTAATTAATGTAACTTAGAATACGCTTAACATGACTTATTAATTCATTAAATTGGGTTTGTATTGTTATTTGTTTATAACTTAGAATATGCCTAAAGTATATTTTGGCAGGACTTATTAATTTATTAAATTTGGCTTCTATTGTTATTTCTTAATTAATGTGTTTTAAAATTAGAGCTTGATTTGTTTATTTAATTTAGTCAGTGAAAAAAGTGTAACTTGTTAAATTTAATTAGTTTAATAAATTAAACTAGTTTGGGGGATATAACTTTATGTATAGTCTAGTTATCTATAAGTACTACGTAATCAAATTATATTTGTTATTACATATTAGAAGCTTTAATTTGTCACATTTTTAAAGACAATGTCTTTCGTATAAAAATAAAAATAGAAATATGATTTTCGGCAATTAGGATATACATATTATAAGTATATTCATATATGTTATATGCTTAAAGTTTGGGCAGATCAAATTCACTTTGTATTGTTATATTTTTGTAAATTTGAAGTGTTGGTTACATAATTAAAGAACCATCTTGGGTTAGTTAATTACTTGTTTTTTTTAAGTTTAATTAATTTATTAATTTGTCTATTTTTTTAGGAGTTTAATTTAATTAATGTATCTTAATTAGAGCTTGATTTGTTTAATTAATTTAATTAGTGATACAAGTGTAACTTGTTAAATGTAACTAATAAAAGTGTAGTTACATAATTAGTGATTCGTTGTTTGCAGGATTCAAATAAGTTCATACAAATACGAGTGATTTGCCATTTGAGTTAAACAACATCAATATTTTATTGAAATGTAAATTTGACTAAACATATTTCATTGATTTTAGCCTCAGCAACATGAAGAAGTGGATGATTCAAAGAAGGAAGAGAAGGATGAAGATTAATATATAACTATTTAGCTTCTTTTACTTTATTTATGTACTTTTAAAAGTGTAAATAATTTATCGTTCAATTTTCATACAATGTACCATTAAAAACATCTACGAGGTGTTTGTTGAATCACTTGAATATTATATTATGTGAACTAAATTCATTTAAAAAGTTTTCATAATTTTTTTTAAAAAAATTGAAGCTCCTAACTAGCCTAATGGTGCATATGGCCCGAAACCAATACCGAGTCAAAAAATTAACTCCTGAAACATGGTTCACGTCTGCGCCTTTGAACCATGGGTCCTTGTAAAGCCAAACTCACTACTCATGTGCACCTAAAATTCATGACTTTTGGATTGGGTGTGTGGTGGATTGTAGGGTCAATGGTACACATGGGCAAGTGTAATTTGGGTTTGGGGCGTTATACCAGATCCCATAAGGCTAAGGGCTGTTCCAATGATTGAAAACACAATTGAGAGAATTGGAATAGCTGCTACATATTGGGGATCTCAGACTTCACATGAATTATATGAGTCGGAAACCCTAGTCACATAGACTTGAAAAGGGAATATGACTCGCACATGACATGACTTGAAAGAGTACGTGTGTAACATGTGACATTGGACTCCTATATAATACATTCCCTACGTTTCAAAATATAACATCACTTGCAAATCAAGTGATATAATACTTTGGAGTGGACACAGTATAATTATACAATACACAGTTATACATTTAAGGCAATTTTTTCATAGAATGACAGTTAAGGCATATAGTATAATCAGGATTCCAAAACTATAGGTCAGTGTCAGGATGTAAAGTACTATAACAGATGAGGATATAAGATCACAATTACCATTTTGTGCAGGAATAGGCATACAAACCTGCATTAGAATAAATATTGGGTGAGACAAAGTTTGAAATAAAATTTCCTA